>CM060961.1:87870263-88400263 GCA_030765045.1 Tenodera sinensis | reverse complement strand
TTTTCAATTCGAGACGACTTGTGTTTGACTCCCCAGCGAATGAACTTTACGAAAGAAGAGTTTGAGTCATTCGTACCTCACTACGACGCGAAGGAAGTGAAGTGAAAATAAAAGCTAAGTGAAACGGTAGTGAACAGTGGAGCTAGTGACAGTTTATAAACTGATCAAAGACACACTGGTGTCAGAAGTGGGATTCCTCGCCAAGATGGAGGAAATGATTAAAGATTAATGTTAATTGAACTCAAGACCCTAAAATCCGGAATGGAGGAGATGAAGCGTGAAATGAGCTGTGTAATCTCGAAATGGAGAAATTGGAGATGGAAATGAAATCCAGATTATGGAGAGGAGAAGCAAAGTGTGAAAACAGACATGAAGATTGAAATGGAAAGAATGAAGTCCCTGCTAGATTTTTATAACGACTCTCTTAAATCTAAGATAAATAAAACTGAAAGCTCTGAAAGATGACTGCAAAGTTCTCAAAAGAAGATGAATCTGACATGAGAGAAAAATTTAATGCGGTGTAAGAGCCCTTAGATCAGTTAGAAGAACTATTTGATGGGCAGACGGAAGAGAACAGGAGAATGATGGAAGCTCCTGAGGAATACGGTGAAGGAAATCCATGAGGAAACTCATGCCAGTACAAACGGAAGACATCTGGGTGTGAATAAGAGGGAAAAGCTACGTCACCGATTCTATTGGTGGCCTTTTCGAGGCGACGTGTAATACTGGTGCCCGCAATGCGACATCTGCGTGATAACTCCTGAGCCACCACCACGTGTTCTGTGCCAAACCCGACGTGCTCGACCGGTCTACGCTATCGCCAGATAACAGAAGCTTCTAGAAGTTTAGCCCTCTCAAACGTTCGGAGCTGCGTGGAAATTTCCAACGGCTATATGAGCGAGCGCTCTCGCGAAGGAAGTCGGAGAGTCTCGCCAAGAGAGTAAGTTAGCAAGTGCGACGAAAAGTGCTGTTCTCCGCGTGAGATGCTGATGACTGTGACGATGTGCAGTAACTAGCTACAAGAGACTCGAGACATCTTGCGCTCGACTCCCTTGTGAGCGAAAGTACAGGCTTTGTCGTGCATATCTCACTGCGACACGAAGAATGTAAAGTGAGTTAAACCAAAGTGAAGTAAGCAGTATTTGGTCTTTTTAGGGTGCAAGTGTCGGCGAATAGCAAGTGTGGTGCTGCTGTGTGGGGACTTTGCGCAGGGTAACTCCTGTAAAATCCGGAATTTACCAGATCAACTGTGAGAGCTGTGAAAAAAAAAACTACATAGGAAAAACTAAAAGAAATTTGGAAATCACGTGAAAAGGAACACCAGAGAAACATAAAACTGAAACAAATGGAAAAGTCTGCTGTGTCACATTATTTTTGGTAGATAACCACAACATTGGCGGTAACATCAAATTGTTAAAATCATTTACTTCACTGATGGAACTGTATATTTGGGAAAATATATATAACATCAAAAACCGTAACAGAGCAGAAAATTTTGAAATCCCAGCATTCAACGAAGTGTTAAAGCTTTGGGCCTCTAACACCAGATGGCAACAGGACCATAGTAAGATAAAGGTGGATGAAGATGTTGATTTCAGTCGCCCAGTGGCTGAGGATGAGCTCGAATGATCTCGAAAACGTTCCAGTTTTTCCAACATTTTATAAGTGAAGGTGAGTGTAAATAAAGTGACTCAAAACCGGATTCAATATATGAAGAATATATCGCTAAAGTGCTTCTATTTTTAATATTTCTCTGACTAAGTGGTGGAATCAGGATTAAAAATTCAATGCCATAACCAGGATTTGAACCACGAATCTTCCGCTTATCGAGCGGAACTAAGCTACCATGGCCAACTTGCCAGTATGATATTAAATTCCCCAACCGATTCGTACTTTCCTGGTTAGACCACAAGGGAATCTCACATCAGAGATAAATACGTCAAGGGCGACTTACAATAGCATTGATATTTTCAGTCCTGATTCCACCTCTTAAACAGTGCCCACACATGGCTTATGCGTTTAAAAACACCATCATTAACTTTGTTGACATAAATAAATAATTTATCTGTCTACTTATTCGGTTTCCTGTCTCAACTTTGTGTCTACAACGAAATGTGTAACTGAACTATTTTCGCAAAAATTTCACTCGATTTGACCGAAAAAAAAGTTTTCATAAGAATAGTGTGTAGAACCTATATAAAAATGAATCATAGTGAGTAGAAAAAGTCATGGGATCGCTCATATGAATTTTTAAAGTGCTGAGTTATTCACTTGTTTCTCACGATGTCAGTATTTCAAGGCCAGTATATAGGTGGAGGGGAAGTTATTACATTCCTTCTAATACGTGCTTCATAGAAGCATTACATTCAAAAAAGTATAACAGTATTTTGTTCTTTTATCAGCCGATTTCGAAACAATAAATGGTTTTTATTCCAAATTGGATGCGTAATTCCACAAGAATGTACGAAGACAACGGTTTGTTACTTGTAAAACACGCAGAGAAACTTATTTCTGACGTAGCTTCAGTAGTAATTATGGGATATCACACAAGGTTTCGAAATAATTAATCACTTAAAAGAATTGAAAGAATACTCCGAGCAGCTCTTTCAGACGTGAAGTAACTTGACAACGTTGCTTTGAGGTTTGCCAGGTAATTGAACCGATTTCTGGATGTAAACAGGCCGGTCGCTTGCAGGGTCGTGTAATGTTTTGGAAGTTAATGCTTCTGATTGGCCTACACTCGCATAGTAATCATGGAAGGATATGGAAGGGTTTTTGTTTATGTTTTCAAGATACCGCTATGATATCTGTTTATGTGCTGAGCTAGTGGAAGTGACACCCACACAATCTGCAGTGTTGCCAGGTTGTTTTCGACAAAACTAAAATATCTCAGAGATATGGTCAGAGACAAAAACATAACATACAAACTGTGTTCCAAATACTGAGATCTACCAGTGGTTTAAATTAATGTAATGACTTCCCTTCCACTCGGCATAGCGGCCGCGCGCGCTCGTGTGTGTGTGTGTGTGTGTGTGTGTGTGTGTGTGTGTGTGTGTGTGTGTGTGTGTGTGTGTGTGTGTGTGTGTGTGTGTGTGAGATTCTTCCAAAACCCAAACTACCCTTTACATCGAACATTAATTTTGGCATTTATTTCCTAAAAAATTCCCCAAATGACTTTTGTGCGAATATCTTATATTTAAGATATTTGAATCACAAGTACAATTTGTGTGTTGAAGCAAGGAATATGCTACTTCAAGTTTAAAGAAACTGCTAAGGCCACATTTATCTCGATCAACTTCAAGCAGAATAACACTTTTAGGAATGGTGTATACACGTTATATAAAAGCAGTGGATGTGCTGTATACACATGACATTCCCTGCTCTTCTTCAAACTTTTCTTCCAAACCGTATTCTTGTGCTCAGTTTTGTTATATATATTTATTTATTCATTTATTTATTTGTATATTACGTTTCTGTCTCTGACTATATCTCTATGAGATATTTTATTTTTGTCGAAAACAAGCTGGCAACACTGTAGATTGTGTGAGCATCACTTTCATTAGCTCAGTACATAAACAAACACCTTAGCGGTACGTCTAGAGAACATAAACAAATACTCTGCCGTGTCCTTCCATGTTTACTCTGCGAGTGTAGGTCAATCAGAAGCGTTAGCTCCCAAAATATTACACGACTCTGCAATCGACCTATTACATCCAGAAAACAGTTGAATTCCCTGACCCACCTCAACACAACGTTGTCGAGTTACTTCACGTCTGAAAAAGCTGCTCGAAATATTGCTTTAATTCTTTGAAGTGATTAATTATTTCGAAAGCCTTTGTGATGTACTATAATTACTATCGAAGCTGTATCACAAATAAGTTATTCTATGCATCTTACAAGTAAACTATTATCTTCGCACATCCAATTATTTTTTCGAAATCGGCTCATCAAAGAAAAAAATGTCATTAGACTTTTTTGTTTGTAATGCTTCTATGAAGCACATATTAGAAGGAATGTAATAAGTTCCCTTCCACCGATATTCCTGACTGATAGGATATTTGAGCGTACAACAAATTAACACCTATGGAACAATTAATGGAACTAAAAGTAGTAAATTGGAGGTTCACTAGCTTCACCTGAATAGCCGAAACTGGCCATTTAGTATGAAAGTCTCCAGCGATTGAGCAGCTGCCTCACAAATTCCCTGTTTGCTTAAGTAGTGGACAGTAAGCATAACCTGCGCTCATAAACAAATGTCCAAAGGAGGAAGACCTGTAGCACGGTCCTCGTTGTGACGGTTCAGCTTTTCTGAAGGCTCATGTAATACACAGACATGCTATAGTTGTGGTGGTTTAGCTTGTCTCCAGGACCATAAAAGTGGAAGGTCACCCCACCTCGCAAGTAATGGGCAGGGAGGAGAAAATGTGTTTTGCGAGCAGAAAGGGCAGCAGTTTATTCATATTTGCCTCTTCAGTTCAGCACTGATTTGATAGGAGTCGAACTTTCTCCCACCCTCCCAGTAACAAAGAGACAGAGGTGTGAGTGTCGGTGTCCCTTTTCAACATGTCTCTTTTTCTTTCTTTAGGCATGACACAAGACAATCTTTAAATTTGACTTCTGCAGTATTAGCGGTATTTGTTGCTACCATACTATGTCACCACGAGATAATCATTCAAACACACTTGTATATCCAATGGTTTATCCGTGGCTTTTGCCCGAGATTAGTATGATTGAGGATTACAAGAGGCATTCTAGTTCCATGGGGAGTGTTCCAGTTCTGTTTCTTGTTCTTATCCATGCGTCCATCCGTCCCTCCATCCATCCATTCACCCACACACCCACCCACCCACCCGTTCACCTGCCCAACCATCCATACGTCCATACGTCCATCTATCCATCCGTCCATCCATCAATCCGTCCATCAATCCGTCCATCCCTCCGATAATCCGTCCATCCGTCCGGCCGTCCGTCCGTCCGTCCTTCCATCTATCATATTTCAATTTTTCAACATCGAGAAGGCCAGTTCACACAAATACGTAATTGAAAATGGTAATAACACATTAACTGACATATTGGAGATAGTCGGGTATTCACTGCTTACTGACAACCAAAATGTTTCTAAAGGCACTCCGAAAAAATGTTAATTTCAGTGTTCTGCTTGCTTTCAAATCTGCCAGTCTTGGAAGCCTAAATTATTCGGAAGATATTGTGAGTCAATAGATGGATCATAAACCCAGTGGAAATCTTCAACACTCTCTTAACGGCCTCCTGGCTACAGTAACAATCTGTAGCCATTTTGATAAGAGTTTAATGGCTATATCAGTGACGACATATTCAGAGAATGCACTTCTTCGAGCCTTTCAAATGTGATTTGTTGTATTACTGTTATTAAATTAGAAATTATTGAAAAATAGCTTTCCATAAATTAAGGACTGTAACAGAAGAGTAAATAATGAACATAATCGTAGTATCAGCAAATACGAAACCTTTGTGTAAAAATAAAGTAATGAACAAATGTAGTTTAAGTGCTGATAATCGGAAAAGGCAAATTAATACATAATCACATAATTTTCAGATAGTTGATATACTGATTAGTAACATTCCTTTGCAAAATAATACAACAGAATATATATTTTAATACTGTTTTCCTGGCTTAGAACGTTTAGAGTTCGGAAAGTAAACTCTATCTATTTTGTGATTGGTGCAATTCGCTAAATGGTTTGCTGAAAATCTTTCACTGCTTGCTTTGCGGTTAACACAAAGCTTGCTGTCTGTAGCCATCAAACCGTCCCAATATTACAAGCGAAAATAAAAATAACTCAAGATAAGCAAAATATAACAACAAAATTGAGTACGTAAATTACATTTAATTTTTATGAAAATATAACAATTATCAACATGTATTAAAGCGTAAACAACCACCTTCTTAGTTAAAACTGACAATTAATTCATTTATTACAATAATTGTAAAAGTTCACGTCAAACCTTTCACTTTCTGGCGACACACAACTGTGCCGCGGCACACCGGTTGTACAACACTGAATTAGATGGTTTATTATACTGTAAAAACGAAAACTATGAGGTGGACAGTTGTATTCCCAAACATAGTCGACTTATCTACATATAGTGCATTCATATTATTCAAGGCAACCTACCCTGAATTGAAACCAAGTAGAAGAAAGCTGTTTCTTAAAACTCTTAATGGATTGCTTATTTAAGAAGGAATAAGTAGAGCAGGTGACGAAAGGCTGCTGGACATGTTGCAGAGAGGTGCAAAACACAATGTGCATTTACAACTACAGGTTCAAGTGAAGTTACACGAACAGTAAGAAGAGCACAAAACCTGACAGCAAAAGTTCGTTCAGTGTAGTAGATATGAAAAATTCATCTGCAAAAATCTTATGCCATGTAAAGGTGAAAACTTGAATGTGGGAACATCCTGTGTGCAATTCTATGTTCTTGATGAATGGATATAAATAGTTTACTGTTTCGCTAACTGTCGCACGAATATTGTGTGAACAATGCTGAAATACATTTCTACCTTATTTCGTATGATTATAGCCACAATTTAATGTTAAAAAGCCATGCAAAGCTTAATTTCTAAGAAATATTTGGCAATTTCAAGTTAAAACTAAATTGTAGTTAAATTAATTCGAATTGAAATAAAAAAAATATTGCAGCATTGTTCACACAATCTTGTGCGACAGTTAGTGAAATAATAAACCATTTATATTCATTTGCCAAGAAGTTAGAAGGCTCCAAATATTTGACACAGGATCTTTTTTTTTTTTAACGAAACAGTTCTTTATTGGCAATAGCTGTATTGGACCCATTAGTTACACTCATGTAGAATCCCTGCTTAAGTATGGCCGAAGCAGTACTTACCACCCGATATACGTAACAATGAACACCGCAAGAGGGTAACAAATTTACTCTGCAGATGTGGTAACTGATATAAATCCACTGATGCTGAAATGCCCCTTCATTCTACTGAGCTGAGATTTAGATGATGTTGGTGTATAAGGATAAGGAAAACCTGTAAGGAACCTTATCCAAGTAAGTCGCACCAGCCTAAACCCGAACTCGGACCCTCCAGTGTAGAAGGCAGATAAACTACTCCCATATCAGGAAAACGGTATGCTCGCATTTCTGATGCCAAGTGCTTGTCCGTGGCCAATCTTTAGCAAAGAAATGAGTGTTTACCATACTATATCTAAGAAAGCCCTTCATTAATAAGAGTTTACTATGAAAAAATCTCCTGCTGAACCTAATAATTTTGAACACCTGTCGGTCAATGCATTTTAATACACAACGCTTAACGGAATTTACTTCAAAGAAATCGACCTTACCTGTACCAATATTAAAGAATATGTTTTATTGATTTCAATCTTACAGTCCCTAGAGTTTTTGATGTTTGTATTTGGTACAATATAATTAGCTATTCTCTCTGGTCTCTCGTTGAGGAGAGTTATGTTGGGCCCGTATCTCTCACACATGTCGGCAGTGCCATTCGTTCCGAAGGCAGGCACTCTTACTTCCTCTGTCTAATTGGGCCGGTGGGCTCAGTAAATACCGGTCAGACGTCATACGCGATTGTTTGCACAGAATCTGCGCGCGACAATGCAAATACTGTGCCATGGTAGGAGGAGTAGGGACGCGTAATGGAATGTAAACAATTAAGCTCGAAGCAGGCGGCCTTCTCTCCCGTTCCTATTGTTGGCAACCAAACGTTGCGAGGGCTTCCATGCTATTATTTTTATTATTATATTATTTAGGGCACAAGGGAACATACCAGTAATGCCCAGTTGGTGGAACAAGTGGCTACATGGGTACTCTCGGTGGAGGTAGCTATTTATAAGAACATATGGACAGTGGCGTGCGGATTCTGCTGCACTAAACCTTTGAATGCATGAGATTAAAACTGCATTAAGGTTGAAACGATATAGCAAGGGCATACGCAGAGGTGAGTTTATACTCATAACCGTAATACCGAAGCATTTAAGTCTTCGTTTTCCTTTCTATACTTCGTATACTAAGTAGGGGAAGTATCGAACTCTACCCAAAAATTCGATGTCGAGATTTCATTGGAAATGTTTTGAGACTCCCCAAAAAAAGCATTTTTAAAAAATGTTTCTTTCTATGAGCACCACAAATAAAAACCAAAAACCTATTCGAACCCAAACTAGATGTTTGGTTCAGCGTCTTCCAAGGATGCGACACGAAGATTTTCAAGTAATTCCTCCCATCCCAAGCCACATGTTACATGGAAACGTTTTCAGAATGTTTGATTTCCTCAGAAATTGCTCCAACGATTTTATTAAAATACCAAATGTTTAGATATTTTTTGACAAATTAAATGTACATGTTGAATTTTCTGGGAGCAGCCTCTGAAGATCTCTTCATTCTAGGTGACTTTACATAGCTAAGTACTACACCTTCAGATACAGTGATGGAAATTTGAATTGCATCATCTATATCTAAGCCCTTCCGATCGGTCTCAGTAACTGATCCCTTCTTTGGGAGTTCATCTAATCGTCAACAATCTAACAATACGAGCGTCCTTTTTACGTGTGTTTTGCCTTATAATTGAATAATAAAATTGTACTACTGTGCTTTTCAAATGGGAAGGAGTTTGCCCTTGAGCGTCTCCAGGCCGGTAAGCAATCAGAGTCTTGCTGTATTATGGTATTGCTTTCCCCTTAAGTAGGGCTTGACGCGCGCCAAAACTATGAAGAGTGGGGGTAATGAGCTTGCAACGCTGTGCATATAAACGTATCTCATTGGCTGCAGATCAGAACCCTTCCCATTTGAAAAGCACTATAGTTTAGTGTGCCAGGAAAACTGTGTCACTTATGTTGTTTTACTTTCTCTATTGGTAAGTAGGGGAAGTATTGTATTCCACCCAAAAATTCGATGTCGAGATTTCAACGGAAATATATGTTTTGAGGTCCTCTGAATCCAAAAAAAAAGTATTTTTAGAAAAAGGTCCGTGTGTGTGTCCGTGTGTCACTCTGTGTGTCAGTCTGTCAGTCTGTGGACAGCATAACTCAAAAACGAAAAGTCGGTTAAAAACCAAAGTTGGTATTTAAGTTTAATGTCGTTCAAGATTTTGAAGAAAATAGCCTTACCCTAAACTACCCTTTACATGGAAAATTTTTCGAAAATTTTTATTTTCTTGAAAATGACTAACGATTTTCATTAAAATGCCATATATTTGAGATATTTTTATGACAAATGAAATGTATATCTTGAATTTTCTGGCTATAGCCCCTGTAGTCGTATTTACTCTAGATGACTTTTGCATAACTCGTAAACCGTTAGAGATAGACCAGTTCATACTATACAAACAATGTAGATCTTGGTAAAATACACAATTTATACCACAATAAATTTTCTTGTAGGGTGAACCATTTCGGAGATATTCCTTGTTATATGTGTGAGTTTCGGAAATCTAGAGCTTTAGCGAAATGCAACAACGTTGTTCATTTTTTATATGTTAATCGTGCAAAGAGAACGGAATCTCAAAGGTAAAAAAGATTTGACTGTCGCACAAAGCCTTCTGTATTCTAATATCTCCCTTGCACCTACAAGGACATAAGCAATAAGATAATTTGTACGAATGTTTATCTTAACTAACATGGAGATATAGGAATAAGAGTTTGTTAGAATGGTTAGTACAAGAGTAGAGAAGGTCATGTGAGTGCAACACATCAGATTTTTTTGCATTCAATTACGTGCTGAGTAAACGTAAAAGAATCGCTACGTTCTTTCCTGCTCTAGTGCGCCAACTTTCCTTCACGCTCATCTTTCTTAGCTTATCGTTCTTCCTACAGTAGTTTACGTACATCAAGTACTGACTACAATTCATACAAACACTTTTAATCAGGCGTGTCATTAACTATCTTCTAAGAGCCACCTCCCCTACTCATCTGTATACCTCCCTCCATGCCAGCAGGCTACACGGTGCAGTTCAAACCAGTCTCTCTGCTACACTTTCCTTGGTAACAGTATTGGACGGGCGTTCAGAATGATTAGGTGCACGTTTCATCAAGAACAGGAAGATTATTTTTGTATTTTATATAATGAAAAATGTGATTATTCATACTACTCGCGCTATCACATTTTTCAACATTTTAGTTAATATTGACGTCCTGTAGGACACACCGAACAACAGAGGGTTGAGAAATTGAATTTCCAGTTCTCAAAAAGACTCAATAAAAGTAAGCCACCACAAACTTCCAACGACGCTATTCAACAATCTATTAAGGCCAGTTGCCGTATTTCAAAATTCAATCATGTGAAAAGCAGATCATGGTCTACATTAACAGGTAGTTTATATTCTACCGAGCGGGATGCCTCAGGCGTAACGTCTATGGCCCGCATTCGGGAGGTTTCGGGTTCGATCCCCGTGGCCGCACACTCCGATATTGGTCTTTCCGCCGTTTCCCCATGTCACTTAGGCGAATGCTGGGGTGCATTATTTCATACCACGGTTTCCTTTCCATCATTTTCCTTCTCCTAGTTACTTTTTTTTTTTTTTTTTTTTTTTTTTTTTGAGTGAAATTTATATCTAGCTATTGCCCTGAATCTTTTAAGGGCCCTGATGACCTCGAAGTTGAGCGCCCTTAAACCAAATCAAACCAAACCAATCATTTTCCTTCATTCTATTTCCTTATCATCTTTCAGGTGTACTTTCAGGCATGTAGTGTTGGCAGTGCCGGGCAGATGGCGCGGATGATTGCGCGTGGTAAGTGCTGTTCTTGGCGCTAGGTGGGTCAACCGCCTTGTACTCCGTCGGAGGTGGCGATGCTCAGTGCGACAACCGCGGTGTGATGGCTGCTTGGCGGGGCCTCGCGCCGAGATGAAGAGACCTCAGCACTTGTAAGGACTTCCGCACGTCTATGTGGCCTGTCTAGCTGCGACCCTGTGTGGCATCTTCGGTTCCCACTTCATCCCTGCCTCCTCGGGGGTGGTAGCCACAATAGATCTGTGTAGGTCGAAGTGAGCGAGGTGTCCCCTCTGTTTCTGTACCCTTTACCCTTTAATTTATGTTCTACGGCTTTTACTTTGAAACCTGATTTAAATACATTGGTAAAGAGAAAACACGGCTGTTGATCTAGAACTAAATGATTAAACATCTGCGAAAATGGGGCTAAATTTTGCTATTACAATGTGCCGTGTATTTGCACGGGCAAACAACGGTGTATGAGTACAGCTTCGACTTGAACATCTTGCTTCGTCCCGTAATGTCGTGTGGGAGCAGTTGCTACTCTCCCTCTCTTTTCCTTATTAACACGCCGGTTTTAAATCAACTTAGCTGAATTTGAGCTCGGATCCTATGCAGCAGCAGTCAACACATGTCCGCCTCTGTAGCGTGGTGGTAGCGTGTCTACCTCACACCAAGAAGTAGTGAGTTCGAATCTCGCTTAGGGTAACTTATCCGGATAAGGCTTTTTACGAGGGTTTCGCTTATCCTGAGAAGAAGAATGTCGGGTAACTTAAAGCTCTACGGACCTCGGGCTCATTTGAGCATCATTTCACCAATTTCATTCATTCACCGTCCGATATCACACTACGTTGGAGGACGTTAATAAAAAGATGGTCAACACGCTATCCATTAGGCTATGAGGATAAGCTTGCAAGAGGAAGTTTATAAAGGTGTTTTATGTTTACAACTTAATGAAATAGCTAATAGGTAGAATATCCAAAAATATATGATTTAAAACTTTTTATTGGCAAGCAGAAATTGATTAAGGCAGTGTGAGCGTTAAATCTGCTGTCTAAAACTAAAACAGATTGCACAAAAATCTGATGTGTTGCACTCACATGACTTTCTCTACTCTTTTACTAACCATTCTAATTCTTATATCTTCGTGTTAGTTGAGATAAACATTTGCAGAAATTATCTTATTGCTTATTTCCTGTAGGTACAAGGGGAATATGGGAATGCAGTAGGCTTTGAGCGACAGTCAAATCTTTTAAATCTTTGAGATTCCGTTCTCTTTGCACACTTAACATAAAAAAATGAACAGCGACGTTACATTTCACGAAAGTTTTTAAGTTTTCCGAAATTTACACACAGAACAAGGAATATCTCCGAAATGGTTCACCCTACAAGAAAATTTATTTGGACATAAATTGTGTATTTTAGCAATATCTACATTTTGGTATAGTATGATTTCGTCTATCTCTAACAGTTTACCAGTTATGCAAACGTTGTCCAGAGTAAATACGACTACAGGGGCTAGAGCCAGAAAATTCAAGAAATACATTTCATTTGTCATAAAAATATCTCAAACATATGTCATTTTAATCAAAATCGTTAGAATCATTTTCAAGAAAATGAAAATTTCTTAAAAATGTTCCATGTAAAGGGTAGTTTAGGGTGGGGCTATTTTCTTCAAAATCTTCTTGTCGCATCGTTGAAAGATATTAACCTTAAATACCAACTTTGGTTTTTAACCGGCTTTTTGTTTTTGAGTTATGCTGTCCACAGACACAGACACACACACACACACACACACACACACACACACACACACACACACACACACACACACACACACACACACGGACCTTTTTCTAAAAATGTTTTTTTTTTTTATTCAGGGGTCCTCAAAACATATTTCCGGTGAAATGTCGACATCGAATTTCTGGGTGGAATACAATACTTCCCCTACTTACCAGTAGAGAAAGTAAAAAAGAGACAATGACTCTTAATTTTAAACATTTAGGAGCTGTGAAAGTGACTCAATATTATATATGAAAATAGGGAACTAAATTTTCAGAGGTCGGGATTGAAACATATTCATTACAAAGAAATTACAGCAAAGGGCTGTGCCTCCATCACTTGTTACATGCCTAGAGGAGATGCGATTGGGGACATAGCTTAAAAAGGTAGAGCGAATATAACTAACTAATAATTTATTTATAGTTTGTTTACATACCTATAGTAAGGACTAACAGATGTGGGAAAGTTAGCAAAAGAGAGTAACAGCTTTCTTACTTTAGAAATATGTTCCAATTAGACCACAGGCCACAAGCCAGAATATTCATTTTGTATTTTATGACACCGGCCGTGAAAGCTTACACTGTCATTTATTGTGTTTATTTTTGTTTCTAATTATTGTTGTTATATTAGTGTATTATTTTATTTATTATTACTATTATTATTGTTGTTATTGCTATTGTTGTTGTTAATAATAATAATAATAATAATAATAATAATAATAATAATAATAATAATAATAATAATAATAATAATAATAATAATAATAATAATAATAATAATAATAATAATAACTACAACTACAAACAAAAATAAACACCATAAATAATAGCAATAATAAAATATAACAATAACAATAAGAAAGAAACAAATGCCAATGAAACATTATGTGCCCTCATGCTTGCACTTTACAATCTGTAATTCGTAATGTTAGACAATAGCATCATATACAACAGCAGCGAGTTTATTCCCTGGAAAATAAAGATTCTGCAGATGAAGTGAGACCTTTTCGGTTGTTTATACTCTTATTGTCCACTATCTCGGACTACATACGCCAGTTCAACTACCTCTCGTATGACGTCTACACTGCGAGTCTGAACATGCTACTGCCGTCTCTATGACTGGAATTGCGCCGTTGGGTTCTGCAACTCTTTTAACGCACGAAAGGTGATCTCCTTACGCCAATGCCGAATGAAATGGGACACCTGGTATGAATGTAGAAGAGTATACAAAATGACTTGTTCTAACTTTGTCTAAAAGAGCCGACTTGGAATTTCATGGTGATATTAAGAGCACCTATGTTGTAAGGTTTTAACAATAGAACTAAAGTACACATATAAATTCGATGTTACAGTTATATATTCAACATGATCTGCCTCCTCGTGACCACACCTGTGGTCAGAAGAGAGCTCGTCGTTAACGGCTGCAGCAAACTGGGCTTCATTGGTAACCAACATACCTGAGATACAGTCACCCCAATTCACTTTCCCTACTCAGTCGCCTACAAACTATTCTAGCTAAAACTTATTCTTCTATCATTATTGGCATAGATAAATCTTCAATACGCATTTATACGTTTCGTTTGTAGGCATTAGTGTACAGCAGTAAACCGATAGTCAAAGTTGTGGCCATATGATGGGTTTCAAATTCCTTTCTCTTTACGTCCTCGTGGTAGAAAAAAGAACGAAAAAAGAAAGAAAGAAAAAAGAGTAGGGATATCAGTTGAGAAAAGTGTAAATTACTTGAAAATTCAAAGCAATTACAAACAACTCCTCGGAAACGGTTAACGCTTAAAAAGTGTTGTGCACTTTAAGGAAAGCTACGTTTTTGTGTAGTGAGATTTGGGCCACCTCTTACGACTTACCAATTACACAAAACTCGTTCAGAATAAAGAGAACTTTATAGATTATTTCCAGCAAATGCAAGATGTATATCTTTTATTTGCTATGAAAATATTTTCAACATATGGTATTTTAATCAACATCGTCAGAATGGGCCCAAATGACCAAGTTATCGACGGGCCCTTAAACAACACTCACTCACTCGTCAGAACCATTTCTGTAAAAATAAAAAATAAATAGCCTTCTTCCATATAAAGGGCGCTTTCATAAAAATCTACATGCGACATAGACACACACACACACACACACACACACACACACACACACACACACACACACATACACACATCCAGATACATGCCTAAAATGTTTATTGGATTCAGGTAAACTCAAAGCGCAAATTTCAGGTAAAATCACGGTATCGAATTTTGGGTGTAATGCCTATTTCCTGTACTTGCTATAGGTGAAGTGGAGTTAGCACCTCGATCGAAAGGCGATCTTTTGTGCCTATGCCCCTAACGAGATACCCCCGGAGGATGGATGAATTGAATGGATCCGAAGGGCGGATGGAACGATGTCATGACAGAACAGAGAGGAGGTTCTCAGCATTTTCCCAGTTAGAATGTCCCCGGCGGAGGCTGGATCAGCCCGGTTCCTCTCCCACCCCTTCGGGTTCGTACTCCCAAGGCGGCGTGGGACTCGGAAAACTGGCTCCCTCCACCCTCGCACTTGTAGCATACCAAAGGGGGTGGGGCGGAAATCAGTAGACTCGCTTACTGACGAGATTTCCAGAGCACACTTGTTCCCCCTGCCCTGCTGCTGCCGCGACGCTCGTCGACGCTTCCAACCCTCAAAGAAACGTAACGGGATGAAGGGTGAAATGAAATTATTAATGTAACGAAACGGAGGGACAGGAAATTTGGAGGATATGGAAATCATTCCCAGCATTTGCCTGGCGGCAAACCCCCGATAAAACCATGTGTCAGGAAGGTCGGCCATGGGGATCGAACCCGCGACCTCCGTAATGGAGTCACAGGGATTAGCGCCTAAGTCATCCCGCTCGGTTTCTCTGCTTATTTTTTAACATTAATTAATACAGAAATTTATTATTTGTTAATGTTCCATTTATATACCGCCTTTAACATCGAAGATCATATTGGTGACTTGTGTCATCTTGGAACAACTACTCAACAGCAATGGTGTTCACTGGCTTAACGGAGATTTTGAATTTTGGGTTTCTATTACTTTGAATTAATTATGACATTAAATTCACACACGCATTCACACTCCCATTCATACTA
This sequence comes from Tenodera sinensis, assembly GCA_030765045.1. NCBI lineage: Eukaryota > Metazoa > Arthropoda > Insecta > Mantodea > Mantidae > Tenodera > Tenodera sinensis. The sequence continues at coordinate 88,384,613 of CM060961.1, read as the reverse complement.
TCAGACTGGCGAAGATGAAAAACACTCCTAGAGCTTGTGCAGTCGTTCTCTCGGAGGTTGTACGACACCAGACCTAAAGTGATATTCGGTGACGCCTTGCGCGAGATCTCATCACTTGTTGGGGACTTCCGCGCGCCTCTGTGGCACATCTGCCTGTAACCTGTGCCATCATGCGGTTCCCTCACTTCATCCCTTCCTACTGGAGGGACATTAGCCGTAATAGATCTGTTTGGAGGTGTCCCCCTCCGGATATATCCTTTACCTTTACTTACTATAGGCTAGTTCACAACCACGGACAGCGGTAACGATGACCAGAACGATGTACTTGAAATACATGTATTCAAATGGGAGTGGTCACAAGAAGAGGAAGCTTTCCCGGACCCCGGAAACGGCAAAGAAGACTTGGCCAAGCTTTAAGTTATTCGTTGTCGTGTCTAGTGCACACAATATGAATCTAACATAGGGCACGGTATGTTAGATTCATATTGTGTGCACTAGAATTTTCGCTGTAGAAATTAATCAAGCGGGCCGTGCCATGAAACAACCACTAGAGCTCTCTTAGTCACAAGCTCTTAAAAAAAGAGAGAGAGAGAGAAAACAGCTTTGGTCAGTTAGAGACAAATGAATTCGGAATTCGCAATATCCCCTTCTTTTTCTGGTATCTTAACGTTGTCATTCCGGGATTGCTGTGAACCAAAATATTGAGTGCCGTCTTACTTGTCGTTCTTGGAATCATTATCGGTACCGTTGTCGGGTTGTTAATGTTAATCGAGGTAAACGTGTCAGAAATGGTTTTAGTTCATATTTCCTTTAGCACAAGAGTACACACTATTGCACCTGCATTTCCAGCGCCATAACAGTACTTCAATGAAATGACGCACCACTGGTTCTTACGCCAGTTGAAACTCCAAAGGAAGTAGTAGAAAATGTAACCAAAAAATCTAAACCCTCAGCGCAACAGCCCATGAAGGGCCAAGGCCTGCCGCCCAGCCGCTGCGTTCCCCACCTCTGCCCACTACAGGGGTCATTGGTGGAGTGCAGTACTGGAGGGTGCGACGTGGTCAGCGCCCCGAGCCTTCCCGGCCAGTTAAGCGGCCGTCGCGACCTAGGGCTGCTACTTCTCCATCAAGTAGCTTCTCAATTGGTCCCCCCGGGACTTACGAGGCTGAGTGCATCCCGTGCCAGACCTCCCAGCGGAAGAGAAATCCCCATGTTGGTACCAGGGATCGAACGCATGTCCTCCGTGCCAGAGGCAAGTGCGCTACCAGCTGAGCTACGGAGCTGGTGGAAAACGTAAATACGTGCTTCAAAATAACCTAGAGTATCATATATTGACAGTATTTGTCTGGTAAAGCGGAGAAAAAATAGTCTGACATTGAAGAAACATTGTCGCTGGAAAAAATAGTAAACTTTAAATATGTCTACAATGTCTTTTGTAGCCCATTGTTATTTTTCTCAGTACGTATCAATTCATAGAAGCAACAGAAAATCACACCTGTTTTCAAACGTTAAAATGATTGTGCTATTTACTTCAATGGAAAGAATGAAGTTCATAACAGCAGCAGTCTCAGTCTACAAAAGCCGTTGGGTTTTACGAGCAGCTTTGGTAGATCATACAGTATGTTAACTTAGATTCTCACTGTCAAAGGTAATGGGCGAAAAGAACATAATCTTATTTTTAAAAATCTTTCATTATCTTTGGACAGCACATTTTTCTGGCATGTTAAAATATATATCGAGTGGAAGGGAAGTCATTACATTAATTTAAACCAGTGGTAGATCTCAGTATTCGGAGCATATTTTGTATCTTAGTTTTTGTCTCTAACCATTTCCTATGGAGATCGTTTTGTCGAAAAAAAGCTGGCAACACTACAGATTGTGTGTCACTTTCACTGTTTCTGTACATAAACAAATAGGCGTCACTACAAGCGTCTTGTTAAGGTCTCCTTCCATGTGTAGGCAAATCACAACCGTTACCTACCAAAACAGCAGACGAAAGAGAAAGTGTTTACATCCGAAAACCAGGTCAATTCCCTGACCAACCTCAACGCAACGTTGTCGACTTACCTCGCGTCTGAAAAAGGCGCCCGGAAAATTCCTTCACGCTTTTTAAGTGATTAATTATTCGAAACTCTGTGTAATGTTCCATAATTACTACCAAAGCTATGTCAGAAATGAGATACTCTACGCATCTTACAAGTAACAAACTGTTATCTTCGTACATTCTTGTGGAAACAGGCATCCAATTTGGAACAAAACCCATTTGTTTTTTCGAAATCGGATGATCAAAGAATAAAATGTCATAAGACTCTTTTGTTTGTAATGCTTCTATGAAACACATATTAGAAGGAATGTAGTAACTACTTCCCTTCCAACCTGTATACTCGAACGAAAATCCAGTAATCTAACCAAGTCATGCAAAATAGAGGGTAAATCTTTTGGTTAATGGTTAAATTTTCTTAATAGAAAAAACTCAAACGAATTTTTTTGTGGGGCAGGAGATTGAACCCCCTTCACCGTACATCCATGGCATCAAATAGCATAAAGAATTTAAAAGAAAGCAGACAAGAAATCACAACTCTGGATGATACAGAATTCACACAGATTGAAATAGCTGTATTGGAGAGATTCGATCCCAAGGAGGCACCAGGAGAAAAGGGCATAAGCAGGCATAAAGAAAGGAATAATTCCCCCAAAATGGAAGCGTTCAACGATAATTTCAACTGTAAAACCATTGAGAAATGACAGCGCAGCTGTAAAAAAAATCGTCTTTTAAGCCTGTTAATATCGCTGGAAAAGATTTGGAAAAATTAGTGTTGCAAAGAATTATGCATCACATGAATTTAATGAACGTCTTCAACACACACCAGGATTTACGCCTTAGAAGAGTACAACTGATGCACTGATGACCATGAAGGTGTTTGTGCAACAGAACTTGCAGCAATGCGGATGCATCAATTAGCTAGCCTGGACGTTAAGGAAGCAGTTGACACTGCACAGTGACCAAGCAACCTAAACAATTTAAGAAAAGTCAACTATCCCAGAGACTTATACAGCCTACCCCAGAGCTAATTTCAGAACCGGAATGTAAGTTGATGCATTTATACATACGAAACAGAAAGAAAAGTGAAGAAAGGTGCCCAACGGATCGTGCTGTACAATTCCCTCCTTAATCTCAATTTACCCATAGAACCGAATTTATTGCCTTTTCTAACGACTTGCTAATTATAGCGAAAGGCTCAGTCATATTGGACGCCGTAAACTAAGAAAATCAGAACATAAAGAAAACAGAATTAAAGGCTAAGGGGAAAAAAAACTAAATTTAATGAAACAAAATCACAAGTAATACTAATAACAAAGAAGAGAATGCCACACGACAATAATATTCAAATTTATCTCAATGACTCAGTACTGACAAGATAGAATACATAAAATACCTTGGAATATACGTTGATGACAAGTTCAATTTGACTCACACATACCGAATTCATGAAAGATCACAAGTCTTTTCAACGTGGTCTCTTGCCAAGAAATGCAAAACTGAAGGACTTGGAAGCAAGGCTCTGGTGCTACATATGTATATACAAAGAAGCGATAGAACCACTTCGAACACACGGAGCTCTGATATGGGAAGAGGCTCTAAGAAATAACAAGAATGTAAATAAATTCCAAAGAATCCACCGATTATGCAACGTAAAATAGCTGGTTCGTTGTACTCGACTTTCCTTATTTTTGCACTAACTATTCTTACAAACTTATTCCTCTGTCTTCATGTTAGTCGAGATAAACATTTGCAGAAATTATCTTGTTGCTGTGGGGTTTACTTTTATCTTGTTGCTCATTTTCTTGTAGACTCAAGGGGAATGTGGGAATACAGTAGGCTTTGAGCGATAGTCAAATCTTTCAAAACTTAGAAATTCCATTCTCTTTGCACGGTCAAGAGATAAAAAGGTAAATAACGCCTTCCATTTGGGAAGAGTTCAAGTATTGCAAAACTCACACAAATAACAAGGAATATTTCCGAAATGGTTCACTCTACAAAAATTAATCAGGACATAAGTTGTGTGTTTTAACGAGAGCTGCATTTTTTGTACAGTAAGATTTCGTCTTATCTCTTACCAGTTATGCAAAAGTCATCAAGAATAAACAGGACTACCTGGACTATAAGTATACACTTCATTTTCCATAAAAGTATTTTAAACATACGGCATTTTAATTAAAAAAAAAAAAAAAAAAAAAAAAAAAAAGTTAGCTATTTTCGAGAAAATCAAAATTTTTTAAACATTTTCCATGGAAACGGTAGTTTAGGGTGGAGAAATTTTCTTCAAAATCTTTATGTCACATACTTGAAAGATATTAAACTTAAATACCAACTTTGGTTTTTAACCGGCTTTTCGTTTTTGAGTTATGCTGTTCGCACGCACAACCTTTTCTAAAAATGCTTTGTTTTTAATTAAGGGGCCTCAAAACATTTCTTGACATCGAATTTTTAGTGGAACACTTCCCCTACTTACTATACGTAGTAGAGAAATTAAAATAAAAGTATTTAGAATGATCTCATACGAAGCATAATGCACTGTGGCTGGAGTCCAGACAACAGATTTAGCAATTTCTGGGGAAGTAAACATGTAAAAATTAACGCAAGGAGACAGAGGTTATGATGCACCCCTGGAAACTAGCAATGAAATTATCCGGCAGAACAACTAAAAATGCAAGAAACTCAAGACGCTCTATGGTATACTTATCAGATTTACTCAGACGCCAGCAAAACAAACAAAATGTGGGAGCTGCAGCAGCCATTTTCCAGGATGAGACACTAATTCAGCAATTAAAGTATAAGCTGGGCCAGAAATAGTAAAATAACCAGATGGAGCAACCAGCAATCCTAAGAGCTCTACAGTAAGTTCTAACAATGCAAGAAGTACAAGATGAACAGAAAACTGTTGCAATATTTTCTAATAGTAGGATAACATGGTCTTTGTTAAACAACTGGAAACATAATGTCATTGTGGAAAGTATCCTAAACACCATTAGAACTCTAGAACAGAATCTGTGCAAAATTCATTTCTGCTGGATGAAAGAGCACATTGGCATTGTTGGTAATGAATTTCTCTAGTTACCTTGGTATTAGCCAATAAATTACCAAAAAGCTGCTGAGGACCAAGAAGGTGAGATCATCTACACCAAGGTACCGAAATCTACTATTGTATGTGAGGTAAAGGAAATAGATTTCAGAAGTAGCAAGAGAGATAGTCCAGTACGACAAAAGGTATGATAACTAAACCTTTCATCCAATCCATTAAAGAGAGGCAAAAATATGAAATTGACTACATCGTCAGACTGAAATAAAAACAGGATACGGTAAATACATAAATAGGTTTCACATCATAGATAAACCCGCTTGTACATGCAGCAGAGGACGCAAACAGTAAACCATTTAATTATGAATACCAGGACAAAAGACGAAAGAGATCATTACTAACAAAGGAAATAAAAGATATTGGAGGAAGTTGGCCAGCCACTAATAGTCAACTGATAAATAAGCATCTTAAGCAGTTCACAAATTTTTATCAATGATTATGTTATGAATGAATGTAATGCAGCGGAAATCGTAACTTCATGATATATGAAACACTTCTTTTTAAATGTATACCGTAACTTAAGGGTGCAGATATTCTGTACTTGAAGTAACTGTAGTTTGTAAATGTATAACTTTAAATTGTAATATTCTGAATTTTAAGTATGTATTGTTGCATCTGTACTAGGGTATGATCATATTATTCAAGAAATTAAAAAATAATACACACATGCACACGTGCGTATACGCACACAGAAATATACATGTGTACATCCGTCAGTGTTAAAATTGTTTACAAAGCCTCTTACACATTCAGCTTCCCTAACTTATTGTCTCCCCTCGTATTACTCGTATTTCTATCGAAGTAAAGTGTAACGTTTATAATAACGGGGTACCATCTATTGTGTAGTATGGGTTGGCGTAATTTGTTTTAGCCGAGGTAGATCAGCAGCGAGCCTGAGTAACTCTTTTCATGTGCTATTCATATCTAGGGCACGGTACGGGTCAACAGTTAATTAAAATGGTTATTTTCTAGATCCACATTAAACGCTTGTTTATTATTTCAATATATAAGCACATAAATTACACAGTTTCATGGCTTGGCGTCCTTTCCTTGCATCACGCTACGGGGCTCACACTTTCACAGACACGGACTATATATTTTCGTAAGTTCATATTTTTCTTCCTATTCTTATGCTGCTTCACTGATTATAGACTTGTTCTATGCGTTGTTATTCTGCGATCTTTCACAGCAGAAATGTTCGTCTAATCTAAAGTAACGCTTTACACAAATAAATTATTAAGTTTTACGCGGACTTAAGTCTTTTCTGTGTGACGCTTGCCCAAGCCATGGAAAGAAGACAATTAAATCTACACTTTACCGACTATAATTATTATTCGTAAGTTTAGGAGGCCTTTCCACCGCCCCTAAAATTTTGTATTAAACCATTCCAGAGGGCTTACACAGAAATATCGCCTCAAAGTGTATAGCTTAGTTCTTTGTAAATGGGTTAGGGTGTCGGCAATAAATAAATAAATAAGTGAGTGAGTGAGTGAGTAAGTAAGTAAGTAAGTAAGCAAGTAAATAAATAAATAAATAAATAAATAAATAAATAAATAAACGAATAAAGGAATGAATGACTGACTGAGTGAGTGAGTGAGTGAGTGAGTGAGTGAGTGAGTGAGTGAGTGAGTGAGTGAGTGAGTGAGTGAGTGAGTTGGTGGGTGGGTGGGTGGGTGAGTGAATGAATGAATGAATGAATGAATGAATGAATGAATGAATGAATGAATGAATGAATGAATGAATGAATGAATGAATGAATAGTAAATAATTACCTGGGAAAAGGGTCATTACAAGATCACTGAGGGACTCCTTGGAATATCGGATCTAACACATCAATATTCTCGTTGAGAAAGATAAACATATGCTTTGTCCATGAAGTAGCTTAGAAGTGAACAAGCTCTTCTGATTTTTTGTTTATTTGCAGGATAATGATACGCTTAAAAGCATCAGCTGTCGGAGTTTATTTCATGATTTACAAGAAACTTACAGAATCCTCCAGATAGTTGACGGAGATTAAGCCCTTTTATCTATGTTACACTGGCGTCCAGACATCCCTTCCCCTTTGCAGTTGTGGAGCGTTAAAACTTAAAAGGAAACATATAATCCCTAATTAAGGAAAGCACTGACAATCTGTAATTAGGTGATTTATTTACTTTTCTGTTAAGCCTTAAACGTCTGTGCAAACACACTCACCATCCTTTACATGAATTATCCATTTAATGTTTTATCCTTTCAAAGTCACCGCACGTCTGGTATTATATTTCTGAAACCTACACCATTTCTAAGCGTATGGACGCAGGCTTCTCACCTACGTTAATTATGAGGCTTTGTTAACGTACACATAGCGTCCCTAATTCAAGGTATCAATGCAAAGATGCAAATACTTACCTATAGTTCCGGTACATAAAGGCAAATATTACATCATTTTGGTTAAACATTAATAAAGCAACATTAGCAGAATAAATATATTTTAAAGCTGGGAACAAATTTTACTAAAATACAGAAGTGGTCGTAAAATTATTAATGAACCTGCTTGGTAATTTTAATTCTAGAAAAATAACCGATTTTTAGCCCAACTCCCTACAAAACAGTAAAGGATGACATTTTCTTACATAATGTAGTGTCTAGGAAACGAATAGAGAGAAGTTTCTGTTTTCATTTTCTCTGTTACGTACTTACAGAAAATGAAGGAAGCATTGTGAAGCATCCCAAAATTCGATACCGAGATTTCATCAGAAATACATGTTTTGAGGTATCCTGAAATGAAGTAGGCTCAAATGACCCAGCTGTTGACAGGCCCTTTAGTTCCACTCACTCCCTCTTAGTCACTCATTCACTCACTCCTGAAATAAAAAGCAGTATTTTTAGAAAGAAAAAAGCCTCTCTTTTTTGTGTGTGTGTGTGTGTGTGTGTGTCTGTGTGTGTGTGTGTGTGTGTGTGTGTGTGTGTGTGTGTGTGTGTGTGTGTGTGTGTGTGTGTGTGTGTGTGTGTGTGTGTGTGTGTGTGTGAAAAGCATAGCTCAAAAACGAAGAGTCCAATAAATACCGATCTTAATATTTAAGTTCAGTTCCCTCTACACATGCGATACAAGAGTTTTAAGAAAATCCTCAGTCCAAAATACACTTTAGATGGAATACTTGTTACTGTTTTTATATTCTCAAAAATGCATCTTACGACTTTGATTAAGTACTTTCAGTGATGCATTAAAAATTCAAAATGTGTATGCAGTTATACGACTTAAATTTTTTGGTAGTGTTCAAACACCCGCATTTACTATATGCAGCGTCGCAGGCAGTGACACCGGTGATATATGGAATGAGGATGGAGCACCGGTGGAATGAGATGGCGGGGGAAATCGGAGAACCCGGAGGAAACCCGCCTCCATGCCGCTTTGTCCACTACAAATTCCAAATGCGGTCGCCTGGGATCGAACGCGGGTTGCTTTGCTGAGAGGGAAATGGTCTAACACAGCGATGTCCAACGTTTGCGAAAGAGGAAAGGTTGAATATACCTCCTTCCACTTTATGCGGGCTGTGCCACTCTTTTAACACTTAATTGTGTTGCAGTGGTGGTTTGGTTATAGGTGCGTTGCGTTTGATTTACGAAAGCACTTTCAAATCTTACGCGATAAACATGTGTACATTAGTGACTGTTTCGGTACTGTTAAGAAGTCTGTCAATATTTGGTAACAAAGTCGAAGTGCATAGCCTCAGAAGATACACCAAGTGATCGCAGCGTAACCTATTGCGATAGAGACTTTTAATATAGTTCAATCTGGAGAAACTGTTCGCAAATTCATGTAGAGCTAAATCACTCTTATACACACTATTCTTGCAAATGCTTACTTCTCTAGCTACGCCATTTTGATCGACATAAGCATCTTTATAAATTACCTTACTGCCAATTTTCTTGTAGGTGCAAGGAGAATGTGGGCATGCAGTAGGTTTGAAGCGATAGTGAAACGTTAAGAGCTGGTTGCTATGCGATGCCTTTGAAATTCCGTTCTCTTTGCAAGGCCAAGAGATAAAAAAGAACGAATAACATATTCCTATTTGAGAAAAGTATAACAATTGGCAAATTCAAACAAATAATAAGGAATATCTCAGAAATGGTTCACTCAAAAGAAAACAGAAGTTTTCGACAAAATTGTGTTTTTTGGGGAGATCCACGTTTTTATTTAGTACGCTTTTATATTCTTTTACTGTTTACCATTTATGCAAATGCCATGCGGAATAAAGAGGTCTTTTGAGGACATTTCCAGAAAATTCAAGGTATGACTTAGAAACTGCCATGGAATCACCTGCTTGTGTCTGTCACTGGATGCTGGCTGTCTGTGATTTCACACATCACAGGCACTAGATAACGCACCCTCTGCTAAATGTTGGAGGTGGGAAAGCAGCAGCTAATTACGTAAACGTATCCAAAGAGACAAGGTTGGACATCACTGGTCTAAACCATTCGGTCATAGCAGAGCTATGCAAAGTATATATACACACACACTAACACACACACACACACACAGAGAGAGAGAGAGAGAGAGAGAGAGAGAGAGAGAGAGAAAGAGAGAGAGGATGGAAGGGAAGTCCTTACATTAATTTAAACCAGTGATAGATCTCGGTATTTGGAACACATTTTGTATCTTACGTATTTCTCTTGTCCATTTCCTATGGATATATTTTATTTTTATAGAAAAGAAGCTGGCAACACTGTAGGTTTCACTTTCACTAGGTCATTACATAAATACGCGTCACACTACTTCAGGAGCCGCGCGGCTCGTGAGTGTAAACTTAAAAACATACCATGCCGTTAAATGTTTGCGAAGGCTTCCACGGCCGGTGTCCATTGTTTTTCTTGGCTCCAGTAACGCATACTGTAACCCAAAGTCACAATCAAATGGCCGTTTCATAGCTGATGTTGCTATAATTTAATAAACCAAACCATCTCTCTGACTTATAAACACAAAGGTACATTTGTAGGCTCTTACAAAGCGTACCAAATGATATTTTTAAGGTGACAGCAAAAGAATAAGCAGTAAATGGTTCACCCACATCACAGGTATTGTTCAACAAGTCCACCATTTGCGCACCAGCAAGCCTCACACCTTTTTAACCAATTACCTCGCAATCTAACAAAAACACCCTCATTTTTGCGTCCCCCCAGGGGGTCCAACTACGGTAGGTACGGGTTTGGCGTTGTCGGGGCCCCGAGCCACACTCTCGAATGGGTTCCTCTAAGGGGTGAGAGGACACGTGCCAAACGCCCAATCAACTTTGGTCCACTTTTGTGCTTGATCTCCCACCTGATACCTCCCTGTACACAGTCTGATGGATAACCTTCGCGCGGGTTTTAGGTGGATGGGGAGACGCAAGGGGTGACTGGGTAACGGCGTAATTCCCAGCCCCTGGTTATCACGTAGGATCTGTGTTCGTATCCATTGATAAAGGTCATTCCCGGGGAGGGGCCATTGCATGAGCTGATGCACTCCTGAAGGCAATTGGGTCCCTCTGTCTATACACTGGGAGGTGGGATCCTAGGGTAAGCAAGGTTCAGGCCAGGACTCTCACCTAAGCTGGGGTGGCGCTCAGGATGTGAGCATGCCATCGGAAACATTTGCAATGGTGGAGGATTAACTCGCCATGGTGAATACAAAAACACCAAACAAAAACAGTACAAGTGTAAAGGAAGTAGCCGAGTCTTGTGGTCCTCGCTACTTAGTAATAGCTAGAAACGAGGAAGGTAAAAAATGTATATCGGTGAGCCCATTTGGCATTCAAAAAGGCTTGGATAACATTGATGGTCCAGTAAAGTCATGCGCTAGATCTCGCAATGGCACGCTGCTGGTTGAAGCACATTCATCCACCCAGGCAGCTAAAATACTGAAAGCGAATATGCTAGCAAGCTATTCTATACGTGTTGAGATGCACAGAACGTTGAACTCCTCGCGCGGCGTGAAAAACACCCGTGCATTAGATGATTTAATCAATGAGGAGATTCAAGAGAATCTTTTGGAACAAGGCGTCAGTAACGTTTACCGGGTTAAGCGCAAAGAGGGTGGTGAATTGAAGCCCACACGTACCCTGTTCCTGACCTTTGATCGGGTAGATCTCCCGCAAAGTATTAAGGAAGGGTATGAATCCATCGATGTTAGGCCTTTCATTCCGAAGTCGCTCAGATGTTTCAAGTGTTTGGACATGCAAGCGAGTTTTGCAAGGGACTACCTACATACAATAAGTGTGGAAATGAATTACACGATAGTGCATGTACTGCAGCGCCGTCATGTGTGAACTGTAAAGGTGAACATCCATCAAGTTCCCGAGATTGCCCCCTTTGTAGAGGAAAGAGCGGCCCAAGAGGTACAGGTTAGAAAGAAGCTTCTCAGAAGTCCGGAACCTCTTGCGTATGCGCCAGCCCTCTGTTCCAACGTCCGGTACCTAAAGTTCAATTGCAGCTAAATCAGTATCGAAAAATCGCAACACAGACCAGCAATATAATTGGGGCAACAATATCCGAAAAGACACTCGTAGCCCGTGGCTCAATTCCAAAGCCTTCTACATCGACACGCACATCTGTGGCAACGTCTACAAAGTTCATATGTGAAAAGAACATAAGTGTCACATCACCATCAAAGTTCAACACAAAGAATAAGCAGGCCGGTAGGATACGAGACCTCACCGATAAAGTTCAAAAAGAGCTATATGAAAAAACGATTTCCTCAAAGAAAGTAGTGAATCTGATCCCAGTACATCGAAGGGATATAAGTCCATGAAAATCTCCTCAAAGATCTACTCGAAGATCCTCTTCTGGGGAATCTTCCGGGGTGGACTCGAACCGGCGTCTTTCATCTTCGCCGGTCCCCGTTAGCAACCGGTTCGAGGCACTCGAACCCAAGTTCGTTATGGGAACACGGACGTCCTCGGCAGAGGACATGGAGCTAGATAAATATGCCCACACTGGGAGAACCCCAGTGGAAAAGAGGCGCAAAAAATCGTCCGAGAAAATTATCCGCCCAAGAGAGAAGAAAAGGGCTAAATTAGTTCAACAACCACCTATTTTAAAGAAATGTAGAGTTACCTTGGAATACCTGTCCCATAAAAATATCAATATGGCTATCCTACAATGGAACATACGTGGTATTAGAACACAAATACCAGAACATGAGCTTTTGCTCAATCCGAACGAACCTTTGGTCGCATGTTTGCAAGAGACTAAGCTGCATCCGCAAGACGCGTTTCATCTAACACGATACATCCCAACATTGTGATATTACACCACAAGAGGGTGTTCCGTCACATGGTGGTACTATGACGCTTGTCAGAGATGACACATACAGAGTGTACCTAATTTTCAGTATCTTACGTACTACCCTTCCATAAATTTTGTTTGTCACAGCACATACCGTTCTTGTCCTATCCTTTTCTTTACCCATCTTGATTACCCTTTCTAGATTTTTTTCAAGCTACTTCTATCATTTAGTGTTTCCCCACCTTCTTCATTTACAACCAAGTAGTTGTAGTTTTCCGAACTACTCATTGGGACAGCATCATCATCCATAATTCCATTTCTAAATCACTGGACTTCTGCTCAAGGTCATTCGTCAAGAACAAGCGCACAACCTATACGTTTCTAGAACGAAACGCGAAGCCTTTAGATTCCACCTGAGTTATGATTGGAAGGAACTCAGGGGAGTAATTCTCCGAGTTAGACACTTGAGCGAAAACACTGCCAAACGTGTTGTCCACTTCAAATGAGTCAACAACAGCTCCTGTGGCAGTTTTCAGTCCCGCAATTGGTATATTGGTTGATCGACCTGCAACACGCCTTAACCTATCCCACACAACCGAGGTAGGTGTATGTCGCTTAAATGAAGCTACAAATTTGCTCCATGATGACTTTTTGCTATCCTTAATGACTTGTCTGTACCTGGCGCGCATTTTCTTGCATTGGATTAGGTTATTCAACGTACAGTGAGGCTGGAAAACCCTAAGAGACACCTTCGAGCACGAATGGCTTTCCGACATTCTTCCGTCCACCAGGGGACAGGAAATCAACCGTGGAATTGATTGTTCAGCAGCAAAGAGAATCGTCTCCGTGAGATGCTGCGCCAAATCATTCACTGAGTCGTGCTCGTTGTACGTAAACACAGTCAACTGGGTGTAAAGGTTCCAGTTGGCATGGTCCAAACGCCTTCTGGGCATACGTGTGGAAACATGCATCTTGGGTTAAGAGACTAATAAGACATGGAAAGTGGTCACTAGAGTGTAAATCAGATATGACATTCCATTGTAAGAGGACTGCCAACTGAGGTGAACAAACTGCAAGATCAAGGTGTGAAAAGCTATTGAAAGAGTCAAAAAGAAATGTAGGCTCTCCGGTGTTAAGGAGAGCTAGGTTGTAACTGTCCAAGAAATCGGCAATGAGCGTACCTCTCGCACAAGCGCGACTTGAAGTTAACTAAGACGGTTTTGTATGGATAGATACTGGTCGATTTGGTAGTGTATTCGTGCTACATTTCTCCAGCGTGCAATACCGATGCTTTTCAGCATTTTCTTTTTGTTTTTACTACCAGTTTACAACAACACCGTAGGTTTCTGCTAATAGGTGGAGACTTTAATGCTAAAGCACACTGCTGGAGCTTCTCAACTGAGGACAGAAAGGGTAGTGGATCGGCAGAATGGGCTGGTGAATGTAATCTTATCATTTTAAATGATGGGGTGCTGCCTACTTTTGAAAGAAATGGAGGATCTTCCTACATTGATCTGACCTTGTGTAGTGCGGATCTTAGGAGCAAGGTACGGAATTGGAATGTGAGTGATGAGGAAAATTTAAGCTACCATAGAAGTATCTATTTCGAGGCGATGATGCCCGTTCCATCTCTATCGTCTTCCTGCAAATCTATGGGCTGGATTTATCGAAACGATAAGAAGGACGAATTGCTGACATATCTTGAGGAACAAATTAGTTCCAGCTTTCTTCATCTAGCGTATGTAATAGACCAGATTATCTGCAACGCCTGTGATTCTGTATTACCTAAGAAATACCTTTGTGGCCACCGCAAAGGAGTCTATTGGTGGAATGATGCCATTGCTGATTTACGAAGGCAATGCAATAAGGCTAAACGCATCCTTACTAGAACTAACAGACATAATGTCGGCTATGATGAAAAGCAACTTGCCTTACGCACCTATAAGGATTGTCGTAACGCCCTTAAGGGCGTCATTTCTAAAGCGAAAAGAGATGCCTGGAACACTCTTTGTGCAAAAGTTGATGAGGATATTTGGGGTCTAGGTTATAAAATTTTTACTGGAAAATTAGGCCTCCGTTCGCCATTAGTCCTCACCGATGAAGAACAAGTCCTGATAGCCAAAACTTTATTTCCTGCACATACTTTGCTAATTTGGCTGGAGATTAATGTTTCCACATTAACTATTGCCACTTGTACCACTGAAGAGATTCACGCTGCAGGTCGTCGGATCAAGTCCGGGAGGATGCGCGGCCCGGATGGTGTTCCTCCAGAAGTTGTGAAGCTCCTTGCTATAGAAAAACCAGAGTTACTCCTTGACGTCTTTAATTCCATTTTATGTACCGGCAAGCTCCCCAGTAAATGGAAACTTGGAAGGTTACTTCTTATTGAAAAATCTAGTTTACCAGGAAGGAGTAAGTCTTAGAGACCAATTTGTTTGCTTAATGTTCAGGGTAAACTCATGGAGCACATACTCAATAGACGTTTAATTGCTAAGATTGAGGCAGAGGAGGGATGTTGTCCTCGTCAATTTGGTTTTCGGCAAGGATTGTCTACCATAGATGCTATTCACACTGTACAAACATTTGTGAACGATGCACAGACCTTCTCTCCTAGGTACGTCGTCCTGGTGACACTGGATGTTAAGAATGCATTCAATTCAGCACCATGGAAAGGCATCATTGCTGAACTTAGGCGGTGTCAAGTCGCCCCTTACTTAACCAGGCTTCTTTGTAGTTATCTCCATAACCGGATAATTCTGGCAGGTGACACCAAGAAACTGGATATGACGTGCGGTGTGCCACAAGGTTCGGTTTTGGGACCCACTCTGAGGAACATTTATTACGGTGATGTCCTCCGAGTGCAGTTGTCATCGGGAGTTACCTCTCTTGCATATGCCGATGATTTAGCCCTTCTGATATCCGGAAAATCCCGCGAAGAGGTGGAGTATAAGACACAATGGGCTACACACCAAATTGAAATGTGGATGTTGCGAAAGGGCCTACAACTAGCTTCACAGAAGATTGAGCTTGTTATTCCGGCTAAGGAGACGTTCCTTACGAGAAGTGACTGTCAATATTAGTGGAATGTCACTGAGGTCTCAAAGACAATTGCAATATCTGGGTCTTCAGTTTGGCCATAACATGAACATGAATGCACACCTTAAATATGTGGTTGGTAGGGCAGAAAAGACGATCGCTGCTAATGCCCAATGTCGGTGGTCCCAAACCAGATACCAGAAAACTCCTTGGTAGCGTGGTTAATTCCATCCTCTTGTAAGGTGCGCTTGCTTGGAAGAACTGTATATGTGATACGGCAATATACCAAACTTGGCTAGAGCGGCTACAGCGGAAGGTTGCACTACGTGTATGTAGTGCCTACAGAACAACCTCAACGAAGGCTCTACAAGCTATAGCTGGGATCATTCCCATACATTTATTGTTCCAAGAACGCACCTATGATAAGGGGGCTAATTCTAGGGGACACAAGATCTTGGTCCGACATCAGACCCTGCGACAGTGGCAGATGGAGTGGACACAGGAAGAAAGAACAGCTCAATGCACGAAGCAGCTGATTCCTGAGACCGTCCCCTGGGCATCTCGGAGACATGGAGATGTCGGATATTATCTGACAATTTTTGACCGGCTATGGCCGTTTTAAATCTTACCTGCACCGCATGGGGTTGGTCGAGAGAGACATCTGCTCATACTGTACACAGATTGACACTCCGGAGCATACGATCTTACATTGCTCCAAATGGATTGCTATACGCCATCGGTCTTACGCCCAACTAGGCCAGATTGTAACCTTGAACAACATTTTGCCCCTTATGCTAGAGTCCCAGGAAAATTGGCGCACAATTGACCAAATGATTATCTCCATTATCCGGGCGAAGGAGCAAGATGAACGTGCCAAGCAACCTTGACATGGCCTGTGCTGCACAACATGTGATGACTACACTGGTACATCAGTATGCTGAACATCTTTCAGGCGTTTCTTCCTGAAGTAATACCGTTTGGTGGTTCCAGGAAGAACTTCTCATGGCTTAAAAAAACTACTACTATTACTACTACTACTACTACTACTACTACTACTACTACTACTACTACTACTACTACTACTACTACTACTACTACTACTACTACTTCTGCTGCTACTACTACTACTACTACTACTACTACTACTACTACTACTACTACTACTACTACTACTACTACTACTACTACTACTACTACTACTGCTGCTGCTCTACTAACAGATTCGGGGGATGTTCTGCAACAAGACGAAACTGTCAATGTCTAGGGTTACGTGTGGAAGCTGGAGATGGATACGTCAACATCAATTAGAAATGGTTCCATCTTGGGCAAAGTATACGAGCACAGGAATTCAAAATGAGCTTTTAAATATTTGCGGTGGTGGGACTAAGCAGCAAATAATAAACAAAGTCAATAAGGCCGAGTGTTTTGTAGTAATTGCTGACGAAACCACTGATATAAGAAAGGTAGAGCAAATGTCATTGTGCTTAAGATATGTTGATGAAGAGGCTAAATGTGTGAGAGAAGATTTTCTAAAATTTGTAGCAGTGGAAGATCTCACAGGCAGTGGCCTAGCAATGGTTATTGTTGCAAGACTTAAACACAATGAAATTAATATAGAGTATATGGTTGGGCAAGGTTATAATGGTGCAGCTGCAATGAAAAGTGATTCATGTGGACCTTATTGGTCGGCTTGAGGCTGGTGAGGTTGTTCACACTTATTGTTTGAAGGAGGGTGTTTTGATGACCCAGGTCATCTTCGACGGCAAAAACAAGGTTGTTTTGCCGCGGGCCTTAATTTCCATGGTGTGTGAATGTTTCCATTCATCTTCTGTAGGCAGACATTTGGGAAGAGCCAAGAGCAAAGACAAGATTCAGGAATATTTGTGACCGGGGCTTCCCGCGTTAGACAGTGTCAACTTTTTGCAATGGCGAAACCGGCGCAATGTACAGTATGGAAGGGTTTAGCATCGGAGGTGGCAAGTAGACCCATGGAAAAAATATTTGTGTATTTTGTGGGCCCTTTTCCTCGTTCTACCCAGGGGAATACGTATGCATTGGTGGTAGTAGATTCGTTTAGTAAGTTTGTATGGATGTCTGCCTTACCGAAAGCGAATACATGAGGGGTACTTAAGGTTCTTTCTTCAGTATTTGCGGCCTTTGGAGCTCCCCGTTATATGGTAACAGACAACGCCACTCAATTTACTACTTTCGCTTTTAGAAATTTTTGTTTTAGTTGGGGCATTAAATCCATAACTACCACCCCTTGTTAACCCCGGCCCTCCCATGCCGAAAGATTCAACAGGAACCTCAAATCAGCATTAATAGCCTTTCATCATGATAATCATACTAATTGGGACACTAACTTGTCTCGGTTGCAATTGGCGTTTAATTCGGCTCGACACGAATCGCATGGTGTTACCCCTTATCAGCTTCTGTTAGCCTATGTACCTAACTCTCCCCCTTCTAATCTTTGACGTCTGGATGATTTGCTTCCTCAGAATGTTACTCGTGAGGAAATATATAGTGTGGAAAGCCGCTTTTCGGAATTTGAAGAAGTCACTTGCCCAGGTAAAGAAGCTGTATGATGAAAATAAACGGCCTTCACCTTATGCCGTAGGCCAGAAAGTACTGTGTAAGCTGTACACTCAATCCTCTAAGCGAAATGCTTATGCAGCGAAGTTGGCTCCTAGATATGTAGGGCCGTACGACATTATAAGTATCCTCAAAAATGTTTCTGTGCGCTTAAGGGATCTCCGCACAGATCAGGAAACGAGAGCTCACGTCTCACAATTGAAACCCTTCCAGTAGTTTGGTATATGTTTCATTAGTGTGTATGGGTTTCCCTTGTTTGCTTACCTTTTTATGTTTGTTGTGAATGCAGTGCTATTCTTTGAGTGTGGGAGTTTGTTTATGTCGGAGTGTGCCTTGCGTACGGCGGGCTGTATACCTCCACAGCGCTCCAGTAGTTACTTCCAGCCTGACGTGTGGAGTGTATCTTGTGCACGAAAGTGCAGGTTTCGTTTTCATGTGTCTGTTGTATGCAAACGGTGTAAGGTGTTTGGTGTGGTATGTCTGTTGCGGGATGTTTGCGGTGTGTTTCGTGTTTAATAATGGTGTGTTCTGTGTTCGTGTTCTTGTGTTGTCTGGCCAGTGGGGACTTATGTTTTATGCGCAAGGCCTTGTTTATCTCGTTTAACTTGTGTATATATACATATATTGTTTAACCGGCTTTAAATTGTCATTTTAATGAAATTGTACTTGTTGTTATTAAATTGTTCAAAAGATAATGGTTGTTAAATTGTCTATTTAATGGCATCACTCTTGTAACAGTCAATTAATTTAAATTGTTGAATTTACTGTGGTTTATGTCTTTGCCTGATGTCATCCACGATTTTGTGAAGGTTAAAGGGTTCATTCATTTTGATTTACCCCGAGGTGTTATTTTGGCAGCAGCCTATTTGAAGCCCACGCTTTGTTCCTTTTCTGCTGGGTTTGTTCTGTGTTACAGCCTCGTCAGCTCCTGTTCATTACCTGTCCGAAAAGCACCTGACCACCGCAGCACTAAATAGTGTTAAGCCTGGCTGTTACAAACTATATGGAGTGTTACGGCAGCGGTAAGGTCCGCAACGGAGATCCTTGGAGGTCAAGGAGGTGACGATGGAATGTGAAGGGGCTTGTGTGCGGCCCGCGTTTTGGGTTTTGGACTCTCTCAACGCCTGATTCAACGAGTGGGCATCCCTATGCTCAAAGCCAGGATTGGTGAACTTTTCTGTAACAACGACGGATCAGTACGCCCAAGAAGCTGTGTATCGTCTCTTCCGTCCCAGAAAAGCAGAATTGTGCTCTCTGATGTGATAGTGGTGTTTGTGGTGACAGTGTTTGGTGCCAGTGCTTTCACAGTGACCTGTTGTTGTTGTAGTGTTTAACGCCCGCTTTAACTACTACGGCACCGCACGCGGTGACACTGATGATACATGGAATGAAGATGGAGCACCGGTGGAATGAGATGGCGGGGGAAACCGGAGAACCCGGAGAAAACCCGCTCTGACGCCGCTTCGTCCACCACGAATACCACATGCGGGTCCCTGGGGGATCGAACAGTGACCTGTACAATGACCTGGCTGTGTAAGGTTTATCCTTCCTAACATGATACTTCTCATACCATATTAGTCTGTTCCTTTCCAGAATGGCGAGCGCGTGTTGTCAGATGGGGGCGGGAGTATTGTGCTGATCGCACTTCGTTTGCTTTATGGAAGCATACCTTTTGTTTCGCGACTGGGGTTTCTCCCGTTGAGAAGCGCTAGGGTTTTTTCTGGGGTTCCTGTCGGTCTTACCGCTGTGGAGACAGTCAGTTGTGTGTCTCTCCTTTCTTGGTGCACGGGGTAAGTGGTTCGTGTTGTTTGTTTTCACTAAGGCTTAAGGCATATATTTTAGAATGGCTTTCTGACCGCCATTGCCTGGGTAATGGCTTCTAGCGCAGATGAATTAGATGTTTAGGGAAGTAATTCTGGTAAACCGTAAGATACACACGTGAATCATCTGGGCACTTTCAGATAGGCTGGAATACTGCCCAACTCCTCGTTTGGCTAGAGTTGAATGGGATAATGTGAAATTATTGTTTTCTCCTGTATTTCTGTTGTGCATTTCGCCATCTATTTTGTTTAAAGGTCCACTATGCCGATAAATCATTCATGTTACTAAATGTATAACTTATTGATGTATAAAGGTTAAACTTCTTGAAACTGTTATTGGTCTTCTCTCTTTAATTCCTTCCCCCCCTTTCACAATGGTACCTAGGCCCCTACGGTGCAGGGCCCAAATGACCTAGCTGTCGACGGGCCCTTAAACTCCACACTCCACTCCACTCCTACGGTGCAATGTAAATATTCAGTTTCGGTGGAATTAAGTTTGACAATAATCACGTGGTTCATATTTAAAATTTGATGATAACAATAGCGATTATTGACATTGACTGTTAATCTTCATTATATTTATATGTTATTTATTATTTAGGTAAAGTATTATAATATTGTGCAGGTATTTTTGTTACGTGTTTTCATTTTCAATGAGTTGCAATTCAATGGATATCATTTCCTTACGCTTTTCCTCCAAACGGGAAAGTGATATTCAGGTTGGCCTCGGTTCGCCTCGATCAGTTGTTCCAAAGATGACGCAATCTGCCAGTACCCTGAGTTTCGCGCAAGCCTCACTTAAGTTTGTTCGTGGAGGGGGCATAAACTTAAGTAGGTGGAGCTCCTCGTCACTACTACCTGGCTATGAAGCACGTGGAGTAGTCTATTGTTTGCATTTAGTGCAGTAATATTTTAAATGTGAATCTTGCTGATGATATATTGTGTATTTTATTAGAAACACCTTTTTCACGGAGGAAAGACGAAGATAAGAAGGAAGTTTTAAATTTTAATTGAATCTCTACAAATATGAGGTACGAAAGAAGTGAAACATTCAGGAAAATGCTACAATCTTAGTTTTAAATAATCGTGGTTTGTGGAATTTCCATGGTTGTGCTCCTCCCCAGCTGTGCAGAAATTGTTTCGTTGGCAATGCTTGCTTTTCAGCAATAAAAGAATAGTTTGGAGTACAGAAGAATTTGCGGCTATGTTGAATATAACACATTCATTATACAAAGAGTTGGTTTAGGCAGAGTGTTTAAAATGTCAGGGTAATTTGAAAACTTTTTAAAGAAATCAAAATACAATTTCAGGTGTACTAAAGGAGAACGCTAGACTGTATACTGTGCAGTTCAATGAAAATGTACGTCTGCAGTTAGCGGTTGATGCAGTACCCTATTCAAGCAAGCAAGAATTGGCATTCCGCGGTCACGATGGAACAACAGGCTCAATTAATCGTGGCAGTTACTGGTATCCAGGAGTCCTATAGAAACACTGAACGAATATTGCAAGATAAAAAGTGTGTTCAGTGGCTAATAAAAAAGTATACAGTATGAACTATTGGATTGCATGTTGGATTGCATCAATGCACTTGCAAAAACTAAATTGGAAACTGTTGATTTTTTTCTGTCCAGGTACATGATACGACATATATTAAACAGGTGTCTCCGTGTTCTGTAATAGTGAGGTACGCTATTAGCTGAAGTATCTGTTGTGTGGCGTTTCTTAGGTTTCTATGATGACAGTGCCGACAGAACATCAGAAACTGTTGATTTTAATGGAACCATTTGGCTACAAGCAGAAATTAGTAGGGCAGTGTTATGATTGTACAGGCGTGATATCTGGCCATTTAAATTGGCCCAGAAAAAATTAAGGAAAAGGCTCCTTTTGCAGTATTTCTACACTGTTTTGCACATTGTGTAAAACTAGTCTTGCAACAAAGTTGTAAAAAATACGACAGAATCGTATATTTATTTCTTCGATTACTAGAATTCCTACCTTTTTCCAGCACTCCGGAAAGAGAACCACGCAATTATTTCTGTATCGAGACCACGCATTCTAACTGTCCCACCTGTGCGCTGGGGCCCCAACTCAAAATTGTTGCGCGTAGTTGTGGATGACTGGGAAAAGTTGAAAGAGGTTTTCGAAGCGATAGTTTCTGGTGAACAGTCTGATAATAATTTCATTCTGCTTGCCAGAGACTTTCTGAACGACATGAGCAATTTTGAATTTGCCTTTCTGGCAGTTGTGATTCATAACATATTTCTTTTGACAGATATATTATTCGATGTTTTGCAGAAGAGGTCACTGGATGTAAACGACCGCGTGTTAAAAATAAGGACCACTTGTGAAATACTAAGAAACAAGACGAATGAACAGTATATTTCAATTTCGTTTGAAAAAGCAGCAAAATGGCGGATAAGCGCCTCTCACCAGAGTACAATTTCCTTCCTCAGGATGAGCGTGTTCGAACGTGTCAAGCCTTGTATTACGAAATTCTGGCTCACGTTTTGATAGAAATGAACGAGAGATTTCGTGATTGTGAAAAAATTCACTTTGTTTGCTGGCCTATGCTATAAAATTTGAAGAATACCACGCATTTTTCCTTCAAGTGAACTTGAAAACTTTCAAAATTTCTTTGGGCCTATATTCCCCAAGACACAACGTTTAAGAAATCAACTTTCTATTATACATGCTAATGAGAAGTACAGAAATATTCCCACACGAAAGATCTTAGAAATGCTTAATGTGGATAAGGACATTGTTACGGATACTTAGAAACTGTCCTCCCTTATTCTGTCAATCTCTTTTACTACAGCATCCGTGGAACGAAGCTTTTCTTGTCCAAAGCGCATAAAAACAAACCTGAGGAAATGCAATGTCAGAAGACGGACTTTGTTCTTTAGCGAATATTTCTATTCAGAAAGAACTTCTAGTGCAATTAATAAAAACGCCAAGAAATAGGTCTGTGCAGTTATTAAAATAATCTTTATAAATATAGGTATACTTTTCATTCCCGCTAACTCTTCTCCTCATTTTCCAGCCAAGAGCCGCCAATGTCAAGAACTGATTTCACTAGTTCCCAAATTTGTTGGAACAGCTAGACTAGACTAGACTACCAGATGGCAGGCTGAGAAACAGCCCGAAGTGTATCATTCGTGTACCTGCCCTTTTAGGGCTTAACCACTGTATGACGGGATGTTGTAGGATGGCTGGTGAAGAATGGGGATTGTGGGTTGCTAGGAGGTAGCATAGGTTTATGCTCCTCGTCGGGTGATAGTTTCAGCGTGCAACTACCGTTGGGCACTGCTGATGGGTGGTCCAAATATGGATATTTGGCAAAATTTTTGACTAATTGGACATTCAGAACCCGTGATTCTCTGTCACGTTGGAACGCCACTTAGCTACTGCGCATTCTCAAA
Organism: Tenodera sinensis; assembly: GCA_030765045.1. Classification (NCBI taxonomy): domain Eukaryota; kingdom Metazoa; phylum Arthropoda; class Insecta; order Mantodea; family Mantidae; genus Tenodera; species Tenodera sinensis. Next base: position 88,361,363 of record CM060961.1, on the reverse strand, counting down.
TAATTCAGACCCGGATCGTGTTGGAACAAACTTATGATTAGCTGAGGCTGGTTGAGACCAAGGTACGCAGAGTATAGACCACAGAATTAACACTGATAGCAGGTATGAAAAATTCAGCTGTAGAGGTAGGAACTACTGTATGCCCAGCACAAGAAGGCGAGGCTTAGGAATGTGTAACGTAATCATGTTTTGCTTCCCGCGCGGTGTTTATGTCTAGTTTCCGAGTATGATAAGGATGTTAGGTTCGTTTAAAATACACAGTGTTGTCACATAACTCACCTAGAAGTCCAGTTGTCGTGCAAGATCCGAGTCGGAGAAGTCGTCACCTTCGCTGCTGTCACTACCGCTTTCTGCATCTTCGTCAGACCTCCTAGTGATATAATAAAATTGTCTATTGCATCTTCCACTAGCCCATCCTTTTGCCTGAACTCATCCTCAAGTTTCTTAACGTGCCTAACATAGCCCTCCCAATCAGCTGTTGTAACGGAGTTCACTGCACTTTCACACACCTGCTGTAGATTTCTTAAATGTAGATCACCGGTTACATTATGCTCTCTCTCTCTTACATGTTTTATTGCTGCCCATGCCAATTCTATAGCGTTCAACTCGCACATATAAGGAGGTAATCTAAGAACCGTATGCCCATGCATTTCTATTATTCTGTCGATATGGTATATTTTTTCCTTTGGTTTATGTATTTGAATTAAATCAAACAAGTCGGTCTTTCGCATTGCAGCAGAATATGAAATATTGTTGTTCTCCAACCATTGTACCATTTCTTGCTTTACAGCATATTTCGACGGAGGCTTATTTTCTTGTACACTGTGGTATGGAGCATTATCAAGCACGATGACACTATTGCAGGGTATATTAGGTAACAGTTTCTCCTCCAACCATTTCTGAAAATTTTCTCCATTCATTTAGCCATGATAATCGCCGCTAGCAAGTCCAGCTTTGAATATCAAAGAAGCTCCGGGTATGAAAACTTCGTTGCTGCCTGCATTTACAAGAATCAGGCGGTTTGAAGAGCTAGTGTTTGTAGTATTCCCATAGATATCATCGCTCTGCCAGCACTTCCCAAATGTCAAATTATTGTCCACCCAGGACTCATCAATGTAAATGATATTTCTCCCAGCATTTCTGTATCCATTTATAGCTCTTAGGTATTTAGCTCTCCAGTTAACTATATCTGGACGTTCAATAAGTAATTTTCTCTTACTTCCACATCGCTTCCATTTGAAACCCATATCGTGCAATAGCTTCCGCAGAATTTCTCTTCCCCAAGGAAAACTTATTTTTTCCCTAATTGCTGCAAGTAGCTTCGGTACAGTGGGCACTTGTTTTTTTAACCAAATAAAAGTCTCGAATTACGTTTTTAATTACTGTTCTATCAAAGTCATCACAATGAAATTTGCATTCCTCGGCCTTTGGTCTCTTTTTCCCGAGTATGAAGTGATTTTTCACCAGCTTTAACACCTCTTCTTATTCTTGTTACACTATGTTACGATATCCCACAATAATTTGCCACACGTAAATTTCTTTGTGATAATAAACATTTCAATTGTCCTGATTTCGCTTCTTCGTCACATACCTATATCACTTTTCTAATTACCTCCCTTGCTTCACTGTGAATACTTCGTCCCTTCTTTCGAACTGCAGCCATATGTAAATATTAAGCCAAGAATAAAACTAACAAAATACGAGTATATAACTGTAGCGCCGTAGCGCGAGAGCCAAATAATGCATAATACTAAAAAATCTCTGCACCTGCACCTGCACCTAATACTGCAAAGCGCATTAGATCTGGCAACGCGGGTGACTCATATGCATTTCCATGCACTCATTTCCTAGTAAACAGATACGCTACCGGAGCAGATAAACAATTGAAGCCCCCTCTGCCCTTCATTCCCCTCTAGCCTTCTTGTCGTGGGCATACAGTACCGCCAATGTAAGCACTTGGGTGCGCGATTTTTCATAGTTTACTTCTGACCCAGAACATCACTCAATTTGTGCAGTGATGCCAATCTAGTTGTTTTTAAACTAAATCTGGTCTTTCTGAGAAGATCTTTAGTTGTCAAAATTTATAAATTGACCGAATCACAGCGGTATAACTGTTTCATCTAAAATGGAGGAAATGTCATTTACATATGTGCTGCCCTATCACAGCACAACAGCGTCCCTCAGAGGCACATGAGGGGAAGGTCGGTGGATCTAAATATCATCTATTTAGTCCTCCCGGCTAGGTCCGATGGACCCGTTGACCAACGATAGGTGTGGTCCCCCTTGCAAAATGGGGGTTTAAGTCGGGTGATGTAACTGCCACATTGTAAAACTGGTGCCCGTTAAGAAAACAGTTACATGAAAGCCAGATAAACATTTCGGAGTTAAAACTGTCCCCCAATCGGATCTCCGGGTGGGGACATCTTTAGGCAAATTTCATCATTGTTCCAATACTTGAAGACCTGTGAAGCATTAAGATCAGAAGAAACTACAGTTCAAAAGTATTGGAAAGCAGGCACGAATGCTAATGGCTTCATTGCCAGATGCAAGGCACTAGAAAACAACAACAACAACAAAATTTATAAATTTAACATTGCTAGTATAGGGATTTAGTTGTTTGATAAACTGCATTTGGTTGGACAGAAATGTTTTTAACATTGACAACACAGAAATTTAGTGGATTTCTTATTTTTGTCTGGTTATTTTTCTTGATCCTCTATTGGCAACACTGAATTTGTGATCGCCTCGTGTTTCCAAAACACCATCCTACACTTGGACCACTTGGACTAATCGTTGCGCGTTGTGCCCGCTTTACTCTGCTTACCTTGCTTAGATGCTGTGTGATGTATTTCTATAAAAATAACACAGTTAAATTGTGCATTGGACGGGATAAGGCTAGCGGGGCTAGCCTCGTTTGCAGGTGAGTGAATTAGCTAGCTGTCAAGTGCGAGGTTAGCTCTCGCCGAATTTAGGTTAGTGTTGTGTGAGACTAGCCAGTTTCTACAGAATGCATTTGGTAAGTGCTGTTGACGTCTCAATTCGTGTGTTATATAACTGAATAAGCTAGGCATTAATTTTAGTTGACATGCTTACAGTCGCTGCTGAAATGAGTTCTGGGATTCTTTCGCACCTCCGATTCCGACCGCAACCTTTTAATAACCCCCAACTCCGTGTCAAAACGATTTGTGCAAGCTGTTCCTCGAGAAAAGATGCAGCAAGTACACAAGATGTCATGCCGAAAGACGCTCTACAGGCAGAAAGACGAAGAAAATTCTGGGAGATGGAGACGGAGTTCGAATCCCGCGTGGATGTTTCAAGACTTAACGACACAGAAAAGTTAATCCACGCTATGCATGGTGCTGCCGTTGCAAGGGGCCACTTTACATATGATGATCCGTTGAGTGGTGATAGGGTTTTGACACGTCTTCGCCACTTTCTCAAAGGAGCCTGCTGCGGCAGCGCCTGTAGACATGTAAGTATAACTCTGTAGAATGTATAGGCTCAAACGCATAAGGGAATCAAAGTAATCCGCGATAAATTTTTACTAGGAGAACTGCAGGTTAGCCCATAGGGATAATGTAGCATATTGACCAAAACCCAATTTTCATCATAAATACTTACGTTAGGAAATGTTGGGTGCCTTGATAAATAACATTAGTACATAATCATCGTATTAACATCATTAAATTGCCTCCTGAAACTCAAAAAACTATGCAAATAACATTTTTCAAATCTCGTTAGACGACCTACAGCGATGACACATATAAGGGACATGAGCAAGATAGGGGAAAGTGGCATTGCCAACATATAAAATGCAGGAACTATGTCAGCAACACATGCAGGATAGCTTCTGTGTCGAGTGCAGATGTTGGTATCATCTGGACAGGAGTGGGAAGGGATGCGGCAGAGAGGAAAATTTCCATGATGCCTTGGGTGAAGCGTATGTATATAATTTATTTCGACTGCTTCACTTTCTGCACCTTGTCATAATAAAGTGCAGTTTACAGACATTTACAGAAATAAATTGCATATTGTGTATCAGTTATTATTCCTGAAGGTGCATGTGCATTAAAACAGTGCAATATAATGTGAAAAGTATGGGGAAAGCTATTTGAAGTCGATACGCTATTATTAAAGTTCTGTGAAACAACAGTAACGCTTCAGTGTTTGTTAGAAAATAAAACTGAGTCCATAAAGTACTTCATTAATAAAGTGTTGGCTGTACTTGTAGTTGTCAGCACTGCATAACTTCCTTTGTGGTGCACATTTTGGCAGCAGAAATAATGCTCACACACTGCCTCAAGTAAGATATGCATGATGGTGGTCATGTTACTTTTTTACAAGCAAAGGTACCGGTTCCATATGGTAACCGAATATGCTATGGTGGAAGGAAAAACTTAGGTTAGGAATTTTAGGATACATGCATAGTAATACTGAGTTAATACGTAGTAGTCTGTGATCATTGGGTTTTAGCTACACCAATATTTTGGTATGCTTTTTCCTCACTTCACAGTTGTGGTCTAACTTCACACCCCTCTGCTTCAAAACATCCCTGGGCTATACTTTGCACCGTAGGGTCCTCAATATCCCAATTATGTTTTGCAGCTTAGAGCCCTCAGTATATTTCCCTGTAGTTGTCATTAATTACGTGTACATACCTTGTGCAGCAAAGAAATTATGTAAATGTGCATTACTTAGTAATTCCAGCACCATACTCCATACTAAACCTTAACTAAAAAGTATGTAATTGTTATAGTGCATCGAAATATGTTATCTGCTGTTTTCATTGGTGTTCATTATCTGTGTTTATCATAGTTATACAATCAAAGAAGTTTTTATACTTTTATTCTAAACTGAAGTGTAATAAGGAGTATGGGTGAAATTATTTCAGGAACTGTTTAGAGAGATGTTACCGCTTTAGTACCCTGTAACCAATCTGTAACCCGTTGAGGGGCTTTTCTTTTATAGCGCCAAAATGGGATGCACAGAAAAACCTGCCATTTACACAGAATTGCACATGCTTGGATGTGAGTGCTAACATAAGAGAGGGAGCGGAATCTGCTAGTATGGTGAGATTTGAAGGCTATTTCTTAATTTTCCACAAGTGCTAAAAGAAATGTGCATTTTAAGGAATTTAACAGATGAAAATGTGGTTAATATAGCATAGGTGCTAAAATAAAATTTTCTTCAAATACTTACGTTACTGATTCCTGTGTAGGTGCATAAATATCCAGAGTTCATATTTAGTTATGTATGTGCTTAGGCTTTCACGGCTGTATAATTTTATTCACTTTAGAATATAGTTTCTTCCAGGCTTGTACTCATTGACCATGCCCCACAAACCCAGAAGAAACTTCATTTCATAATTACTGTTTTAAAAACATAATGGCAACATTATTGTAGCCCAGGACTGCTCACACAACCTAGTAGCAAAGCTGATTGGATAGTACACTCTACAACTCTGTTCACATGGTTGGAAGGGAGTTATGAGAAGGTGGGGAAAGTGGTGTTGCCAACATATGGAAACTGAGGGAACTATCAGATTTAGCGAAATATGCAGGAAATGACAAATGGGAAAATACAGAAAATCCATGGTATGTATGAATAAGACATGATGTGCAACGAGTGTGAGGAATGAAACAGTGAAAATCGACAGATCCAAATGTGGGCACAGGGGACGCTTTGTGGAATGACAGTGGGTGTTCGGTGGCATGGAGCATAGGAATAAAAGTCACTTCTTTCTAGTAAGTGTCAGACAAAGGAATTAGGAAACCCTTATGCACCTAATAAAGAACTATATATTGCAGGAAACAATAATCAGCAACTGCTGGAAGGCATACGACACTGGATCATAGAGCTTTGTTCATCTCAAAGTCAACCATTTGCTGGAATTTGTGCCAACTGGAGGAGCAGCAGCTATATGCATTTGAAAAACCTGAGGAAAATGTGTTCAATGGAAATGTGCACATAAATACCATAGATACCAAGTGAAAAGGGGAAAAATAACCCATTCTCTGTTTTGGCCAGAAAAAGTACCATTTTAAAGAATAAGCAATCATTGCATTGTGATATAGGGAAATGTGTATTACTGTATTGTTCTGAAATAATCTGCAGTTTTTATCCAAATTTCACTCACAAAAAGTTAGGGTGCGACTACCTTGTCTTTTTACATACCCTTGCTGCAAAAAAAATATGCTCATTTGCAACAATACAACCAACATCTGTAACTGAAACTGACAGCAAGGCATGTTATTACTAACAATGCAGCCTTTTATTGGCAGTTCATATTCTGTAGTTTACTAATATTATTTCATTATAGTATAAGTCAATTTCAGCTGGTTACTCCTCACTATAAGTCCAATAATTCAGTCTAGTTACGATACACGCCGCAAACTCACAGTTTGCATTATGCCAAAATGTTGTTGTTAGCTAATGCTGGATTTCTGACAATGAAGTCATTAATCCTCTTGCTCTCCAATATTTTTCACTGATGGACGGGGCCCTAGAAGTGGACGGGCATATTTGAAGGTGGTCTTCATCAATTTCCTCTTGCAGATCACATAGAGGACAGAGTGGTGAAGAATATATCCCAATTCTGTTCAAATGTTTTGCCAGACAATCATGTCCTGTAATCAACCTGAAGGTTGCAACTGACATTTTTCGAGGTTACTCAGGAATTACTGTTTGAATTTAATTTAAAAGGTGAGTCAATAACACTAAACAACCCTTACAACATAGTTTTCTGGGACGCGTTTCGAAGGTTAACTTTCCTCCATTATCAACCGGACAATAACTGGGTTTCCATGGTGTTTCATGGTGCGGATGGTGATGCTTCTTCTGATGTTTCTTCTGGTAACGGTTCAATGAACTTACTGAAAATGTCTTTCTGAGGGATGTCAAAATTAAATACTCGGTTTCTATTTTTTAAAATGAAGATTTGTTCCCATGTAACAGTTCTTGTTTTCCGGTTATGTGTTTGCGAAGTTTCGGTTCTAGCTTTATGTCATGATTTTTTGTCCAAAAGTGAAATGCAACTGCTGATTTTTCTAATTGTTTACTCTTAATGTTCCTAATGTGTTCCTTGGATCTAATTTCTAAATTTCTTTTGGTTTTTCCTATGTATATTTCATTACAATCACTGCATTCAATTTGGTATATGCCAGATTTTTTGTTAGGTGGAATAGCATCTTTGATGTTTGAAAGTAGTAGGTTTTTTATGGAGGTTTACTGGTGCTAGCTGAATGTTGTATTCCTTGAACACTTTTTTAAATTTATCAAAGGCCCATGGATGATATGTGAATTTTTTTAATGTCATTAATTAAATTAATTACAACAACACTGTTTTCAAACTTCTATGAAAGGAAGATACTGTTTGAATGTTTGGTAGTTCCCATCTTTTATTTTTTTATTTTCTTAGTAATATTTTGCAATTATATTTTTAAATTTAGAGTTGACTAATCTTTTAGCTACATAAAATGGTAGATTAACTATAGATTTCTGTACACTGCTAGTACTCTTTTTTGCAAGAAAATCAGCTTTCTCATTACCACTCAGTCCACAGTGAGCTGGTATCCATTGGAAGACTTGTTGAAGTGCTGTTAGAGGGGTAAGGATTTTCCAACATTCTATAATTATGCCAAAATTGGTACCAGTATGTTAGACGTCAATGTGTTGTATCATATAGAACAAATGTTTATGGTACAAGGACCGCCAAAGAAAATCTCTCTGCATCTCAAGTCTATGTCACATTATTTATCGTTATAAGGAGCCATGGCCATTTCAGTGGGTGTTTTAGGCTATGTTGCAAGGGTACATTACCTAATACAACTAATGAAATGGCCATGGCTCCTTATAACGATAAATAATGTGACACAGACCAGAGTTGTAGAGAGATTATCTTTGGCTTTCATTGTACATTGTAGGAACAAGTAACTTTCTGTTCATTTTTAAACTCTTGATTAGTGTTAGGCTTAGTTTTGTGCATTTTTCCCCCCTTCAAAATTTAGGGGTGCTAATATGGTGCTCTCTAAAAAGCTGTTACTATTACTGCTATTGCTCTCTTCAATATCATCAGTGAAAAATATTGGAGAGCAAGAGGATTAATGACTTCATTGTCAGAAATCCAGCATTAGCTAACAACAAATTTAGGGGTGTGGCTTATGTTATGTTATAGTGGCTGTTACTGTTTCATTCCTCTTCTTGTAGAAAACATTCTTCAGCTACGCTTTGCAGCATAGGGCCCTAAATCCCTCTGGTCCATTTTTGTGCCTTAGGGTCCAAGGTTAGGGTTATAACTCCTTGGCAACCCTCAACCTCATTTATTCTGCACATGTAGCATTATATTACATTCCTTTGTTGCACATCTTGTAGTAATACATATACATAATTGAAATAATTCACACTCAGGTTATGCTAATTACTAGGTCTAGGAGGTTCATGCATTTGCATGTTTTTTCATAGGGGTTAAAAATGTATGCTTTCACATTATGTGCACGAATTATGGAATTTTCAGTTATTTGGACGTGATTTTATGGTGCATATAACTGCGTATTTTCTTGATTTTGATAAATGTATACATAATATTTCAATATTATAGCCCCTATATTGCATATTTTAATGGTTTTTATGGTTTTTTATTATTTTTTTCCATCTGGATAATATTTATCATATTGGCAGTATTGCACATGATGATACAACTCACAAAGATTTCAATATTATAGCCCCATATCTTGCATATTTTATGTTTTTTTTATTATTTTTTCCCATCTGTATAATATTTTTCATATTGGTAGTAGTGCCCATGGTAATACAGCTCGCGAGGTGGCGAGAACTAATGTTGAGTCATGTTGTCATGAAGTAAATCCCCTGTTTCCATCCTTTCATTATTTATGCATTTGCGTTGAGAATAATCAGTGTGTTATCTGAGACGTTTATATTAACAAAGATAAAGTGCAGGTCAGTGCTTGCCTGCCCACTAGTTGTTGCGCTGTAGTTTTCAAACATAAGTGTTGTGAACTGAAGCGTGTGAGTAAAATGTAGGAAGTGAGAAAAGATTTCAAATAGTTCAGCACATAGACCAGCAAAGCATAAGGAGAATTTAATCAGAAAGTTTGCAAACAAAGAACCTGTTCAAAAACAGCTAGTAGAGTGTTTAGGAAGTAGGTTTAAAATTATTTTGTTGTTTAACAACGCTGTCAATTGCTAGGATCACATCAGCGTCGCCGGTGTGCCGGAATTTTGTCCCGCAGGAGTTCTTTTACATTCCAGTAAATCTACTGACATGGAGCTGTCGTTTTTAAGCACACTTAAAAACCATCGGCCTGGGCCTGGTTTGAACCCGCGACCTTGGGATCAGTAGACCAGCGTCTAACCAACTGAGCCACCCAGACCGACTTTAGGAAGTAGGGTTACTGAATTTTCCTGTGACTTGTGCCAAGCATTTTTAGCTGCTGATATTCCCTTGTTCAAAATTAACAAACTGACATTTAAAAACCTATATCAACCTTCTTGTCAAGTACACTTGACAACATGTGCCTGAAGAAAGTACACTGCGTGAGACTTACGCAGTACATTGTTACAATAATGTATTGTCGAATATACAAAATGACTTAGCGGTTCAGTTTGTATGGTTGTTTTTTGTTCATGAAACCCCTGATTTTGAGCGCCATTCTATTGCGAATATAATCGTGGGTGCTTTAAATAATGAACAAAAGACTACACCTTATACTCTTAATGGGTGCGAATTCTCGGCCACTGACAATGTAACTGTGACCCAGTTTGTGATGGACTCTTTGAAATTACTATGGCCCTGTGGAATCAAATACGACCGGTTACTTTTGTTTCTGATGCAGGTCCTTATACGGTAAAATAAGGACAAACTCTGAAAGGTATTTTTCTTAACTTAATTCATATAACTTGCTTGGCACACGCTCTTCATTGCATTTCTGAGACAATACGTGATTCTTTCCTATTGGTAGAGTTGTGTCCAGTACAAAGAGAATTTTTGTTAAATCTCCTAAAAGAGTTAAGTTGTTTAGATCAACAGCACCTAATATCCTCCTGCACTAGTGTTAACTTGATGGGGAACATGGGTCAATGAGGTTTTATATTATGCTGAGCACATAGAAATAGTCGAAGAAGTTGTTAATGCATTGGACTCAAATGCTTCATCAATAGAAACTGCAAAACATTCTGTCCGGCACTGGATTAAAAGAGGATCTTAGTTTCATATCTGCCCATTTTCCTTACTTACCAACAGCCATAACAGCATTGGAAGCTGTAGGATCTCCTTTGCATGAATCACTTACTGTGTTTGAAAAAACAATGTGATCTAAGTTCGGTTCCTGGTAGCATAGGAAAAACAGTGAAAGAAAGAGTGAATTATGTAATTTCAAAAAATTCTGGTTATAAATAGATGTGCGATATTCGAGACATCCTCAAAAGGAAACCATCTGTCATACCAAGAGACTTCACTCTCTCTATGAAGCAGTTAACTTCATTTAAATATGCCCCGATAACATCTTGTGACGTGGAGAGAAGTTTTTCACGTTACAAAAGTGTTTTGCGAGACAACAGACAATGTTTTACAGTTGAAAATTTTTACAAAATGTTGGTTGTGAACTACAATTTAGCCGTTAATACTAGCAGCGGGACCACTTCTGCTTCAACCTCTAAGGAATAAGGTAACTTTATTTATTATTTATACTAACTCGTCTTATCTACTGCAAAGGTACATTAATTGTTTTAATTAAATAGTGCATATTGGCATGCATACATATTTCAGTGTTATATTTGGGTTTGCTAAGCAAGTCTTAACTTGTTTTTTAGTTTTTTGGAGTTTTAACTTTTTAAGGTTTCCTTTCTAGTATTTTAACTCTGTTATGCTTTTACCTTTTAATGTTTTAGCTTTCCCTTTTACCCCTTTTTAGTGCGTGTTTCCCGTTCTACAGTTAGCAGCCTCATTTGCTGTTTTGTGTTTTTACCTGTTTACGTCTTTAGTTGTCTTTTTTAACCTTCACCTTTTAGCCAGCTGAGTTTGTGAATGTTTTTGATTTTAAATTTTGACTTTAGGCCCAAATGACCTAGCTGCCCTTAAACTCCACTCCCTCAAAGTGATGCTAGTTTCTCCTATACAAAGTGAGGTTACTTAAAAGGGAGGGAGGGGCAGGTGGGCCCAATGACTTCGAGGTAACATCATTTTCTTAAACCATTACTTATTAACACATAATTATTTTGCACAACCAATGATTCACTAATACAAGTATTTCTCACGAAGCACTGTTTGGCCCACATATTCACTTGTAATAGGGTCCAAAATCAGTCATCAGTTGTAAAGCATTCAGAGTTCGTTTAGTTCATATTGGCTGTTCTACCATTCTTCAAAGGAACTATCACTGTACTCACACTGCTGCGCACCTGAAAATTTGATGGCATAATTCCTGCTGTATATAAAGCATGTGCACCAAAAATCTGAAATGGAATACAACTGCAATGCCCAAAAATGGAGCCTGGAAAGTACCGCATCTGACCACCTGCAAGTAGCTGCTGGACTTCCCTCGACATCTTTGTGCAGGGTGTGGGTGATGGCCGCTCCTCTCCTTCCTTGTTTCTCTACAACGAACACATAGCAGTTGTGGAGTTGTGTTGATGGAGTGATCAAAGCACAAATTCTTCCTACACCATGCCAACAAATGATCATTTTCACATTCTTTTACACTTATTTGCAGACAAATAAGTCACATACAATAACTCAGGAGGTCATTCTTGTGTGTATTTGGTTGCAAACTGAGACAGAATATTAGAAGCCCCCAAAAGAAAATCGTTTATGCGAATATTTGTTAAGAGTGTAATTTGTTTTTTGATGTTGGTATGAGTTGGTTAAATGACGAAAGCGTGTTACTAATGTTCATTGTTACAAACAATTAAGTTTGTTCAAAGACGTCATAAATATTTCCATATTGAATTTTAATATATATGTATAAATAAAAGAATTATATGTGTTCAATATTGAAAGCGAAGGGAAAATGGCTAAGGATCGCTTCCCTAACAATGCGGGAACTATTTGATGAACGCATGCGCGGATGTACACGTGGCAGTCGGAATGATAGGCTCGCAACTAAAAGAATCGGGACTAGTGTCTGTATATTCAAGGTGATAAGACGTGTTTTGGTAGCGTGTGAACATGTGTAGAACATTTACCAGACTTTCATCAAGCTTTTGTTTCACTTTTTGAAAAAGTGGAAAGACTTAAATAATCTAAAATGGTGTTAAGAGGATTTATTTAAATGTAAAATAGAGAAAAAGTGTTAATAAAATAATACATTGCGGTGAAGAAATATCGTGTGATTATTCATTCCATCCGTTACCACGCCCTGAGGGAAATAAGAGCCACATCACTCAAACTTGAAGCATCACTTCAAAAAAAACAGCACCAAAACCATGAATATTTAGTCATGTTCTGGAACCACGGGGAGGAAATTTGGTAATTTATTAATGACTATTTTCAAAATATTGTATCTGTGAAAAAATTCGAAGTTAACATTCTCATTAGCTATAAAAATGTCAGTGAAATGGTGGTACAGTGCTTTCCACTACGAAGGAAAAACTTGTCTAAGGGTTGAATTATTCCCATGGTTCCTGGAGGGACCTTGAAACGTTCAATGGTCTTGTGGGGTGGAATATCTTGAAGGCAACTTGTATCTCCTGTGTTATTGAAAAGTGTCTTTCCTGAACCTGCAATAACTGCTAAAGTGTTGTCTGCTAAAACCAAAACGAAAGCCGTAGTGAACATGTGATAATATCATTAGAGAATATTGCCTTTTTAGGTGTTTCTACAGATGCAAGCAATTATGGAGTAGTAAAGTTATTTCCTATCCTGTTGGATTATTTTGACTGCCAAAATGGTGACGTGTGTTCAAGTCTTAAATGTTGAAAGCAAAGAAAATGAAACAGCTGAAACAATAGCTAATTATGTTAGTGAAACTTAACATAATTTTGTACTTGAGAACAAGTGTATGTCCTTCGAGGAGATAACTGCAACACAGTGTTTGATGGTATCGATAGGAAGGAGGGAAAGAATGTATTCTTTCATGTGAAGAGACTACTAAAATTCTCATTAGTTGGGATTGGTTGTCCAGCACACCAGCTGTAGCTGTATACAACATGGTACTGATCTCTTGGAGTTAGAATTGCAACCACTTATCTTCAAAATCTGCAATTACTTTTCTGTTTACTCTGTTCAAGTGGAATCTTCAAAATAATTTTGTGAATTCATTCATGTTGAAAACTAACAGTTACTTTATCACAGCAAAACCTGCTGGCTGACATTGTTGCTGGCTGTTCAGAGGATTATCCAAATGTATCTAGCGTTAAGGTTATTTTTTTGTCACACGATAAACCTCCTGTTGTTCTGAAGAAGCTTTCTTCAGATCCATTCAGTGAAGTATATCTCTACCACCTGCAGTCTGTGATCAGTGTGTTCCATTCTCACGTAAAGGAAATAGAAAAAGAAGAAAACTTCCTCATTGATGTTGTAAATATCCTCATATCAATTAATTGTACCATACAAGGACATGCATAAAAGCTTCATCCCACTAAAGGTTAAATATATGCTTAATTGCTTAGAAGGAGAAGGCCGTGTTGAGGAAGTCAACCATTTTCATGACAATGTGCAAAAATTTATATGAAGGTTGCCTGGAGTACCTTAAAATGTGGAGTGAGTGAGTGTATCGAGTTTAAGGACCCATCGACAACTTGGTCATTAGGACCCTAAAATGTGGATTCAGCCACTGAATGAAATTCACATGCTTTAAGTGGCTAAATTTTGAGGATATGTCATGGGAAAGTGTTAAAGAATCAATCAAATTTTTGAATGGCAGAGGTGTGGACATTGATCATAGTAAAGGATTTGATCACTTGTGCAACTTAGAAAAATTTGCAGCCAGCTACAAGAAGCAATTGCCTTCACAAAAGAAATGGATTGACTATATTGAGAGCTGCAGGAGTGGAATTATACTCAGGAACAGTGAATATTGCTCAATTCTTTTTTTGCAATCCCTGCAAAATGCTTACATTCAAATACTTTTTTTTTTCCACTAATTCAGTCACAGTGGAGCAAAGAAAGCAACAGACTTCTCATAAGTTCAGTTAAGTCTATACCACTGGTTAGATTTAATTTTAAACTTTCATGTGCAAGTTCTTTAAATATTTGCTACAAAATAAAAGCATTCTTTAAAAAATCAGGTCAAGTGAAAAATATACATGTCGTACTCCAGCTGAATGAACAGTGACAGTGATAAGGATAATAATGTCCTGTGTTTAAAATAACTTGTAACAATATATAAATTTCAGCATTGTCTTGATATTAAAAATAAGGATTAGAATCAGTGAATACTTTCATTAGTGAGCTAGAGTATGTACTAAGTAACGGTTAAGAGAAATTTCTCTTTTCAGGAAAGTGAACTCATTTCAGCAGTCCAGAATGTAGCAACCGTATAACAGAGTGCCATTCATAGTGTTGTGCCAGCTGAAAGCTCGGGACACGGCTGGTCAGGGCCTGAGCTCTGCCAGCAGCAGGACCAGGCTGGAGGTGCTTAACCTGCCTTGATGACCCATCCTCCAGCAGGGCAATAGAGTCTATGGAAGCAATAGCTATTGTGTGTCATTCTTCATCTAGACCAGGCCTGCACAGGGTTTCCGCTCCCGAAGCAGGCTCGCGGCTCGCGAGTGGAGTACAGGTACTGGCAGCGCTCTTGCTTACAAGTGGACAGAGAGGAGAGGTATCGTACCGTACAGTACCAGACAATACGTACTACTCGGTCACAATATGAATGCACCTGAAGGAGGGCGCCACAGGTTTGTTTGCTACCTTAAGTCCGGGGATCTGTGCGGAGTGAGGGAACGCGAGGGGAAAAGCGATACTGGAAATGTACAGTCGCACAATGAAAACACTACTCAGCTGCTTATGTCTTCACAGTAGCAACTTATCCTTTCTTTCCCGGCACAACAAATATTATGCAAAAGAGCGTCATCAAAGGGAAGATTTTTTGGTGGTAATTATTTGAAAAATTTGCATTAATAATTTAAGTTAGCAGCGTTTTCTGTGGAATATTATACTAAAAATTCCCATTAATTATGCGCAAATTTTCGGGTAAAATTGAGGAGCTTTTTTTTTTTTTTTTTTTTTTCAAAACTCGATAGATGCACAAAATGTGTTTCTGTTAAAAACGGGTTTTTCTGTTTATTGGCAATACTAATACCTCCAGGCATTCTACGACTGGTACAGTTTCACAATCTGAGCTCCTGTCCATTGTGTATAGTGCAGTGCAGTGTCTCAACTAAGAATAAAAATGCCATGCAAGTATAATAAAGCTTGCATAACTGTTCAACAATGGCACAAAGTTCTCTGTGCGTAACGTTTATTGCGGCAGCTTTGATGACACAGAATGTGACCTTATGAGATAAGCTTTTATTGTAGCCTCACGGATTACATTGTCGAGATGCATTCTTTGTCTCTTCCAACTCTTCTCACCGAGTGCACTCATATTGTGGCTGACCAGTATACGAAAGAAAGTGCAAGGTTTTATAAATGATTTCTCAAAGTGTTATTTTACTAATTTATGGTTAGGAAAAATATTTTTTAAACAAATTGCCTTCTATATCACATTAAATCTGCGTACGAACTAGCCATATGTTATGTCTCTTTACCAATACATCAAAATGTGGTTTTATGTGATTGGCAGCTGAAAGAAAAAGCACTGACCTTAATGAAATGTCAGTCATAGATGCTCGATACCTGTTTTTACTTAAATTCATAATAGAAAACAGTTGTTCACAGGCGTATGTCAAACCAAACATTGAGATAATTTTCGCAGCTAGCCTGTGTAATCGTGGATATTTTTGTTGAGGTGCATTCTTATAAAAATCACTCAGGTTAGTGGTATTGTTGAAACCATCTGTAGCTAACCCCACTAGTAATAAAGTATTATGAATTCTCTACCTCAGGTAATAATGCAACCTTCAACTCTTGAACCTTTTTACTGCGATCTTCACCAACAAACTCACTGTAAACATCTTTATGTGCTTTGTCGTAGTGACGCATTATATAATGCATTTTTCTGCCTTTCAAAATTTTCTGACATATAAGGCACTGAGAATTTGTTCCAACTGCTATGAAAAAGTAATTGCTTTCCCACGCAACATTGAAAGTATTTGTCTGATGGTCACTTTTCCGCCTTTTGGATTCCTCCATTATAGAAGGATACGTAAGCAGGGAGCGTTAGCAACCGCCTACACACAACGGCTTTAAAACTGCCCTACGTCATCCTTCTCTATCACACAGTCAGCGCTCTACGAGCTGTCATTGTAACTCGCCCGCTCGTACCGAGCGTTCGCGCTCAAAGAGCGCTGTTTGTGCACCCATGATCTAGACTGTTCCACCTATTTCACTCCAGAATATTCTACTTCCAGAACTCTCTCACTGTATGGGACACTACATATAAGGGACCTGCTTGTGCCCAGAAGAAGTAGCTGTTCCAGTCGTTCTTATAGTGAAGTGTTGGAGTGAGTTAAAACATTTACAAAGCGTTTAGTGGACAGCACCTGTCAATCATGCTGAGTAGCAGTTCAGTGTGAGTTGTAATCTGACAATCTTATTTGGGATTTGATTCGACAGTTGTTCTGTAGCTCTGAGTTTGTACAAAAGTGATCTAAGTGTAATGTTAGCACTACGTTAACTGACTAGAAGGCAATGAAGTGTGATTAGCAGCAACTGGTGTTTTCCCATTTGTTACAATATTAATAATGGGCATAATATTATATGAATGTGTCGGCACATTAACAGATAGAGCAACACTTTCTGTATGTTTCTCTCCAACAAAAAACTATGTCCTTTTCACTCTCAATTTGCACTCAAATCCACTTTGGTTGGTGTTCTAGATTGATGATGGGAAATAATTCAGTAGCTGTTTCCAAAAACAAATCAGCCACCGTCTTTGTTCTTCTTTCTTTTTACAAAAGATCGAGATACAAATTTTGTAATTTTTCCGCTTGCAATTTTGTGCATTTTTTAAAATGAGCAATCCATGGCATGCACTATGCAATCCATGGATGCACCAAAATTACCTTTTTGAGGTGAAGTATCTCCTGAAATTTCCAAGGGCATACTTTCAAATATTTGTCAGTCACATGTTTTAATCTTCTAGCATTTACAAAGTGAACATATAATTTCTCATGCACAATTCTTTTATGCTCCATGGATTCAGTCTGCTTCTTCGAAGTAGTTGCCTAAGTGACGTCATTAAACAAAATTTGCTACAGACACTGAATAATTGCCGTTTCTTACCACCCTGATTAATCCAGAATGATATGGCTCTTGTTTTATAATTTATATTAATATATTCTTTCCTTTTTCTGTGTGGATGCACATATAGCTCGAATTAGTGGACTTCATTGGAGATTGATCTTTTGAGTTAATAGATTCCAAAGATTCTATCTCGAGGTTCAAACTCAGGCCCTTAATACAGTTCAACCTTGGAGTGTAAATGTTGCACATGGATAATGAAGATGAAGTGTCACTAATTTCACTGCCACTGCCTTCTTCCACAATGTCTAACGCTGTTTCCAACATCACACGAACACTGGTACGGTTCCTCTCAATTAAATCAATCATTTGCTTGCTTATTTCCGTTTCTTCCAAACTTATTTTGTCTGAAGAAAACCCTTTATCATGAAAGTAATGCAGTGCAAACTCGAGTATATATCTTGTTCTTTACAGAACAGGTTAAATGAATGACAAATACATCACTTGCAACTGCAAGTAGCCCTACATGCTTTGCTTTACGTATGCAGTGTATAGACCACTGCCCATCTGGAGTGAACAGTTCTCCTGTACATTGTTATATTATTATGCCTAATGTTCTTACATATTCTGGACTCACTTTCGGTACTTGCAGCTATACTCAGCACCTGATTTTTGCTACACAGACCCCACATAGAGCAGAGATGATGCCATCAAACTCCCAAGCACGTACAGATGTGAGCATAATGATAGTTCCCTGGTTAGTCTCATGTTGGCAGCTCTGTGACTGTGAGTGAGATTCTCAGTTGCATAAACGCGATGCGACAAGGAAATAACCAATGAGGCAAGTACTAGATTTTTAGGGTTCAGAAGCTTAACCATCAAATCTTGTGTATGTATAATATAGCAGGTCCAAGTGATTCCCTTTTATAGTTAATCTATTAATCTATATATTCTTTATAATTTTGACTCCATTGTTCTGTCTTCTGTGTACAGTTTTATGTTTGCACTGATGTCACAGGTACCAACATGAGGCTAACAAAGACCTCCATACTTATGCAAGAACAAGCACATGGCATAGTCCAAGTTTTGAGGACCATAAGCCAAAAAGCTTAGCTGAGGGATGTTTTTATAAGAAGAAATGCGAAGCAGTGACAATTGTTGAGTCAGTGCAGAGCAGATACCACCATGGGATACAAGAAGTGCGCGACTCGGAAGTCCAGCAAAGCCACACCGAAGCCTCTTGCTGTGGCCCAGGCTGTTTCATCATCATAGTGTAGAAGTGCCACTCTTCAGCAGGAGCAAATATCAACATCTCCACACCAGTCGCCACTCGCGGCTCACTGCTTGACCCAAGCAGTCGCTGAGGTGCTTATACCCGTGCCGCCAACAGCTCATTCAACGCGGATGCTGCCGTCGCCACAGCACAGGCAACCAGCACCACTGCCCATTCCCTTAGGGCAGCTGATCGACCTCCAGAACGACGAATGAATGCCGCCACAGACACTCACTCAGCAGCAACCGTCACCGCCACTATTCCTTCAGCTGCTTCAACCTGCACCACCACTGAGCCAAACCCAGCACCACCAGCCGAAGCGGATGCTGCTGCCACCACCCACAGCACAGGCCTGGCAACACAGTGCAGTGGTATGCAGGGTACCTCGGGACTTCCCGTGCCACTACCCACTGACCGCTGCCAGGCAACACTGGAACTCAGTCAGCAGGGCCACACAAATCATCACTGACCGTGGCCCAACATCGATGGTTCGGCTGGAATTTCGGGACCTGGGCGACCGAGAAGTGGCCTTGGCTGTGGGACTGTCCTTATTTGGCCAGCGCCTGCGTTCTCTGTCGCCGATGTTGCCAGTATGGCAAAGCCGGCCCCATGTGCCACTACTGCGGCTCCCGGGCCCTTACAGCACAGTGTACAGGGCACGACCTTCGACGCCGCTGTAGGTACTGCGCCACCTGTAGTGGCTTTGACCATTACACAAGTCAGTCACAGTGCCCTCTTCATCCCCGCCGAGCCCAGCAGAGACCCACACCAGTGGCTCACACTGCTCCACAGCCAGTTCCATCAGACCAACAACCAGCGCAGACCACATCACCATCAGCAAGACCAACACCTGCACCAAGAGAAGTTGCCCCGGCCGCCCCTTCCCGGGACCATGCCTGGCTGGATGCAGTACAGAATCTCCACTCAGAGATCCTCAACATCAGCTCCCGCCTAGCCACCCTGGAGGAGGCCATCTCCACACTTACAGATGCCATCAACAGAATTCGCAGCCACTCAGCCTCCACAGAAGTCTGACATAACCACAACACATGCAGACTCTCCACCTACACCAGTTCCTCTTCGACAACATAACAGCCACGGCTACGACGCGCTATGTTGGCATATGAAGTGCACCAACAAATTCAACTGACACCAAGACTGATCAACATCATCCACCACCACTACAGAGTTCATCATTCATAACTTTCACCATCACTTGCTACCAGGGGGCACTCAGGGCTTAGGTCATGTTTGTCCTCTGGCACTACAGTAATTTCACTCGCTGTTACTGCCACTGGCAGGCAGCATTCATTTATCACCACAGACTGCACAGGTCTGAAGTCCTGAGTTCGAATCTTGGTTAGCATGTTATCTGGATAAGGTTTTTTTTTTTTTTTTTTTTTTCCAGGGGTTTTCTCTCATTCTGAGAAAGCAAATATCAGGCTTTGAGCCTCATTGCACCCATTAGTTTGTCTGATATGACCTACCAGGTTAAAGGATGTTAAACTTAAAAAAAGGGGGTGAGGAGAACTCTATACACCTATCCTGCAGAGTGAGAATTTATGCAGTCCCGGCATTTTACAGGCTATGCCTTGCACACTGTCCCTGCATCACGCCATATTAATTTCAGCCAAAATGAATGTTTTGCACCCTTAGGAGTGAAGTGACTTGTTTTCGTAGTGCAATAGTGTGCACGTCGGCCTTAGTGGTGAAGGTTCCAGGTTCAAATACGGCAAGTTGAAAGTACTTTTTACTTTCTCTACTGGTAAGTAGAGGAAGTATTATATTCCACCCAAAAATTCAAAGCATTTTTAGAAAAAGGACCGCATATGTGCATGTCTGTGGACAAAGTAACTCAAAAACAAAAGGTCGGTTAAGAACCAAAGCTGGTATTTAAGTTTAATGTCTTTCAAGGATGTGATACCAAGATTTTGAAGAAAATAGCCCTACCCTAAACTATCTTTTACATGGAAAATTTTTCAAAAATTTTTATTTTCTTGAAAATGGCTCTAACAATTTTGATTAAAATGCCATATGTTTAACATATTTGTATGACAAATGAAATGTATGTTTTAAATTTTCTGGCTATAGCCTATGTAGTCCTGTTTACTCTGGATGACTTTTGAATAACTCGTAATCCGTAAGAGATAGACAAAATCTTACTGTACAAAAAATGTTGTTGTTGTTGTTAGCTAATGCTGGATTTCTGACAATGAAGTCATTAATCATCTTGCTCTCCAATATTTTTCACTGATGGATGGGGCACTAGAAGTGGCCGGGCATATTTGAAGGTGGTCTCGATCCATTTCCTCTTGCAGATCACATAGAGGACAGAGTGGTGAAGAATATATCCCAATTCTGTTTAAATGTTTTGCCAGACAATCATGTCCTGTAATCAACCTGAAGGTTGCAATTGCCGTTTTTCGAGGATACTCAGAAATTACTGTTTGAATGTTTGGTAGTTCCCATCTTTTATTCTTTGATTTTTCATAGTAATACTTTGCAATAATATTTTTGAATTCAGAGTTGACTAATCTTTTAGCTGCATAAAATGGTAGATAACTATAGATTTTTGTACACCTCTGGTACCCTTTTTTGCAAGAAAATCAGCTTTCTCATTACCATTCAGTCCACAGTGAGCTGGTATCCATTGGAAGACTAGGTGTTTTTGAAGTGCTGTTAGATGGGTAAGGATTTTCCAACATTCTATAATTGTTTAGTTTTTTGGTGACAACTTGGAAATAATTGCTATAATTGCTGCCCTGGAATCTGAGAGAATAACTGCTTGCTGAAAATGTGAAATTCTGTACAAAAGATTTTGTAGGGTCATTCGAATTGCTTCAATTTCTCCATCAAAGTTTGTAGTTCCATAACTTAAAGATTTGTAATAGGAAAAGAGGTGACATGTGACTCCAGCACCTGCTCCATCTTGGTTTGATATTAATGATCCATCAGTATAAATATGGAGCCATTCGTGTTCTGGAAAAAATGTAGATCTCACTAAAACACACAATTTATGTCTAAATAAATTTTTTTGTATAGAACCATTTCAGAGATATTTCTTGTTATTTGTGTCAGTTTCGCAAAACTTAAAACTTTCATGAAATGGAACATTGTTTGTGTCTTATATGTTAAGTGTGCAAAGAGAACAGGATCTCAAAGCTTTAAAAGATTTGACTAGAATACTACAGTATTCTAATATTCCCCTTGCAGTTACAAGAAAATAAGCAATAAGATAATTTGCACAAATGTTTATCTCAACTAACATGAAGAAGATATAGGAATAACAGTTTGTAAAAATGGTTAGTACAAGAGTAGAGAAAGTCGTGTGAGTGCAACACATCAGATTTTTATGTTTAGTAAAAACATAAGTTAGTTTGTCATGGAAGCATTGTTTCACTTTGGTGCTGTTTTTATAATTAATACGGTGGTGGTGATGAGCTTTTGACTCTTTCGTTATCTCGGGTCGTGGTACTGGATGGAATGAACATACACTCGGAGTTCACTTTAGAGAAATATTTTATTCGCACCTTCTTGTCCACAGTATTTAAGTTGTATCACAGTAGCAAGTCTTTTATTTCAGTAGATCGACTTCCCTAGCATCGCCGAGATTTAATGTCTGAAAATTTAGCGACATTTCGCTAAATGTGTTTTCTATCACTTTACACTTCGTCTGTTTTACGTCCTTTCAGTTAATTGCACACTTCGTATTAACTAACTTGTTAAAGTTAGTTAATGTTTCACTTATTCTACTCAATTTAACAGTCTTTAAACACTTAGTAATTTTACTTTCACTATTTTATGACGCGCACACATAAAAATGCATCCATCTATACCAAAGACCCAGACGCTATTAATTCTTTTGGTTGCGAGTCTAGCATTCCGACTGCCATGTGTACATCCGCGTATGCGTTCATCAAATAGTTCCCGCATTGTTAGGGAAGTGATCTTTAGCTATTCTCCCTTCGCTTTTAATATTGAACACATATAATTCTTTTATTTATACATATATATTAAAATTAAATATGGAAATATTTATGACATCTTTAAACAAACTTAATTGTTTGTAACAATGAACATTAGTAACATGTTTTTGTCATTTAACCAACTCATATCAACATCAAAAACAAATTACACTCTTAACAAATATTCACATAAATAGTTTTCTTTTGGGGTCTTACAATATCTTGTCTCAACTTAATTAGTTTTATTATGTGAATTTCATGAAAACACAAATTGTTACTTGTTAGATAATGCTTTAATGAACATCATAAATAATATTGTAATTATCTTACAAACATAAGGCATCATTATGTAATATTTTACTATTTGAAGCTATTTTTCATACAGAAGGAAGCCAGTAAGTTGTTCTGAGAGTTTACAAAATGCAGTATGTACTTGTAAACTAGATAACGGCTGGAACTGCATATTTATAGGCAAATCTACTTTCTAGTGCATTCGGAAAGAACATATGATTTGCTACAAAGTTCTCTAAATAGAAATTAATAAAACCTAATCTATTCGCAGGTGTGATTCGAACTTCTGTCTTTCACAATGACTTTCCAGTCTGTTAACCATTGCACTACCAGAGCACGTTAGCAACAAGCACCACCTTTAATGAATATGGTGTCAGCACCTGCATTTCACATTGTCTGTAAAATGCAGGGTTGCCTAGTTATCAATCTGCGGGATGAGAAAACTCACCCTTGTTTAATGTGGGGTGTGTCCCTCTAATATATCTAGGATGTAAATCAAAGAACAAGGAATTTTATGACTACACAATATTTCAGTTTCTCTGCTTTAAGGAATGCAAGCAGCAAGTCTGTTATTAATAATCAGAAACAAAACTGTTCAGAAGATCAAAATGAAACTCCCCTTACATCATTACCAAACATGTATCAATATGACAAAATATTTCATTTATATCATTGAAATCTGCACCAAGCCAAGAAGTGTTCATCTTTCTCCTGTACCCCTAGCTTTAGTCTCAACTCCACCACACATCACATATGTGACTATTACTTCTAGCATCTGCATGAATGACATTTATTAACAGTAAAATTGTATTGTGCGATAAGTTATTCATTGTTGATATATACGTTACAGTAATATATTTATCTGTTAAATGTGGATATGAAATATTTTGTTACAAAAAAGTGTCGGGCAAAATTCCATCATAGTTTTTCAGGATTTATAATTCCTTACAGAGCATCCATCCTTAAACTTGTGTGTAAATTGAAGTGTACAGGGTTTGTTACGAATAGTTCAGCAATATAGTAATATTTGTCAATTTATTACAGAACACTTCATTTATACAAATACATGTTTCAAAAACTCTTATTGTCATATTCAGTTGAAGGCCAGCAGGAACTTCAGTTTTTTTTTTTTTTTTTTTTTTTTTTGGGGGGGGGGGGCGGAGATACAAGAATGAATGTTTATGGAATTACTTTCATGGTTGTCAACATCTGTTACAATGCAGATAAGCCAAGCATATGTGCTTTAATATTTTTGTGAACTTCATTTACAATACCAACTGTTTATTGGTATGTAATTAAGACAGAGAGCAAATAGCTGTTGTCCAGATCAAGGGCACTGTGCTGCAGGCAGTAGCATATAAGTGGAAGTCAGTATATTGTCAGTATGTTGTTCTTAATTCTCCAATTTAGTTAATAAGTTGTCAAATGTTCTCAAAAAAATAGGATAGAGAAGATTTTTGAGAAATGTCACATTGGCATAAAACAGAATTGAGCTTTTGAATTTTATGCACATTGGGCAACTTAGATAGATTTGCATGTCTGAAAGAGTTTTGTACCTAGCTTTTATTGGAAATATTGACTGCTTGAAACTAATTTCTATTTTCACAATTTTCAGTGTATATATGATCATGCCAAAGTCTCCGAGAACAAGAAAGCAAATGCAAGATTTAATACTGCATTTTGGGTTTATGAAGATGAAGCTGGTGGGAAGCTAGATTTAGGGGACTATTTTAACAATGTGAAACCTATGCCAAGGAAGATAAATGCCACAGCAACCCACTGGATATCTGTAAAAGTTGTTAATGTAGCACGAGATTAATAAATAAACATTGATAGTATTAGTAGAACAGTTTTAAAAACTGAAGATTTGTTCTAATAATAATAAACTATAAGTTGTTATGCATAACAACTTTTGTTTGCTATATTATTGTTAGTAATTGGGATATATGTAATGCATTGGCAGGTAGTGAACAAAACCAAAGGTGAAGTGTTAGAAACTGATAGCCTTAAAGCTGCTGCTATGACAGTCACTATGAAAGTTTTGAGATGTGCGAAAATGAAAGTTGATCCACTTGAATTGGATGCAGTATGGGATAGCCCCATCCATTCCAGAAGTTCCAGCAGTGCAAGGATGAACAACCCATGACACACAGGTAGCCAGTCCCTGCACTAGAATTTGGAAGAGAGCATTTTTTATTTTTCCAGGCATGCAATATTTTATCATCAGGAACAAAACAAATTACATGGGGCCAGGTTGGGACCTTATGGTGGATGAATCATAAGTTTGACTTCTGTAGACTCCAGGAACTGAACTATGATGTTAGCTGTGTTTGTGGACACGTAGTGATGGAGAAGAATCCCTCACAGTCCCGTGCACTGCAAAAAAACTTTTGGTAAGCAAATTGTGGTGTACCAATTAGCGATAACAATGCTTTGCTCCTCCAGAGAAATTATTGCCCTTTAGAAAAAACGGAGCCACCATTTTCTTGTGGACACTTTGGCAACACTTCATTTTTGTTGATGGATTGTTGTCAGAAAAGATCCACACCGCTGATTGCTGCTTGGTCTCTGGATCAAACTATAAATCCAGGTTTTATCATCTGTGACCATGTCAGAAACTGGTCTGGAGACCGCTCCTTTGGATCTTGTCAGCATTTTCTTACACCATTCAACATAAGCATGTTTTTGTTCTCCCATCAAATTGTGAGGCACCCATCAGGTGTGACCCTCCTCATACGAATGAATTCATGGAGGATTTTCAAAACTGCTGGCAAACCAATCTGCAATGCTGCCTCAATTTCTTTAAATGTTACACGTTATTTTCGTCAAGCATTTTTCTCAACATTGTGATGTTTTCCTCTGTCACTACCATTACCAGATGCATGCTTCTCTCCTCATCTTTAAATTCCTGAAACCACCAGAAAACTGGCATGGGAAGGAGCAATGTCCCCAAAAGCCTGTGGCAGATGTTCAAGACTTTGGCACTGGTTTAACCCACTTTTAAGATGGTAGAAAATCCTTGAGCGAAAATGCTCTCTTCCAAGCTCCATTGCAGTAACTGGCTACCTGCACCCTGCAGGTTGTGCACCCTTGCATTGCTGGAATTCCTGGAGTGGGAGAGTCACCACCTGATATCAGTTTACTCACAGTGGATGGGACTAGCCCATCTTGCATCCAATTCAAGTGGATCAACTTTCATTTTCTCACACTCCAAAACTTTCGTAATGACCTTCGCACAAACATCACACGCATCACCAGAATAACAGAATGGTGTACAACTCATTACTGTAAGATAATGTTTGCACAATACTACAAGAAGCCCAACCTTCATTACATTCTCGGGCCCTAATGACCTAGTTTCGATGGGCCCTTAACCACAACTCACTCACTCACTGCATTACATTACATTCTAATCCTGTGGCACTGCAGCCCACAAAGCTTCACACATCCCATGGCTGGAAAGTTGGCTCATGAAGCCAGGACCACTGCCCATCACAGCTCCAGACTTTCCTGTTGATGCTGAGTGGACACCAGTCCTATACTCAGGACTTAAAATCTGCATCCTCGTGGGCAGGATCAAACCCATGTGCATTCCACAGCCAGGATCCAGAGCTCCATGCTCTTTTCCACAGTGGACACCTACACTATATTAGCCTTTTTAATCTAAACACATTGTAAAACTTACAGAAGTCTAATCTCAATAGCATGAATAGCTCTACCGGTAATGTTCTCGAATACACCTCTTGATGTGCAATATTGCTAAACCATACCAACTTGACATGAAGAAATACACTACTGGACAAAGAGTTTAGTAACTACCAATTAGAGGAACATGGCAGGCGCAGATCTAGAAATATTCGATAGGGGGTGCCCGGTTCCGGTCCACTACCACTTCGTAATAATTAAATTCATGCTAAAACATGACCAGCTAAATATTTAACTGAAAGATACAATGTTTAAAGGTAGTACATACCTATACTAATTTTCATAAAAATCAGTTTGTCCATTTTGTGTGATGATGAGGTAACACACATGTAACATTTGTAGCAATAAAGTAGGATATGACAGGGGGGAGTGGGGGCCAGGCCCCCTGGCACCCCCACTGGATCTGCACCTGGAACATGGGTAATGGAAAAGAAGCATGATCTAAAGCTGAAACAGTGGAATAGAAGCACAAACTAAATAGTGGAATAATGTAAATAAAGGGAATGTAACATTAGCAGAAAGCATTACGAAGTGAAGGTTTCCTTTTTTCTCATTCCCTTTAGTTGTTATTACTAATGGAAATCTGCATTTCAAATAACATTATAATCACCAGTAATTTGCCACAATTATTTTCAGTAAAATCTGATGTTTAAAGCATTCTGTTTGTCAATCACCTGCCAAATGCAACTGTTATAAAACCTTTTATTTGTTTCATACATGTATATTATGAAATAAATTCCAGTTAAGGTTATCTACGTACTGCACAATTGTATGACCTATGATTTCATAGTTATTTCAAGAGTTTATGTCTAAAACTCAACTCGTATTTCTTTTATAAACATATATTTACGAAATATATTCCCATGCAAGGTTACTTTCTTACTGCACAAGTACACGAGTTTATGATTTCATAGTTATTTCAGGTTATGTAATTCATGAATTAATTTGTTTCATCGTAATATGAAGGGATCTTCATGCATTCTATAGATAATTGTGGTGCTCAGTGTTACATTTGGAAGTTCTTTTGGATTGGATGGAGAAATGTATGTGTAAGTAAAATGCCATTATCAAATGAAAGCTGTTAGGTAGTGTGAATCTTGCGGTTAAACTGTACTAACAGTAAATAGAGTTTCCTGCCTTATTCATATATACATCACCTATGTACACATAAGGCTATCTCATACCCACATGTACATGCATTGCCAGAAGTTAGCTCCATTTATATGCTCTCATATGCATTGCCAGCTATACAATTCCAACATTGTGCAAATTATGTGCTACTTTCATTTGTCATGCATTGGAGCCCTGTGTTATGCTGTCTCTAAGCTGGTATACAGTTGCTCTACCTACCTATTCAACTCCCTTAATGGATATTAACAGCAATATTGTTTTGATTTTATGCCTATCACACTTGTAAGATTTTATTGCTTAACATTACTGGAGATGAAAATCTCTTCATTCATATTTAAAAGAAAAACCTGAGAACTTGTAAACCACATTTATGATTTGAACAAAGCAAGCAAAAAACATAGTATTGCTCTCATGATTGCACCTGTGGTCTAGTGGCTAGTTAACTTTAGTTGGCTTACTAGCTTCTAAATTGTGGGTTTGGTTACCAGTTGGAGAACATTTTCTTTCATTAGGATTATTTCCTGTATTTCCCAAGTATGAATTAAGATTGTGAATGTTGTATGTTTGACGTAATCTTTAAAACCAAGTAGTAAAACCCAGTGGTTAGAACCAAATGTAAACATTGCTAATGAGCAGTTGCTTTTAAAATTCATAAGCAATAATATTATAGAATTAAACAGTGGAGAAATACAAAATGTGCATCTAAGATAGCCTTCACCCAACATATAACTACGTCTTACCTAAAATACCTTTGGAAGATAGAGAAAAGGGTAAGGATTAAAAGTGTACAGTTTCAAAATTGCTTCCAACATGCAGCTGAGTTTATTTATAGTCTCTGGTTCTTATGTTATCGTGTATTGGACACTCAAATAACCTGTGTCTTGAATTGCCACTCAATTTCTATTTGCGAGTATGTATACAAATGCGGGTGGTGATTCAAGACACAGGCTATTTGAGTGTCCAATAAATGATAACATATGGTTCAGAGACTATAAATAATCTCAGCTGCGTGTTGGAGTATCGACTTGAGTAAACTGCATATGATGTGGAACTTGAAAATATTCTGCCCTCCTAATGCGCTCAATCATTTTTTCCATGCCTGTACATAAAAAGTGAACTTGTTAGTATTAGTTAATATTGTAACAAATTAGAGGCCCAGCTGCCATTAAAACACATTTTGTCTTTTAAGTGTTATCATAGCACAAGTGTTACATTTGAAACACTGTTGCACTCCTACTGATCCCAAGGTCGTGGGTTCTAACCTGGCCCAGACCAATGGTTTTTAAGTGTTCTTAAAAATGGCGGCTCCATGTCAGAAGATTTACTGGCATGTAAAAGAACTCCTGCGGGACGAAATTCCAGCATACCAGTGACACTGATGTGATCCTGGTAATTGACAGCATCGTTAACTACAAAATAATTTTTTGTTGCACACCCTTGGAACAAAGCAGCTGTGCTGCTACAATTGATACAACAAATCGCAGCTGAACTGCTGAGTCATTTCTCACAACTGAACAACACTGTCAACAGTGTACTTAATACTGTCCACTCTTAGTTCAACCCAACTGACACCGAGGATGAGACTCAACCAACCCCAACTCAAAGGACTGACCCTAGTGTTGGTCGAATTCTTATGTAGAGCCTGAGCACAAAGCGAATCTTCAGTGCTAGAAACAGACAAAACAAATCTTTGGGAACAGAAAGATGGCAAACAATGGTCATTGTTCTGCAAAAAGGAGCAGCTGTTAGCACTAATTAAGGCTAGGTAGTTGGACGGGTATGTACCAGTCCCTCCATGACAGGTAATAACTTTGTGGTCACTGTGATACTGCTCCCTCCTAGGGCTGGCCAGGATAACTAGCACTGTCATAGCAAGCCAGAAAACGACCAGTACACAGAACCACTCAAGATACTGGAGGACAAAATGACTTAAAAAGTAAGAACACAAATACATTCAATAATGGAAAATATCATAATCAATATACAAAGGATGATCAGAGAGGAAATTAAAGCTACAAAGCAACAGGAACTGATAGCACCCAATCTAGGCGAGTGGACTGCACCAAACACACGAGAGGGAGCAGAACCCCCTATGAGAGTTGTAAACCCCGTTACAGACGGAGGTGAGCTTCTACTAAGTACAAATGGTTTAACCCAAGAAGAAATGCAATTGGACACAACAGAGAAGGAGCAGTGGACACAGGTAACACAAAAGGAGAAGACAACGTACACCCGCGACTGCCATGGGACCGGGAATGAGGATCCACAAGCAGTTGAAAAGAAGGTGTGGCTCTTCATGGGGAGACTGAAACAAGGGATCACAACAGAATCAATAAAGAATTTCCTTGCAAAGAAGTGAATTATAGAAAACGTAATCTGTGAAGAAATGGTAACAAAGTACAACACAAAATCATTCAAAGTAGGAATCCCATTTAATTACCTAGAAAGAGTAAATAATACAGATTTTTGGCCAACAGGGATAACAATCAGACGTTCTCAATTTTTTCGAAGAAACACAGGGGTCTCACTCGACTAAAACACAACTGAAGCAACCACAAAAAACAGAATATGAGAAAAAGGAGAAGGAAGGAAATATTAAGATTATGCTCTGGAATATAGAAGGCTTAAAAACGCAATGAGTTTGGCACCAGAAATCTGCCTGGATGGATACAATATTATTATTGTAACAGAAACATTTGCCACAGACCTATGGCAGCTTACAGAATACTACAGCATGCACCTAAAAGCAAAACAGGGAGACAAAGGGCGACCAAAAGGGGGAATAACTGTTCTTCTAAAACCATGGATGACCCCAATAACTGTGACAGTAAAAAAAGATCACACCATACTGATAGAGACGAAATGCATGACAATTATTGCAGCCTACTTCCCACTAAATGAAACGGCTATAGACATAATAGATGAGCTAGGCCAACAACTAACAGACTAAACAAGACATCCCTCTGATCGTTGCAGGGGACCTAAACTGCAGGTTGGATACAGAAAACTACAAAATGGAACTAGTAATGGAAACACTACGTGAAGAAGGCCTCCTCCTATTAAATAACACCGAAGTACCCACATACATATGTCATAACGGGAAAAGTACAATAGATATAGCACTTACAAGAGGACCAATAAAAGGAATGCACATCAAACGCCATTACGGAAACATATTCCAATGAAAATACAAATTCAAGGTGATTGGCAAGCAACAAAAGGTGAAGTAGCTAGGGGTCCCGGGATCGATTCCCGGAAGGGGGCTAGGAATTTTTCTCCAGCGAGGATTATTCCTCATCCTTCCCTGAGTCTGGAAGTGTGAATGAAACTGTGAATGTGTGTGTGAATTCAAAGATCGAAAAACCCAACGTTAAACGTGTAAAAACCATTTGTCAATAGGCAAGGCTGCCGATATGACCTCTGCAGTTAAAGGCAGGATATAAATGGAACAATTAAAAAAAAAGGTGAAGCAAAGCAATTACACTCAAGGAAAATAGATAGAGAAAAAATCTGATGTGTTACACTCACATGACTTTCTCTACTCTTGTACTAACCATTCTTACAAACTCTTAATCCTATATCTTCTTGTTAGTTGAGATAAACATTTGTACAAATTATCTTATTGCTTATTTCCTTGTAGGTGCAAGGGAAATATTAGAATACAGTAGGCTTTGTGTGATAGTCAAATCTTTTAAAGCTTTGAGATTCTGTTCTCTTTGCACACTTAACATATAAAAAAAATGAACAACGATGTTCCGTTTCACGAAAATTTTTAAGTTTTCCAAAACTCACACACATAACAAGGAATATCTCCGATATGGTTCACCCTACAAGAAAATTTATTGAGACATAAATTGTGTATTTTAGCAAGATCTATATTTTTTGTATAGTATGATTTGGTCTACCTCTAACAGTTTAACAGTTATGCGAAAGTCGTCCAGAGTAAATACGACTACAGGGGCTATAGCCAGATAATTCAAGATATACGTTTCATTTGTCATCAAAATGTCTCAATCATATGACATTTTAATCAAAATCGTTATTTTCAAGAAAATCAAAATTTTCAAAAAATGTTCCATTTTAAGGGTAGTTTAGGGTGGGGCTATTTTCTTCACAATCTTTGTATCGCATCCTTGCAAGATATTAAACTTAAATACCAACTTTGGTTCTTAATCGACTTTCCGTTTTTGAGTTATGCTGTCCACAGATACACACACGGACCTTTTTCTAAAAATGCTATTTTTGGATTCAGGGGGGTCTCAAAACATATATTTCCGGTGAAATCTCGACATCTAATTTTTGGGTGGAATACAATACTTCCCCTGCTTACTAGTAGAGAAAGTAAAAATAGAGGAACTTCCAGAACAAATTGAACAAATCAATGAATTAATAACAAAAACAAGATTAGACAAAGTGGTATAGAACCTAGAAGAACTACTAACGCAAGCAGCATGACCTAGGAAGGAAAGCAAAAACCATGGTTCGACCAAGATTGCTACATGTTAAGAAGAGATGTACTCCAAACCCTACACCGACTAAAAACAAACCACGAGAATACTCCTGACGTATAATAACAAGAGAGGTCTCTTCAAGAAGATAATACGGAAGAAAAAAGGGATATACTGGGAGGCAGAAGGAAGACAAATAGTGAAAGAAGCTAAGAATGTCCTGTTTATTGCCCTACACCCTAAGAAGCAAGCGCAGGCCCACTATATAGGTGTGCAAGCTCTAATAGAATGATCACCACTGACTATGAATGAGGTGCAATATACCGTAGAAAATGCTAAAAACAAAAAAGCTGCAGGGCCAGGCAAACTATATAATGAATATTTAAAAGATACTGCATACTTGCTAGTACCTACATGGACAAAACTTTATTATCAATACCCCCTTCAAATTATTTACAAAAATACTCACAGAAAGAGTGAAAGAGGCAATTGGTGATCATCTCCCAGAAACCCAATTAGGTTTCAGAAGAGGGAGCTCAACCTTAATCACAATACATCTACTGCTGAATAACATATGGGAAGGCCCTTGAAGAAAAAGAAAAATTCTATGTTGTATTCATAGACCTCACCAAGGCAGTCATAAACCAGAAGCTAGTGGTAGAAAAATTATAAGAAACCCTAGGCAGAGACAACAAATGGACACAAATTATAAAAGTAATATTCCAGTGGAACAAAATAAGCACCAAGGCATTTGATCTCATAAACCAGAAGCTAGTGGTAGAAAAATTATAAGAAACCCTAGGCAGAGACAACAAATGAACATAAATTATGAAAGTAATACTCCAATGGAATAAAATAAGCATTTCAGACAACCTCTCCCTCTCAGAACCGATACTCCAAACAAACGGAGTATTACAAGATGATCCACTAAGTCCTATACTTTTC
Organism: Tenodera sinensis; assembly: GCA_030765045.1. NCBI lineage: Eukaryota > Metazoa > Arthropoda > Insecta > Mantodea > Mantidae > Tenodera > Tenodera sinensis. The sequence goes on along the minus strand of CM060961.1, from coordinate 88,328,306 downwards.
ATAATGGCAGCAGAAGAAATTATGAGAATAGCTTAAAAGAGTGACATAGTAGCATATGTCAATGCCGACAAAATAGCTGTCAGTTCAAACGACAAATAAACTTCAAAATATAATAAACAATATGGAACAGTGATGCCACAACACAAATTTGACATAAACACATCAAAGACTGAAATGATAGTATTTAGATAAGGAGGGAAGCTCCTGCTAGAGCAGAAATCTTTATCAAAGGTAGGAAGATAACTGTTGCAAAAGAGTTCAAATACCTGGGAATCACATTGCAAACAAGTGCCAAATGTTTTACAAAGCATGTGACAGAGAAAGCAGGGCAAGCTATAAGGGCGATGCATGAAATCAGCTACATTAGATCCCTCAACTTAGAGACAACAATGGCACTATTCAGAACAAAAATCATGCCAATCTTAACGTATGGGAATAGAAGTCATATGGTCACACCTTGTCGAGAAGAATCTATCTGTACTTGAAAGAGTAAAAGCTCTTAATATCAAAAGGGCTATCGGAGTATCAAAACCCACCAGATTCCTCATTAAGGACCTCAAAACCTTGTTACCTCTACAGAACACAAGAGCCTCAGGAAAACTACTAAAATCACTGGAAAGAAAAGGGAAGTACCTCGGAATTCTATGGGACAGGGACCATGATAGACCAAATGTAGACAGCAGCCAACTTCAATATGAGAAGTGCTAACAAGAATGGCAGTACATGGTTTTCACCATAGAATATATAATAACAAAGCTTTTCATGAACCATCGGAAATGTGTGTATGTAAACTATGTGGACAGATTTGTGAACGCTACCACTTAGAACTATGCAGTAAAACGCTACTATCTATCACAAAATATGCAAACATGTAAATGTATTTTAATGTATATCAATGGCTATTTAGCTGCAATAAAAGTATTATATCTTTTAAGGATGCTACACAAAGATTTTGAGGAAACTTCCTCCTCTCTAAATTACCCTTTGCATGGAAAATTTTTCAAAAATTTTTATTTTCTTGAAAATGGCTAACAATTTTGATTAAAATGTCATGTTTCAGAAATTTTTACGACAAATGAAATATATATTTTGAACTTTATGGCTATAGCCCATGTGGTCCTGGTTACTCTGGATGACTTTTGCATAAACTCCAAGAGAGAGACCAAATCTTACTATACAAAAAATAGATCTTGCTAAACTACACAATTTATGTCCAAATAAAGTTTTTGTAGTGTGAACCATTTTGGAGATATTCCTTATTATTTGTGTGACTTTTAAACTTTCGTTAAATGTAACAACATTATTCATGTTTTTATATGTTAGCAATGCAAAGAGAATGAAATCTCAAAGCTTAAAAAGATTTGACTATCACTCAAAACCTACTGTATTCCCATATTCTCCTTGCACCTACAAGTAAATAAGCAATAAGATAATTTCTGCAAATGTTTATCTCCACTAACACAAAGAAGATATAGGAATAAGAGTTTGTAAGAATGGTTAGTACAAGAGTAGAGAAAGTCATGTGAGTGCAACACATCAGACTTTTTATTACTATTTGCAATTTTTAATTCATTAATCTGATTGCATAGTGTTTGTAAACATGAAATGAATGCAAAATTTGACAGTTTCTTCAAACCAGCAAATAAAGTAGCTAAGTATTTGAATAATATGGTTTCCCATGATGTTTCAACTAGTTTCAGTTGATAGTGACTTGGAACCTAAAAGTGAAATATGTAATGTGATAGGAGAAAATCCATGCAGTTCTTTGCAATTGCAGGGTAGTCATAACGAAACTGGTCTTTTGGTGAAGGAAACAAAATGTACGAATGTCCCTAGAGATATAAAATATGAAGTGTTCAATATACTTTTAAACCTGACATTGCATGTTTTCCCTACATGTCTCCATGGCTCCAAAGGATCAGTTTTCAACATAGCAGCTAGACACGTGTGGATGGTTAACGTATTCCGAAGTGCAGAATAAAGTGTACTGCACTATTGCATACTCTTTCATAAGCAAGGTGTGGGTGAAGATGCTCATGGGAATGTAGGGTGTTTGGTGACAAAGCCATTCTATAAGTGGAAAGATGTGGCAGAGGCACTCAATCATTGCCATAAGACAGCTTATCATAAATCCAATATCATGTTTGCAGAAATCTATATTGCCATTGAGGATAGCCATGTGGAAGACTTGGCATATAGAATAAAGAGAATTTCTGCAGTCAACAAAAACTTCCTTTGAGAGGGAACATGGATGTGGACCACAAACACTATCAAAGATAGTAAATTTAGGACTCTTCTGTATTTCTAAATTGATGCTTAAAACGTTACTTGGAAAGTTCAAACGGAAACGTTTCTTGCATCAGTCCTATAATATAAAATGAAGTTCTGTTCATTTACAGAAAAATAAGATGGAAAAACCTTGTTTTTGAAGCAAATAAAGCAAAGGCTTTCAGTACTGTAGCAGATGAAAGATTGCATATTTCAGGAACAGAGCAACTGTCCCTCCTTCTCTCATATGTGAACTCCAGCTACTTATCGAAGAAAGACTGTGGATTTTGTGTCTATATATGAGTATATGACCTTAGTGGCAAGAATATTGTTAAAACAATAATGGTGAAATGAGAGAAAATGGGGTTGATTACGGCCAACATAGTATGCCAAGGGTACAATAGTGAATCAACTATGGCTGGAAAACTCAGTGCAGTTCAAGCTGAAATTAAAAAGTGCTACCTGGAAGCTTTGGTCACTGTACTAATCATAGACTGACTTCAGCTCACTTCAGTGCCATTGGTGTGACTCACATATGGAAATGTTTGGTAACTATTAGCGGTGTTTGTGACCTTTTCAGAAATCACAACTTTGCTAGTATTGCCCTGAAGAATAACTAATGAATTATGACCTGCTAGCAAACTGGTAAGCATTTGCAACATATTTGTCAAAAGACAATTCAGTAATCATGTTTGTTGAACTTGTAGGTCCAGTTGTTGCCAGGTTGCAATCCCTTCCTCAATGTTCAAATGTGTTTTCCATACTTCACAGCAATTATTATCAGCAGTGGAAGAAAGTGCCTTCAAGGTTGCATTATTGGTTTCCGAGAAACCTTTGTCTTTACAGTCTGCTTATTGACATACTTGAAAAATCCCCAATATATTAGTTCTGCCCTGGAATATGCTACTGATTAATATGACAGTTGGAAGCACTGAGAATATATGCTGATGAATTTCATAAAATATTTCAGCAGACTTTATTCAGAATAAAAAAGATCTCTTTGATTGTGAACTCAGAATTCCATGACCAACAGGAAAACAAACAAATAGGTATAACCAGGCAGAAATATCCAAAGAGCTGCATAGATACCTTATACCCACAAGTTGATTTCAAATCTGAAATTATGATTTGAAACAATATAGATATTCTGTCAGTGTTCTTTTGCACAGAAACTTAGAGGGAAAAAAGCTTCAATAAATTAAGCTACTTATCATCTCACTTAAATGAAAGTGTGACAAAGACTTTGAAGCTGAGTACAGCTTGTAGTCTCAGAAATGGAAATGGAGAGAAAAATGTCAAACCTGGGTAAAGTGCTTAGCTCATGCCTATTCTGTGGAGTTAGATCCCACAAAGTGTTTGCCACTACTCCCATCTCAACTGTCAGAGCTGAGATATCACTTTTAACGATGAAACTACTTAAAACTTACCTAAGGAAAAAACTGGAAATGAGCATTTGTCGAGCCTCATTTTATATGTTCACTGGGAACAAGACCTCAAACCATACGGGGTACTAGATACGACGGGAAGACATCATTGTATCAATTTGGTGCCATAAATTGTGAAGTGCTGCATATAAGTGTTACGCAAATAGTATAAATAAAGAATTTTTCAGTTTTGATTCTACCTCTCAGTGTAAATATTTTCTAAATAGGCTACAACTATTTCTGACACAGAATTTAATGGTAAGTAGCAGGAGTTGGTCACACAAAATCCAATTAGAGGCTTGCCATGCCCTGCAGTGTTGTATGATTTGCTGTAAAATCATCTTATAAAGGTAGTGATGAATATCATTTGTACCCACAAAATTTATTTGTACACCAGGAAAGAATAGCAGTGGTCAGGTATCAGCCGCCATTAAGTTTTGTGTCTGTCAAAATATTGTCTTCTGCAGTACAAAATATAATGGGTAATGTGAACAGTAAACATTACTTTGCCTTTTTAAGGTTTAACACTAGAACCCCGGTAGCGGTCATTTTGACCGTTCTTGATATTTAAATAAGTATAGTTCCGCCGGTTTTTAAAAACGAAGCTTGGCCTTTCATGACTTTTCCTGATATAACCTCTAGTTTTATATAGCATAATAATTTTCGGCATGTCATTATTTACGTGGGCGTTTTTTCATGTTTGACCATGAACCCCGGAGACGGTCATTTTTGACCGTTACAATTATTTTGTTAGGCTTTCGCTCGCACTGTCGTTGGATTTCTCATTGTCACTAATCTGCTTTGTCCGTCTTCATACCAACTGTTCATTATAGTAGTGTACGTTGTGAATCTATGCCTGCAAGATGTCTCGTGGTTTGAAACCAGATGAAATCCTAGCTATATTTCATGATATACCAGACGATGTATCAGGTGGTAGTGGTGAAGATGATTATCAACCTCCAGCTGAATCAGAACAATCGGAAGATGAGTCGTTCAGTGAAGATTATTTGAATGGTACGTTTTATTCTGCTTTCTTTAGATATTGCATAACATGAAACTGTATTCCTAATAGGTGCATTTATGTAGTTATTCATTTCCTTGTTTGTACACAATATACACATATATTTGCTTTGCTTATTTATTTTCAGAAAATCAAATTCAGGTAATTCTCGTGCTGTGAGGGAGGTAAGAAGGTATGGGCATAGCTCGATACAACCGTCATTTGAAGATGACTTGCAGCACTGTGTATTCCATGCAATTTGAGTGCATCACAAGCGGCAAGTGAAAATAGAATGCCTACTAGTAATACTAAAGCTTCAGGTAACGCAACCACTTCAACACAACCAATAATAAGAAAGAGGCAGAAAAAGGCAACATGAAGAGGAAAAACTTCCTGCACTTAGTAGAAATAAGGGTACTGAGTGGCAGGTCATAGATCCAGGTCACAATCCTGGTAGAACAGAATAACATAATGTTGTGAAAGAAAAAGGCCCTACTGCTTATGCTAAGAGACATGTAAGGGACAACAACCATGTATCTGCTTGGAAGTTGTTCAATGATGAGTCAATTCTTCGACATACCATAAAATGTACAGAAATTGAATCAAGAGAGAAGAAACATGAGAAATGGATTGTTTCCTTGGATGAGCTGGACGCTTTCAAGAGCGTAATTTACTTGTGGGATACACTTGGGTACAGAAGCCTTGAACTAGCTGAACTATGGTCCAAAAAGTGGGGCCACCTATATTTTCTGATACCATGGTTTGCACTAGTTTCAACTATTTGGAACAAATTTATTGAAAACTGTAAGGCTTGCTACATACTAGGTACATTCCTTTCAGTGGATGAACAACTTTATCCTACACAATCTCACTGTCCATTTATTCAATACATGGCCAATAAGCCTGATAAATTTGGTATAAACTACTGGATGCCTGGAGATGTGAACTGAAAGCACGTCTGCAACGATATCCCATGCCTGGGGAAGGATAATCAGCGGCCTCAGAACGAATCTGTTCCAGAATATGTTGTGATGTTTCTAAAAAATCCTTTTCTAAAAAAGGGACGAAACGTCACCACCGACAACTACTTTACTTCACTATCACTAGCTAAAACACTGAAGGAGCCGGGCACTAGTATAGTGGGAACTGTGAATAGATCGAGACGAGAAGTTCCTGATCACAGAAATTCCAGAGCTCCTCTTTATGATACCATTCTCATGAAGAAAAACGATGGTATTTTGCTAATCAGCTACCAAGGAAAGTCACAGAAAAATGTAATTGTAATGAGTACACTTCACAACTTATGTGCAATATCTGCAGTCTCCAAGAAACTTCCTGAAACAGTTCAGTTTTACAATAGTAAATATGGAATGGATGTGATTGATGAGATGGCACGATTGTATTTCGTTCATGCTGGTATCTGCAGATGGCCGATGCATGTATTTTTACAACATATTGGACCATAAACGCTTGGATAGTGTTTCGAGAAATAATTGGCAAGGAACTTTCACGCCGCAGATTCATCCTTCAACTCGCTGATGAGGTAAGAGAAGCCTATTTGGGAACCAGACAACATTGTATACAGACTAATCCAACCGAAGAACATCCAACCCCTAATCGCCGACGAAAGTGTCAAATAGGTCATAACTGCACACAGAATAAAGCAAGCAATTCCTATCATATTTGCAAGAAACCAGTATGTGGAAAATGCACAGCAGAAGTTAGAAAAGTTCTTACGTGTGTAAAATGCAATGCTTAAGTTAATGTTCATAACAATGGAAGGAACTTTCTGTGTAAGTGTTAACATAGTTGTCATACTATAATAGGTTTACTAATATAAAGATATTTGTTGCTATATTACTGTTCTATTATACACAAAGTTGTATCACGTTCATAATCGTAAATATTCTTAGTTGCACTATTACATTATATTCCGCCTTTCTGAGAATTTGAACTATTTTTTTATTTGAATAAACATAGTGTTGAAAAATAGAGATAAGTAAAGGATATACGTTCATCGTACGGGCTGTTTTTTATATACTACCAAATTAAATACGTTTTTTTTCTCCTAACTCTCCATTACCACAAGATTATTAGAGAAAACATTTAGCATAGAAAATTCGAATGTATGTCCTAGAAAGGCAATTTTCCAATAATTTATACATACGCAGTGATAATATATTGGACCTAGTTACCTAATAATAACAATATTAAACTGGTAAGAAATAAGTTGTAAAATGTACATGGAAAAGGCAAAGAAAAAGCGAACGGTCAAAAATGACCGCTACCGTAGTTAATGGTAGCTGGCGAGCGCCGGGGTTCTAGTGTTAAAGTGCTTTAATTTGTTAGATCATATGGGACAATGGATGAAATGACGAACCCATGGTCAATAGAGCTTAGGGTTTTCTGACACTCGTCTTTCAAGATAAGGGAAAATTAAAAAAAGCTTATCTGAGTAACTCTAACTGGGATTCACACTAAAGAGCTCTTGAATGTCAGGCAGACATGTTACCCCATGCTACGGAGGTGAGCAACATTACTTCTTGTTTGCTTGTATAACAAGAGTTCTACAGGCTTAATTTTTTTTGTGTAGTGTTTAACGCCCACTTTTACTACTACGGCACCACAGGCGGTGACACTGATGATACATGGAATGAAGATGGAGCACCGTGGAATGAAATGGCGGGGGAAACCGGAAAACCCACCCAGATGCCACTTCGTCCACCACGAATACTACATGCGGGTCCCTGGGATCGAACCCGGGCCGCCTAGGTGATAGGCGAGCGCACTAACCGCTCGGCCACGGTGCCGCCTACAGGCTTAATTGGTGGGTCATCTCAAGACACTTTACAGTGCTATAAATGCTGGATTTTGTTTTGCATGCTAGCTAGATTAGTTTCACTTTATAGATATTCTGACATCTTTATTAATTGGTGGAAATATAGGCATACAGATTTATTAGCTGATGCTTATATATGTAACAACATATATATATATATATACATTTTTACTTTCTCTGCTACATGTAGTAACTAGAGGACGTTACGTATTCCACCCAAAAATTTGATGTCGTGATTTCACCAGAAATGTATGTTTTGAGGCATCCTTAATCCAAAAAAAAGCATTTTTAGTAAAAGATCTGTATATCTGTGTGTGTGTGTGTGTGTGTGCGCGCGCGCGCGCGCACAGCATAACTCAAAAACAAAAAGTCTGTTAAAAATTCCTCCACCCTAAACTACCCTTTACATGGAAAAGTTTTCAAAAATTTTGATTTTCTCGAAAATAGCTAATAATTTTCATTAAAATGCCATATGTTTAAGGTACGAGGGCTGATCAACAAAGACTGAGACTGATTTTTTTTTTTTTTTCACAGATGTTTATTACTCCAATTCAGTGTTTACATGATCTTTTTCAAAGTAGTCCCCTCCTACTTCAATTCTCTTTTTATGGCATCTCTGCCAGTCCTTGAACACGTACTGGAGACCATTCTTTGTCAGGTCCTTGAAAATCGCCTCACTTTTCTTGAGCACTACTTCAGAGTTCTCAAACCGAATACCCTTAAGCTTTGCCTTAAGTGATGGGAATAAAAAAAAGGTCACAGGGTGCAAGATCGGGGCTATCAGGTAAATGTGGTACACAGGTAATGTTGAATCGAGCCAGAAACTGCATGGCTTGATTTGCAACGTGAGGCCGTGCATTGTCATGATGAAGTCGCCACCCAGCCCGAGAAAGCTCTGGTCGTTTCTTTGCAATGTGCTTACTCAGTGTAGCCAATACTGACGTGTAGTATGCTGATGTAACAGTAGTGTGAGGGGGAACTGCATGCTGGTAAATCATTCCATTACAGTCAAAAAATGTGATCACTTTCCCTGCAGATGGAACAACTTTTGCCTTTTTGGGTGTTGTATAACCTGGCAATTTCCACACTGTGCTGGCTTGTTTTCCTTCAGGATCATAATGATGCAGCCATGACTGATCACCGGTGATAATCGATTTAAAAAATGCATCCCCTCCATCAGCAAAGAGACGCAGCACCTCATGGCTTGTCTCCATTCACGCAGCCTTTTGTTCGGGATTCAACAGACATGGCACCCAACGAGCACAAACTCGGGTCGAATGGAGATGGTCGTGCATAATTCTAAACACACTGCCATATGAAACTCTCAACACTTCATTGAGGTTACGTAATGTTATACGCCGATCCTCTCGGACAATCACAGCAGCTGTGTTGGTGTTGACTTCAGTCACAGCAGAAGCCGAAACACCAGGCCCACCTTGCTTAACACTGACAAATCGGCCATCTTTGAAGTCCTTGAACCACCCAAACACTGTTGCACAAGGTAGTGCATCTTCACTGTACGCTTGCCTCAGCTTTTCATAAGTTTCGGTGGCTGTATGGTTTAAAGGAAAACAGAATTTGATTGCACTGTACTGCTCCTCTCACGTCACCTCCATTGGTATGCGAAATTCACATAGGGTCTACAAAATAGAGCATTACTACCAACCTACCAATACGAGAGTGCTGCCGCCTACCGACATTATACATAAAAACCTGCTTTTTTCAAATATTTATGTTACAAATACGAAACTATCACGGAAGCTACAGGAAAAAATCAATCTCCGTCTTTGTTGATCAGCCTTCGTATTTTTATGACAAATGAAAATGTATATTTTGAATTGTTTGACTATAGTCAATGTGGTCCTGTTTACTCTGGATGACTTTTGCATAAACTCCAAGAGACAGACCAAATCTTACTATACAAAAAATGTTGTTGTTGTTGTTAGCTAATGCTGGATTTCTGACAATGAAGTCATTAATCCTCTTGCTCTCCAATATTTTTCACTGATGATATTGAAGAGAGCAATAGCAGTAATAGTATAGGTCGCGCGTTACTTCTTGACGAATGAAAATGTTATATGAAAGGTTGAATGCGAGTCTCTACTCAGCTTTTGCGGGAACGAGAGAGAGGAGGTACAGTCTGCAGTGAGATGACGCGCATGCTTCTGAGCTGAAGTAGTACAACACTACAAATCAATTTATGACACTTGCAGTAATATCAGCCACACGTATTATACACTATACCTCTATAACTGTTTCCACTTAACTTTCTTGCATTTATTCTATTCCCGACATCTCTCCCTCGTCTGATGTGCTATTTTCGTTGCATGCATACATACATCCGTACCGCACAAAACTTCTGCAGTCGACTGTATACACAAACGCGACAGAGGAAAACAGAGGTGTCTGTTATCGTAGCATAAACATTTGCTGACCTGTTTATTAAGGGTAGGCTCACTCATTGGATTTCTGCTCAAGGTCATTCGTCAAGAACGAACGCGCAACCTATAACCGCGTTTCAGAGAGCACCATGTTTTTATGTTTTGGCGGTCACATCGCTCTCTCACAACCCCCAGAATGTCTGGAGGACCACACCTGTCGTTGGTTTACGGGTCTCACCGACCTGACCGGGAGTATTATCAAAATAAATTCACCGACCATATCCTCTGATTACCAATCAGAGGACGTATTACATGCCATGACAGGTCAGCATGTTAGGGGTTAAAATTTTATAGAGAAATGGAGAGACTGAAAAAATAAAGACTCCCTAGCCCTCGGGAACCCTAATAGCATCAGGGTCGGAAGAGAACAAGAGATGACCAAGGTAAGGTCAGATAGAAAAGTTACAGTGAGGAGCAAAGCACCAGTAAGTGGAAGTAATGTTCTGCTCAGCTTGGATACCTTGTGGTCACCATTCACATATCCCCTAGACGGAGACCCCTGAGAGAGTTAACTGAAATGTACACATAAGCACATTTCACTTATGCACGCTGGGAACTGAACATAATGAGAAACTTCTTAAATTGGGAGGCAGGAGGAGGGAAAAAAGAAAAACGTTGAGTTTACATGCTCCAGAGGCAATCCTGTAAAAAAAAATAATAAACTATATTCTTCTCCATCTTTAGTTTTATTATTTGTAATGTATAATCACTTTTATGAGATTTACACACCTGAAAATTTTGGGTGAAATGTGCTTTTCCTTGTGATACCGCTGAAGTTCAATACTTTCTAAATTCAGGAAAACAAAATTTTAAAGCTAATTTTCTAGGCATTTTAAATGGACGTGATTTCACGTCCATATCCCTGAAGAGGTTAAAACAAACATTATCCCCAACCGGTCCCACACACCGTCCCAGCTGTCCCGGTGGCAGGAATACCGTACCAATGCCGCCCCCCGAGCATCCACGCAATCCCACCCGAGACCGCACCGTAGAAGGGGATAAATCAGTGGCGGCTGGTGAACAAAATAAGGTGTGTGCTACAGTACCGCACAATGATTACACATTTTATATAACTAGTCTTACCTAATGCCGAAATATAAAGTCCATACGGCGCTCCTTCCGGCTGCAGAACTTATCGATCACCCTGGTATTAAACCCCTCCATGTTAGAAGCGATGCTTTTCTTCATGGACAGCATTGCCAGAGCAGTAAGACGATCCTGTGACATAGTGTTTCTTAAGAACGTTTTTACGCGTTTTAAGCATGAAAAGCATCTTTCTGGCTCAGAAGTGGTCATTGGCGTTGTGATCAAAATTTTTAGTAAAGTTGTAACTTCAGAAAACGAATCTTGCAGACTGTTAGAAAGTATGTATTGCAATAGTTGCACAGCCCCGTCAATGTTTCTAAAGTCAGGTCTTGCAAACAGAACGCCAAGTTGTGTCTTTAGCATTTTCTTGTTCAGTGTTGTATACGTAGTCACAGCAGTTTGAAGATCACACTCAGGAAACTGACTTAAAAAGCTGCCAAAGAATTTAGAGTTCAACAGCTTTGCTGCATCGAGATGACTAAGAGACTGAAAACGACGTCTAGCTTCCTCGATAATGCGGTCACACACTTCTTTGGCTTCTATTTTTAGACATTCTACCTTCTGGCGTTTCCTCATTATTCAGGTGGAATCACAAATATATCATCGGCTGCCTCTCGAATGTCACAGATGCACTGAATGAATGAAGACACAGCATTTTGTACTTTAACAGCCTCAGTTGATTATAAAGTACATCAACATGAGGCATTTCTCGGTGAAAGAATTTCAACCATGAAAGGAATTTGCTGTCTTCTAAATAACGCCGAAGCCCATTTGCTTCCAAACAAGTCTTATCATGGGCAGAATTTTCCAACTCCGAAAAGCACTGCAGCAATTCTTCCTGATTTTCATAAATGACATTAACAGTTCTGGATCTAAAATGCCACCTAGTTGCAGAACCACCAGGAACTCTTCTAGCCACCGCAGAATCCAGAGCTGCCAAACGCTGTGGGGATCTTGAGAAAAAGGCAGGAAAAGCAGAGAGATTAAGAAAAAATATTCTGGCAGACTTATTCTGCGAAGCTGCATGTTCCATCACTAAGTTCAGTTGATGCGCATAGCAGTGAATATACTGCGCATTTGGAAACTGAGATTGTACTTTGGCTTGTACTCCACCAACTGCACCACTCATTACTGAAGCTTCATCGTAAGTTTGGGCAATAAGTTTATGACGTTTATCTCTGAATAGTTCATTAAGCACTTTTAATATGCTTTCAGAAATTGCTTCTGCGTTTTGTCCCTCTGATTGCAAAAAACCCCTAAATCTCTCATATGGAACACCCGTTTTCTCATATCTAAATACTAATACAAGCTGGTTCTGATGCGAAATATCTGTGGTTTCATCTGCCATAACAGCCACAAAATCAGCTTCTTGCATTTCCTCCAGAATCACCTCACGACAGACTTCTAACATACAATCTAAGAGTTCGTTTTGGATGGTTTTAAAGGTCCCTTTGAATATATGGTTTGAGTCCATGTGTTCCTTCACAGCACTATCAATGTTACTTACTAAATCTATAAGTCCTAAAAACACGCCAGGATTTTCAGAAGATTCAGTCTCATCATGTCCTCTCAAAGCAAGCTCAAATGCACCACAAAACTTTATACAGTCAATTATGCGGGACAACACATACCTGTTTTTCTCTACTTGTAGATTATGCTTCAGCTTCGCCTCTTGATAAGCACGGCTTAACTGAGTCACAATATTTGTACTACCTAAAGCACTTAAATCTAGTACATTGTTTAAATGTTTTACATTTTGTTTGTGTTTGTTAATAAGAACATTAATATGTCCTAGGTCTGTCACTCCCGTCGTACTCCACGAATCACTGTTCCCAAAAAGCAAACATGGAAAACAGAAAAGAGCATTTCTTTCCTGACATCCACATATCCATGCATGCTCATAAATTTTGAGGTTAAATCGCCTAGTGTAAGAATTATTTCTCCCTCCTTTTGCAGGTTGCGTGATGTTTAAATTTGGTGTTTGCCTTCCTAACTGCTTCACTTGAACTTTTTCTTCTAGAATCCTCCTAGAGAAAGGATAATTTATTAGGCTGTCCACAGAATTCATTTTAGCGTACACAACACAGATATTGCTCAGCACACGAAACTGACGTTCATAACCTGAGTTTATGGAGTATTTCGCGGTTATTTGTTGCTGCCAAAAATAAGTAGTGCCAACAGTAATTGCTCCACATGTCCAACTTCCGAGAGTTGCGTGCAAGGTCTATCACCGGCAACAGATAGTTGTCTCAACACCACATAGATGGCAGAAGTTGTATAACAGCAAGCAAAGTCGTTGGATGACATTGCAATCCTGCTATCTAGCGACTTTGTACAGAAGCAGCATGAATTAATGTGCTCCACTTTATGAGAGCACAACGCTAGGTAAATTCAACCAATAGGAGAACAGATTTCAAAATCGTACACCTATGTTTCGCATGCGTGGATTGGTCTACATTCCCTGCAAAGGACTGAAGAATTTTGTAGCACCCAACGTATCACCTATCTCGTGTATGTGAGGCGTGCATCATCTTCGCACACAATGAGCAAAGAACACTAGCGCGCGGCATATAAAATAGTGAAAGTGAAAGAAAATGTGCAATAATAATTGAGTATATGTTTAACACAAAGAAGAAACTATTTTCTGCAAAATAATCATTGTGCTGTAGCACTGTAGCACATATTGACGAGCCGCGCCTGGGATAAATGCCTCTCCCTCAGTCCCTCCATCCCCCTCCGCACCGCCACCGAGCGCAGAGCGGCCCCTGTCATTCTCAGTAATGAATGTCTATGTGTAACCATTCTTTTTAAAGGTGTTTATTAAAATAATTTATTTTGTGGGATAAGCAATCTTTGTCCACAATTTCATAAGCTCTATGAAACAAGTCAGTGAGAACGGTTTTCTTCTGGATCGGATGTCTTAACGTACCATCTTGTTTTTTATAAACTTGAATGTCAAAAATGGAAGAGAAGCTAGATTTTCAATTTCCATGGTGAACTTAACGTTTGGATGAGTAGTATTGATGTGCAAGAGGAAGGCTTGTAGAGCTTCTTTCCCATGCTGCCAGATCACAAATATGTCATCCACATACTGGTAGAATGCTTTGTGTCTGGGTGGTGCTGACTGCAAGGCTATGTGTTCCAAGTGTTCCATTTAAAAGTTAGCCACAGAAGGAGAAAGAGGCAATCCCATTGCCACTCCATTAATTTGTTCATCAAATTCGTGCTTATATAAGAAGTATGTAGACTTGAGAACATGTCCAAAGAGTTTAACTATGTCCTTTGGAAATTGTTCCAATAGTAGGGCACTAGATGTGGCCGGGCATATCATCAGTGAAAAATATTGGAGAGCAGAGGATTAATGACTTCATTGTCAGAAATCCAGCATTAGCTAACAACAACATATTTTAAGGTGGCCTTGACCCATTTCCTCTTGCAGTTCACATAGAGGACAGATAATTTGATATTGAAGAGAGCAATAGCAGTAATAGTAACCGCTTTATAGAGAGCACCATATTTTTATGTTTTGGCGGTCACATCGCTCTCTTACAAGCCCCAGAATGTCTGGAGGACCACACCTGTCGTTGGTTTACGGGTCTCACCGACCTAACCGGGAGAGTTATCAAAATAAATTCACCGACCATATCCTCTGATTACCAATCAGAGGACGTATTACATGCCATGACAGGTCAGTATGTTAGGGGTTAATATTTTAGAGAAATGGAGAGGCTGGAAAAATAAAAACTCCCTAGCCCTCGGGAACCCTAATAGCATCGGGGTCGGAAGAGAACAAGAGATGGCCAAGGTAAGGTCAGAGAGAAAAGTTACAGTGAGGAGCAAAACACCAGTAAGTGGAAGTAATGTTCTGCTCAGCTTGGGTACCTTATGGTCGCTATTCACATATCCCCTAGACGGAGACCCCTGATAACACATAACAAATAAAAACGTACAAAGTTTATATTTCAAAGTTACATTGAATTAAAACAATCGGAAGTATTGAAAGCAAAGTTTTATAAAAGCCAATTTTGGTTGTTATGTTTTCACCGATCCATTTAATGAGTTGGACCTCCCCCCAGAAAAGGATTTTTGAATACATGCTTGGTTGGAAGGTTCACCAAAGCTTTGCTCACTAACTGTTCAATTGCAGGGCAAACTCCTGCAACATCTCCCATGCCTGTTGTGGCCTTGACGAGCTGATCACGTTAGGCTGTGGCCAATAATAGTTCTGGAACCAATTTTCGAGAGCCTCCAGATACTGCCAGAGCTGGGATTACATTCAAAACTTCTGCCGCCTGTCCCTGGAGGCTGGATGTCAACTTGCGAATTCCTCTCCCACTGACAATCAGTTGTGGGCTGTGATGATAGCAAATTGTAAACGGAAGACTTCAAAGTTGAACTTCCCATTGTATTTGGGTGGTTTAATATACATCGATTTTGTGTTGTTCCCAATGTTTCGACCTTCAGTTCCTTTACACTAAGCATTTCTTCCTCCATGTTGTTGAGTTCCTTGACTCTGCCTTCCAGGACACCAAACCTTTCTCTAAGATCCTTTAGGGCATTAACATAGGCAATGCCTTCACCTTTCCACCGACCTCTTCCCATCTCCATACCAGCCAGTCATTCATTAATTTTGGTCAATTTCATCTTAGACATTCCCCTCTTCATTTTTGTCTGCATCTTCTCCATCTTAGACCCCAGTTTCCTCCATCTCCTCCGTTCCAGAAATCACCGTCACGATTTTGCCTCCCATCTTATCATTGTCAGGTTCCATTTTTGTCTCTATTTGCTCCATTCCAGACTTCATTTATTGTCACCATCTTCCCCATTCCGGATTTTATTCCTCTCTCCGTCTTCCCTCCGGCCCAGGTCGATGGTTTTTAAGTGTGCTTAAAAACGACAGCTCCATGCCAGTAAGTTTACTGACATGTAAAAGAACTCCTGCGGGACAAAATTCCGGCACACCGGCGACGCTGATGTGATCCTGGCAATTGACAGCGTCGTTAAACAACAAAATAATAATTTTCCGTCTTACCTGGGTTTCATGGTCTATCTTCACTTATTTATTGCTGATGTATTTGTTCCATTTATGACTTCTGATCCGACTTCTGACACCAACATAACAAATCAAAATACCAATTGCTGCTAAACACATTAATTCTTAAGTACTTACAGTCGCTGCACTCTAAGATCCGCCCTTGGTGTAAACACAAGCTGTCAACAACTAACCCGCGATTCGCGCGAAACCGAAGCACGCCACAAAATATAGTACCTTAAATATTGGCGATTATATGTGACTTTTCATGATGTATGACACTCAAATATAATTTGAAACTTTTGATTAATATAAAATAACAAATAATATTAATAAAAGTAAAGGAGATTATAGCTTCCGTTTAATTGTGTCCAGTTAATCCCCTCTCACGCATCCACATGACAATGGTGTGTAATCAGTAAGGTGATAAACATGGATGCTTCTACAAGTGCTGCTAGCCTGGTTAGTGAAAATAAAGGTGAAATAGTGAAGCACTCTAAAGGTAAGCCCTTAAAAAGTGGTGAGAAACAAATAGTCTTGAATGTTTTTAACAAATTAATGCAGGAGTACCCTTCTGTCACTGTGAATAACATTGTGAAGTTAACTGCAGATTACACCGGTATTTCCGAGTGGAGTGTTAAATGTGCCCGTGAGGAACTTAAGCAAACAGGAACATTGCGGACACCAAGGAAGAACAGAAAAAAAACGGAAGCCAGAATTAGAAAAAGCAGATGACTTTACTAAATGTGCTGTTCGTAGAAAAGTGCACCACTTTTTCTTCAAGAATGAACCGCCAACATTAGAAAAAGTCTTAAGTAGTGTTAACAATGATCCAGCATTACCTTCATTTAAGCGATCCACGTTTCATAAATTATTACTAGAAATTGAATTTAGTTTTATGAAGAGAAATAAAGTGAATGTCATAATCGACAGAGAAGATATCGTGTTATGGAGGCGGCGTTACTTGCGAAATATGCGCCGATGCAGAGCAGAAGGTAAGAAAATATATTACCTTGATGAAACGTGGGTTAATGAAGGGCATACTACATCCCGTGCATGGACTGACATTATGACGAGCTCAAAAAAGGATGCATTTCTTTGTGGAACGTCAACAGGGCTCAAAAATCCTACAGGGGAAGGAAAACGCCTTATTATTGCGCACATCGGCAGTGATTCCGGTTTTGTGGAAGACGGTGTTCTAATCTTCGAGTCAAAACGTACAGGTGAGTACCACGAGGATATGAATGGCGATGTTTTTAAGGAGTGGTTTGAAAGTGTACTTCCGAAACTTGAACCCGGTTGTGTTATCGTAATGGATAATGCACCTTATCACAGTGTCAGACTGGAACGTCGTCCCAACTGTTCGTGGCGAAAACAAGAAATTGCCGATTGGTTGACGTCACATAATTTGCCCTTTTGTGAATCAGATGTGAAAGCAGAGCTTCTAAATCAAGCACAAAAGGTTGCCGATAACAGTGAAAACAAATATGTTATCGATGACCTTGCTAGAAAATCTGGTCGACACATAGAGAGGTAGCCCCCTTATCACAGCAACCTGAGCCCAATAGAAACAATATGGGCCTTCCTCAAGGGATTCGTAGCCAGAAACAACGTAACCTTCAAATTACGGGATGTTCGCAAATTGTTTGAAACTGCAATATCTCAGCCGACACCTAATATGTGGCAAAATAATATACGTCATGCAATTGAGCAAGAAAATGAGATGTGAGTGATGGACGGGCTATCAGATACTATTGTAGATCGTCTTGTGATTAGTGTGGGTGTTGATTCTCCTTCTTCCCCTTCTTCTGATGACGATGACACCACAAATGATGGAGATGCAGATATTACACCTCTTCCCGACAGTGATGCAGATTAATGTGAGTTTTATTTTAATTATGTTACATTTAATTTCAGCTCAGCTTTTACTTACGAATGCTGGTTAATAATAATAATAATAATAATAATAATAATAATAATAATAATAATAATAATAATAATAATAATAATAATAATAATAATAATAATAATAATAATAATAATAATAATAATAATAATAATAATAATAATAATAATAATAATAATAATAATAATAATAATAATAATAATAATAATAATACTAATACTAATACTACTACTACTACTACTACTACTACTACTAATAATAATAATAATAATAATAATAATAATAATAATAATAATAATAATAATAATAATAATAATAATAATAATAATAATAATAATAATAATAATAATAATAATAATAATGATGATGATGATGATAGTAATAGTAATGTTATTGTTATATTTGAATAATATTACTCAGGACATAAATCCTAGCGTTGTTTACTTGGAACAAGGCAGCAACAACCCTGATAAAGATTACATGAATATAACGTGATAGCAGCGCTATTCCTAAAACTCCCAATTATCATTCTACTGCATCTTTAAACACAAGGATTGAGTCCACGTGGTGTTTGTTTATTTGTGTTAGTGGCAGCTGATACGAGCACGAGGTTACCGCGGAGGGATACAAGGTGCGGATCTTACGCTGGATGGAGTTTATAGAAATCGTAAACGCATTGTTTCTGTTATGTAGGTAATAGTATTACTTACAATAAGATTGAGGACGAAGCCAATGATGATAAAATGGTGAAAGAGAATTCAAAATAGAAGGTGATGGGAAAAAATTCAGTACAATGTGAACTAGGTACTGAAATCGTTCTAAATATGAATTTGAATTCCCATTTCTTAGTCCAGCTTTGAAGAGCTATCGATATATATGTAGTATCGGAGATAAACTTCCTTGTAAAAGACCTTTTGATGTAGAAACTTCTTCTGATAAGGGAGGGGGGCATTTGTTTTGCGAATATATTGATTTTATGTCAATAACTTTGTCACTTATACCTACTTTCTGCAGAACATCCAATAAAGATGATGATAATGATAATTATGCATTATAAAAGCATATGCCGTATTTTATCGCGTAATTCCCCCCTTTTTTCTCGAAAAATTTGCTTGAAAACACTGGGCAGGGAATTATGTGAGTGGTGCTTCTAGGAATACAGAAAGGAAGGGAAACCATGTAGTATTACGTAAACTAGTTATATAGATATACAGTAATTGCAGTGGCGTGTGGTGAATGTATTGGCCAGGGTAAGCAATCTCATTGTAAATGGTTAAACGAAAATATGCTGATACATAGTACCTACATGCAATTCAAAACAATAGTATCACAGTTTTGCCACTTCACTATACGCTCTGTTCAGTTCATTATTTTTTTTAATGAAGGCTAGAAGATCATTACCAGATTTATGATACATGTCTCGAGACAAGTGACAGAGTTCAAAGACTGTCCCATAGGACTATTTTAGTGATTGAAAAGACAATTCTGGAAAAGACGATTTTTATTTGTTGAAGTTCTTAAAATTTAACAATTCCAGAAAACAGAGAGACCCAATATTACCAAATATTTCTCTTAGATGGAATAGAAGCGTATCCAGAACCTCACAATACAAACGTTTATAGTAAATTTTCCTATTCAAACCATCACTGCTGGTATGACGTTTCATAGGCGGTGGATCACCAATTACGTCTTCAACTTTGTCCCATACTTCATCGACTGAATTGCGCTTCTCTTCTAAGGCCCTCTGAAATTCCGTAACTTTCAATAAGCAATATGCAGTATCAGATGACTTTGCTTGGAGAGTATCATACAGAGTGTCCGTGATGGGGAACACCTGTTACAGCAAACATCTCTAACAAATTTGAAGGTGAAATCCTCCATTGTGCTTATGAAACCGCGTGCAGCAGTATAAGTATCTTGATTCCAGTTCTTATCTGCATTTGCAATAGTTTCAAACAGTGGAAAAAGTTATTTTCTGAATTCATATATTCTTTCCACCAAACGAGAGCTGTAGCTCAAGCGCGTTTGCGAAACACGCGGCTATCTTCTGTGCATCTCATTATCCAGGGCCTCAATTCTCTTAGAAGACTTTTCCAAAAATGTTGCTATTCCATTAACAGTCACGAAGAATATTCTGCATTCTCGAATGTGTGAAACTGCCTGTGACAGCACTAGATTTAATCAATGGGCGAAACAGTGCACAAATAGAGCTTGGGGAAATGATCCTCGTACTTTTGCCTGAAGGCCATAACAGCCGCACCATCATATGTCTGAGCAACTAGCTTTTCCCCAGAGTCAAATTCACCCATGAGTTCCTTTACAGTTGTGTATAATGCACCAGCTGACCGATCATCTGAAATATTTATAAAGCGGAGAAACCTTTCTTGAGCGTCACCGTCAGGTACAACGAATCTCATTACTGCAGAAAGTTGGGATAAATTTGCAACATCTGTATTTTCATCCAAACTAATGCCAATAAAACTGGTCTCTTTGATTTCTCTCTTTATTTCCATTATTAGAACATTACTTATTGACTCAATTAAGTCTTTCTAGATCAGATTTGATAGCCCAGTAAACACTGCCCCTGCTCCATGAAAGTTCTTAACTTGTCGTCATACAGACAAAGCAGGTTTACAAGTTCTACATAATTCCCCTTGCTGCTGGATTCTGATTATTCGTCGTGACCCCTAAATGCTAATTCCTGTTTCCCCAAAACACAATGTCCATTAGGTGTTTCATTACTTCTCTATTTTTTCTTACTAGTTCGTTGTGCTGATTTTCCCTCACTTTCTTGTGAGTCTCCAGTAAATGGTCAATTCTGGATTTGCCGAATATTTCCAGTAGAATGATGGTTTGGAGATGAGTGCTAGTCAAACTGTGTTTTTTAATTGCTTTATGGATGTTCCCCATGTCCCTGAACCCCTACTAGACCGTGCATTTTTTTTAGCAAACAGGAGACAACACCAACAATAAAGCTTTTGTTTGTACTGACAACCAGTAAGCCATTCATTAGTAATATATAGCTGTGAACTGAATTTTCTTACACAGCTTTTCACTGGAGCAGTAAAGTTTAGGTCAGGCATTGGTCTTCCTTCCTGCATAACTTTAATCTTTTCTTCATAATTTCTAGAAGAAAAACTTCGTGAGATAATATTGCACACAATGCAACCATCCGCGTCTGCAGTTCTGCTCTCCAAAGAAAGCGAAGATTCCATGTTTTGTACCCTCTCCAAGCTGCAAGGACTAGTGTACGCAGCGTTTGAAACTGCTTACCTTGCTCTAGCACGGCACGTGATAAACCATCTGAAAATCTTTCATAAATCAACTGTTAATAAGATGTCAGTGATATCGCACTTGTCATCGAATAATAAAGCTAAACTCACTGCAAAATGTCACTCATTACTTGTGTATTCGCTTAAACTGCGACAATGCTGGAAGGTCATTCGCCTAGTCCCGCACTGAACACACGTGCTTCTCTTGAGCCGATGCCGCCATGGGGCCCGAGCTGACCCGAAAACTTACGGAAACGAATCCTCACGGAGATCGTACGTTGTTGCACGCATGATTGCACGTATTGAGAGCGTATCGTTGTACATAAAACGGAAATCTTAGTTCAGGTCAACTACAGTAGCAAAGCTCTTAACACAAAATCAGAACGCACTGCTAGATAATGTAATATAAATAATTTTGTATCATTGTACAGGGTAAGCACTGCTTACCTTGCGTACACGGACCACACGCCACTGAGTAATTGTGAATGAACTGGATACATACCACGGTTTCTTTGGGCCTACAATGTATTGTTTCATTATTTCTTTTCTCTGGCTATTCTTTTGTCTCCGCCAATACCATATTGAATTAGGATCAACGGAGAAATGTCTTCCTGCAGCTTTCACCGCGTTTGCATCAGCGCAAGATAATACATTTAATTAAAATTTTTTTATTCATTCAGTTCAATACAGTGGATACACAATTGAACCATATCATGAGTCAATGCATAAGATGATATAAAAAGGTACCCTATAAATACCCATATCATGAGACACATAAATAGAAAGGAATTTAGTGATTACATAGTATACACAATATAATTAGATAAGGAGTTAAAAGTACAATTAGTATAATCAAAACATCATAGAAAATATGTATAAGTTTAGGTACTCTCCAATACTGTAAAAAGCTTTGGTTATTAAATAATTTTTATCCTATTTTTAAAGGTATTATTATTTTGATACGATTTTAGATTTTCAGGCAAAGCATTATAAAACTTCGCTCCCATATAGCTAGGGACCCTCTCTGATAAATGTAATCTGGTTCTGGGGAGATTTAGTAATTAATTGTTCCTGGTATTATATGTGTGAACATCTGACATGTTTTTCATTGGGAATTTAAATTGAACTAAATATAAAATGGTTCTACAGATGTACAAGCTTGGTAATGTAAGGATTTTCAGCAGAATAAAAGTGCTTTTACATGATTCCTTATACCTTAGACCACCTAAATACCTAATAGCCTTTTTTTGTAATACAAATATTCTTTGAAAATTTTGTTTAGATGTATTTCCCCATAATTCAATTCCATGTGACAAAAAGGAGTAGATAAGCCCAAAGTAAATAGTTTTAACAGTAGAAATAGGAATAGAGTTTCTTAGACATCTCAGGACATATAGATTTTACTAACATTAGCTACTATCTTGTCAGTTTGTGAGTTATATAAGTGAGCTTATTGTCTAAAATAATCCCTAGCAACTGTGTTTCGTCCACACTTTCTACTACCTCTGTATCAATTTTTAATTGTAGTGGATGATTTATAATTTTGAATCCAAAGTTTATCATTTCACATTTATTAGGGTTAACATTTAAATTTAAATTACGGAAGTATTGAACAATGTTACTAACTATATCGTTTAAACGGGTTTCTAGCTTTAATATGTCAGTATCACTTACAGTGATGGTTGTATCATCAGCAAACTGAATAATCTTTATTCCATCAGAAGCATAGTTATCTATGTCATGCATATATAGCACAAATAATAGGGGCCGAGAATCGAACCCTGATGAACTCCATGTTTTATATTTTCAGAGCTGGATATTGATACAGATGATCTATTTTTTAATTTCACAATTTGCCTCCTATTAGTCATATATGACCTTATGATATTATAACCTAAGCCCCTGATACCAAGCATTTCTAATTTATTCATTAAGCTAGTTTTTTAAACACAGTCGAAAGCTTTAGTTAAATCAAAAGAACACTGCTTGAAGAGCAATTTGAGTCTATACACTTTACTGTCTCTTCGATGCAATTGAGAATTGCAGTTATGGTAGACATATTTTTTACAAATCCATTTTGGACAGTTGGTATTAAATTATGCTTCTCTAGATACTTAATTATTTGGTTATAGAGAATTCTTTCAAATATTTTGGAATTTGCAGGAAGGATAGATATTGGCCGATAATTTTTAATATTGGTTTTGTCTCTTTTTTATGCATGGGTACTACTACAGCTACTTTTAAGTTATCAGGGAATATTCCAGTTGCTAAGAAGGAGTTTATTATGTCAACTAATGGATCAGCAATTTCAGTACTACAAGTATTTAGACGTGACATTGGAATTCCATCGACACCTATACAGTTTTTAGATTTTGATTTATTAATTATATTTACAATCTCAGCCTTATATGTAGGGTAGAGGCAGATACTTGTATGTATTTTGGAGTAATTTGAACATTTAGTGAATTCATTTATATTTGTGTTTGCACTAATATTACTGCCTATTGACACAAAATGCTTATTAAAAGCTTCAGCAACTTCGTCTTGCTTGGTAATAAAACTTGAGTTATTGATGCTCAGTTCAATAAGAGCATTATCAGTGGGAGTTCTAGGTTTACGGAAACCATTAATAATTTGCCAGCAACTTTTACTCATATTATCAGATTCAAGGATCTTACTACTAATGAAGTTTTGTTTAGCGTTTACTACAGTCTGATCATACAAATATTTTAATTTATCAAGTGCAATCTTATCAGATGCTGACTTACTGTACTTAACTTTTTCAGTATCTAACTTAATTTGAATACGCAGTTTCTTTATGTCAGGAGTTATCCAGTTGAAGTTATTCATTTTTCTAAAGTTTGATTTACGAGAGTGGATCAGTGGACATCATATATTTATATAGTAGTTTAGAATATTATAGAACACACTTAATTTCTTATTTGGGTCCTGCTCACAATACACCCTGTCCCAATTTGCACCATTTAATAGGCAACTTAGATTTTTTAAGTTTTATTTGTTAAATGAATGAAATAGTGTGGAATGTGTGATATTTTGATGAATTATTTGAGAGTGTTTATCAATCATTAATGAGATTTGCTGGGCTGAATGGTCAGATATCCAAGAGTTTATCACCCTAGCACTATACATATTTACAGGCAGTGGCGGCTGGTGAACAAAATAAGGTGTGTGCTACAGTACCGCACAATTATTACACATTTTATATAATTAGTCTTACCTAATGCCGAAATATAAAGTCCATACGGCGCTCCTTCCGGCTGCAGAACTTATCGATCACCCTGGTATTAAACCCCTCCATGTTAGAAGCGATGCTTTTCTCCATGGACAGCATTGCCAGAGCAGTAAGACGATCCTGTGACATAGTGTTTCTTAAGAACGTTTTTACGCGTTTTAAGCATGAAAAGCATCTTTCTGGCTCAGAAGTAGTCATTGGCGTTGTGATCAAAATTTTTAGTAAAGTTGTAACTTCAGAAAACGAATCTTGCAGACTGTTAGAAAGTATGTATTGCAATAGTTGCACAGCCCCGTCAATGTTTCTAAAGTCAGGTCTTGCAAACAGAACGCCAAGTTGTGTCTTTAGCATTTTCTTGTTCAGTGTTGTATACGTAGTCACAGCAGTTTGAAGATCACACTCAGGAAACTGACTTAAAAAGCTGCCAAAGAATTTAGAGTTCAACAGCTTTGCTGCATCGAGATGACTAAGCGACTGAAAACGACGTCTAGCTTCCTCGATAATGCGGTCACACACTTCTTTGGCTTCTATTTTTAGACATTCTACCTTCTGGCGTTTCCTCATTGATTCAGGTGGAATCACAAATATATCATCGGCTGCCTCTCGAATGTCACAGATGCACTGAATGAATGAAGACACAGCATTTTGTACTTTAACAGCCTCAGTTGATTATAAAGTACATCAACATGAGGCATTTCTCGGTGAAAGAATTTCAACCATGAAAGGAATTTGCTGTCTTCTAAATAACGCCGAAGCCCATTTGCTTCCAAACAAGTCTTATCATGGGCAGAATTTTCCAACTCCGAAAAGCACTGCAGCAATTCTTCCTGATTTTCATAAATGACATTAACAGTTCTGGATCTAAAATTCCACCTAGTTGCAGAACCACCAGGAACTCTTCTAGCCACCGCAGAATCCAGAGCTGCCAAACGCTGTGGGGATCTTGAGAAAAAGGCAGGAAAAGCAGAGAGATTAAGAAAAAATATTCTGGAAGACTTATTCTGCGAAGCTGCATGTTCCATCACTAAGTTCAGTTGATGCGCATAGCAGTGAATATACTGCGCATTTGGAAACTGAGATTGTACTTTGGCTTGTACTCCACCAACTGCACCACTCATTACTGAAGCTTCATCGTAAGTTTGGGCAATAAGTTTATGACGTTTATCTCTGAATGGTTCATTAAGCACTTTTAATATGCTTTCAGAAATTGCTTCTGCGTTTTGTCCCTCTGATTGCAAAAAACCCCTAAATCTCTCATATGGAACACCCGTTTTCTCATATCTAAATACTAATACAAGCTGGTTCTGATGCGAAACATCTGTGGTTTCATCTGCCATAACAGCCACAAAAACAGCTTCTTGCATTTCCTCCAGAATCACCTCACGACAGACTTCTAACATACAATCTAAGAGTTCGTTTTGGATGGTTTTAAAGGTCCCTTTGAATATATGATTTGAGTCCATGTGTTCCTTCACAGCACTATCAATGTTACTTACTAAATCTATAAGTCCTAAAAGCACGCCAGGATTTTCAGAAGATTCAGTCTCATCATGTCCTCTCAAAGCAAGCTCAAATGCACCACAAAACTTTATACAGTCAATTATGCGGGACAACATATACCTGTTTTTCTCTACTTGTAGAATATGCTTCAGCTTCGCCTCTTGATAAGCACGGCTTAACTGAGTCACAATATTTGTACTACCTAAAGCACTTAAATCTAGTACATTGTTTAAATGTTTTACATTTTGTTTGTGTTTGTTAATAAGAACATTAATATGTCCTAGGTCTGTCACTCCCGTCGTACTCCACGAATCACTGTTCCCAAAAAGCAAACATGGAAAACAGAAAAGAGCATTTCTTTCCTGACATCCACATATCCATGCATGCTCATAAATTTTGAGGTTAAATCGCCTGGTGTAAGAATTATTTCTCCCTCCTTTTGCAGGTTGCGTGATGTTTAAATTTGGTGTTTGCCTTCCTAACTGCTTCACTTGAACTTTTTCTTCTAGAGTCCTCCTAGAGAAAGGATAATTTATTAGGCTGTCCACAGAATTCAGTTTAGCGTACACAACACAGATATTGCTCAGCACACGAAACTGACGTTCATAACCTGAGTTTATGGAGTATTTCGCGGTTATTTGTTGCTGCCAAAAATAAGTAGTGCCAACAGTAATTGCTCCACATGTCCAACTTCCGAGAGTTGCGTGCAAGGTCTATCACCGGCAACAGATAGTTGTCTCAACACCACATAGATGGCAGAAGTTGTATAACAGCAAGCAAAGTCGTTGGATGACATTGCAATCCTGCTATCTAGCGACTTTGTACAGAAGCAGCATGAATTAATGTGCTCCACTTTATGAGAGCACAACGCTAGGTAAATTCAACCAATAGGAGAACAGATTTCAAAATCGTACACCTATGTTTCGCATGCGTGGATTGGTCTACATTCCCTGCAAAGGACTGAAGAATTTTATAGCACCCAACGCATCACCTATCTCGTGTATGTGAGGCGTGCATCATCTTCGCACACAATGAGCAGAGAACACTAGCGCGCGGCATATAAAATAGTGAAAGTGAAAGAAAATGTGCAATAATAATTGAGTATATGTTTAACACAAAGAAGAAACTATTTTCTGCAAAATAATCATTGTGCTGTAGCAATGTAGCACATATTGACGAGCCGCGCCTGTTTACAGGTATATTAGTTATGATGTTATCAATTCCAGAACTGCATTTATTAGTAATTCTTGTAGGGTCGTCTATTATAGGTTTGAGGTTAAATTCATTTAGAATATCCATTAGTCTAGCCTTACTGCGTGAATGTTGAAGAATATTAATATTTATATCACCCATTATTATTAACCTTTGGGTATTCTTTTTGAGACATTGATCAATTAATAAAGCTAAATTTTCCAAAAATATGTAGATATTCCCATTAGGTGGTCTATATATTCCAATAATGATTATCTGAGTGCAATTTAAATTTACACCCGCTATTTCAATATGTCCTTCAATGCTAAACTTCGCTACACTTAATACGGAAATCTTTTCACCAAGATCATTAGCAACATAAATACCTATCCCACCCCAATTTGTTTGTCCGACAAAATCTAGATGCTGAGTTCATGTTAAAGATTAAATTATTACAAATTTGATCATCCTTTAAACCATGTTCAGTAAGAATAAGAACATCGGGTAGAGACTCGCTTACAAATATATTTAATTGATCGATTTTGTTTGTTAGCATTTCAATATTTTGGTGAATAATATTGAGAGAACCACCACACTGATTGTTAGCAGAGAAGTTACCTAGTTTTTTAGAAGCAAAGTGGCAACATTGTTTTCACCCACTGTTACAACCGTACATTGTTTTTCATTAACATGATTATCCTGAGCACTGATCATGTTACCCATGTGTTTATGCCCAGTTTTCTCTACTTGCGAAGTCTTTCTACCCTTATCCTTAGGAATACCTGTACTGCATTTTGTATTTATAAAAAAATCTCCTCCTACAACCTTAGGCTTCTTCTGTCTCGTGGATCACCGTAGTTTGAATATTTCGACATTATGGCGAGTTGTAACAAACTGACTTGGAAACACGTCTGCAACATCATATTTCAATTTTACGATACGTTGTGACAATGGCAATATGAGTACTTTTGTGGCAAGCACCACATCCATAGTTGTCCGTGACAAGCACCGCTGCGTCTATTGTTGTCCATTGTCAAGTCATTTGAAGGAGAGGGAATTATGCGATGTTTAATAGGTAAACAATATTTAGCGATGAAAAATCATTGGGGAGGGAAGTGTGCGAGGGCGTGGGGCCTTATGCGATAAAATACGGTAGTTGCAATCTTTTAAAACATTTGCGTGTAGGTGTGAAAGGTGCTTAAACATTATTCCACTATTAATCAAGCTTCGCGGGTGAAAGTCGTGTCAGATTTATGAAGGTCGAGCTTTCGGCCATTCTATACTCCATGGTCTTCATCAGGATCTGCAGTATCGAATGGCCGAAAGCTCGATCTTCATAAACCTGACACAGCTGATCACCCGCGAAGCCTTGATTAATAACGCTCGCTGTGACAGCTTCAAATCTTACATGATTGTACTCTTTGGTTAAGGTTCCGTATAGAGCATGTCCTGCAAACGCTGTGAATTACTATTGTACAGTATTTCTTTGTTGCACAAGTGCACACTAATTAATCGCAAATATAACCGAACAGCCGAGGGATTCTTTTATAAGCAGAGAAGCGTAGCGGTCACAGAACACCTAGGTTAGCGGTTCTGCGAAGCGACACGAAAGCGTAGCCAAAACATCAATGCAGCTATAAAATGCAGCTATAGTGATCGCCGACTACTGCCTATTAATGGCGATTACTTTATGAACATGTTTAAAGGATTCGTCCCACGGAATTTGGATGACTATGTTTTCCTAATAAAAAATAGTAGTACAGTGAAATGTAGATTCCGGGCTTGAAGGCCGTGATCCGTCAGGTGAATTTTTGCGTTAACGCCAACCGTGAAATCTTTGGTGCTTTTACAAATAGAGATGTTGGCTAACCTGAAGTGGTAGTTTGTATCGTGCCTTTGCGTGTAGTCTGCTGCACCAAAGAGTAGGGAGGATCGTGGTACCAATTACCATGAGACCGTAAATATGGTGGCTGAGTCGTGTGTGGATGAATTAGTTCAGTCTGTTTGTCTTCATGTACCGCGGCAGTTTTTATTTCATGGATATATATTACCGTTTTTAATTTTGTATGGAAGCTGGTCGTACGTTTGGGTATTTGTGTACGGAGTTGAGGAGTACTACGAAGCAGGTCTTATTGGAGTGGCAGTAATAGGACTATTACAACTTCTTAGTTGTCTTTGCTGCCATTGGTCTGTGCATGTGCAGTGCTTCTTAACCTGCAGAAGTGTAAGTGAAAATAAGTTTACTTGTTATCGCTGGATCTAGTGCTGAAAATTGCACTCGATGTTAACCTTTTTGGAACTAGACATAAACGATGCGCACGAATGGGCCACGTTGCAATTTCCACATATGTCTTAACTATAAAAGATACGTTCTGCTCTAGTTTATCAAAATGCGTAACCACTGCATTATATTAATATATAACCACACATTTATAGACACAATTGACACTCTTTAGTACAGTGGCGTAGGCTATCAGACTCGGGTATGTAACCCAACGAATATTGTAAACTTCGTTAAAGTATGATCCAAACTAAATAGAATTGCCCTTCAGAGTTTTCAACTTCTATCATTGTGGGCCCAAATGACCTCGTTGTCGACGGGCCGTTAAACCCCACACACACACTCACTCGCTCTATCATTGTGTGAAAGAAATGTTTGATAATATTGTGAGCATGATTCAAAAGAGTACTTTTCTGTCATAACTTATGTCAAATGAATCTCTCCAAAATTTCCGTCAACATTTATGTAACGAACAGTAAAGTTGTTGTTCACTATTAAGGCAGGAGTTTCATCCAACACCATGACATCAGAAATGTCTTAATTCCATACATCATGGCAGCACTCACACTTGAGATTGTCGTTTTGAATATCAGGTGAAGTTGCGCGAAAAACAGTCCATTTTTTCTAGTGCTCTTTCAAAGAGGCATCATATATTGGTAATTCATTTAAAAATTTAATGTAATTGCCTACGTTTGAAGTCTTTCATTCTCACTGTGACCATGAAAAGCTAGTGCCTATTTTCCTAAAACATATACAGCCCATGCAAAATGAGACGGTAAAGCTCTGTTCTTTACTGCTTCATTGTTATGCTGTTGAACTCAGAGCGTATAATGATAATTGAATGAAAATTCTATTCTTTGAGTTATCCTAAACATCTTTGTTTTTCGCATACTAAAGGATTTCAAGAATATTTGTTTTTTGACTGCCTTATAAATATTGTTTAAATCTTCGTAACTGCTGGAATTCCAAACTCACTTTTTTTCAAAGAAAGGTCAACAGAACATTTGTTTTAAGAATTACAATGCAGCCAGGACTCACTTTCATAAACTTTGGCGTTGAAATGCCTTATACATATTTTAATGTTTGTTGTAATGCTGAGTGCAGGCTTTGGAGGATGTGCGTTAATTACATAATGCTTTTTAGAGAAATTTTTATGTTTGGAAGTTTCTTATGTTGAGTTTGTTGGTCACAGAACAATTTATTTTCATTTTCGTTGCAAAACAGGCATGGAAACTAAGTTTTGTTTACTGCTTTCTCTAGCTCTGATTATTTTCATGACCTCTTGGATGTAACTGCCTGTATGCATACCTTTGTTCAAGAATCCGCACAAATCTTACATTTTGCTTTAATAATATGTAAGCAATTGTCCAAATCATGTCAAATGCCCACAGTTGAAGAACACATATAGAAGTAGCAAAACAAATTGGAAATTACTCTGTTCATGAGTATAAGTGCAATAATATCAATTCTTCACATGAGATGTATAGTGGTTCGAACACACAACACCAGTTCCTTGCAGCTGCTGTTGGCCCAAGCTTTGTTTCGGAACATACTGCTGCAGAGTGGCATGAATTCAAATCATGTTTACGAGAGCTTAATTTTTAGTGATATTAAAACGATTATTATGTATTGTGAAAGTATAATAAACAACTTTGCAAACAGTTTGAGGAAAATTACAGACTATGTAATAGATCTCTTACATCCATTGATGCTATGCCCCTGCTTTAGTGCCCTGGCCCAATTCTCAGTCTGCTGTACTGCGCACACTAAAGTCAGGGATATCGTGCTCTGACTATACAGATACCAACGTGTGACTAAAAATACTGCCAACTAAACCATAAACTTTAGCCAAAACATCAGTGCAGTTAAACTCTATTGATCCAGGAACCTAGGAGATTTCACTTATGGTGTCATTCACATTACCATGTGTGCAATAGCCTACACATGTTTTCTGCTGTCTTTACCCAATATTTTGCTTTAAAAGACAGGCTTCTCAATTGGGGTAAGGTGCAAATGACTTCATTGAGATAACATCTTCTTAAGCACTGTACAAGGTATTTACGAGGTACCTACACTCTATAGTTGTGCATAATAGTGGCCAGGGCCTTGACCTAGGCAGCTGAAGTGTTGTCAATAAAAGAAACATTTATGCATTGGAAATACCAACATTGTGCAACTAAATGATGATACACAAATGTGTTACAAAACATGAAGTCATAATTATAGGAACAATAATAACTGTGTGGTAGAAATCATTCCATATTTTGGTTTTCTTCTCTTTTAGTAATGTTGGGTATTGTTCTGTAGAAGATAATGTAGTTTAGTCATAGTTGATTGATATACAAGGGCTGTTGTGTGAGTTTGTAAGTTAGTCATGATGGTGCATTCTTTGAAAAGTAGAGCATCTTATTTGGATTAGCTTTCACTCTTCCTACCTAGGCTAATCTGTTTTTTTATTGCATTATGTCATGATTGGTAATATTTTGATGGAAGTGTTGGCAGTATATTGATGTGACTGCTGATTTCACAAATGCATAGTTGGCAACATCTGCTAGGCCTCATTCTTGACACTGATAGAAGCAGCTTGTCAGTTATTGTACAGGATACCTCTGTTACTCTAATCGCTATTTTTTTTGTCATTTCTCAAGTGCCTCAAATTGGGCCAGCATGCTAAAGAATGTTCAATAAATGAAAGATTTTAATACTGGGCTGGAGATAAAGTGCTAGCTCCCAACTTCTATTTTGTTTATTTCTGGTGTTTACTATCTCACTTATAACAGCACAGCTACCAGTATGAGACTAACACACCACACAAATGCAATTTAGCCAAATAATAAGGGCTGAGCTTAGGTTAGCGAAGACACTGAAACCAGTGGATCTTGGGTTTTCTGCGCCTATTTGATGGCTAAGTGCATTTTGGCCAAATAATAGGCAATCTTATACCAGAGTAAAGAACAGTTAAACCAGTGGATCTTTTGCTTTCCGGATATAATTGTTGGTTGTCTGAGGTTAGTGTCTGTGAATTATGTGCCCGAATGGAAGACTGATATAGAATAAAAGAGTCTAAGAATAATGATTGTTGGGTTTGAGATTTGTACTATCTTTGTATGTCAGCGTAATAGCACTTTCCACAACCCCAATAGAATCATAACACATGGAATGTTACAAATTACTCATGTGAGCATCCACTGCTTCTCAAGTTGAAACGTGCAGTTGTAAATCCCATTGATTCTCCTAATGATGTCATAGCTTTAGGTTCAAAGAAAATTTTAAATATTCGCCATTGGAAACAGTAAAACATATCTTGTTCAAATTAACGCAGCTCTGATCTATGTGCGGAACCATTCCATCCGTGATGAGAATGGCATAAATGCTTATGGCAGAATTGTTTTGTCCATAATGACATGCTGGTTGAAGGTTGGCAGAAAGAAACCCTTTTACTCGGCCAAAACTACTTTGGTTTAAAATGTTTTTCTCTTAATTTAAGATGGACTGTTCATTTTTAGACCTGTTCCCAGTGTTAAGCTGTGCATAAGCAATTGAGGAGCATTTTTTTCAAAATTTGACAGATGCACAAAATGCATTTCTGAGAAAATGATTTTTTTCTGCTTATTAGCAATACAGATGGTTAGAAGGAACTGTAGATTTTGTAATGATTCGTTCTCCTTCCTAAAACTGTATCAACACATGAGAAAACAAACAGTATAGTTTAACTTGTGAAATTTTGAAGTTTGAAAACTGAGTTAAGGAAAAGGATGCCAATTCGCTCTTTTTGTAAGAAAATGAAATTAGCAAGTTGATTATGAGGTTTTCTTTCTTTTTTATTAAAGATAAACTATTTTGACTCATTCGATTCATCATAGAATATCTTTTTTATGGACATAGAATTGTTAAACGTTTATACATAATGTACTGTAAAACCTCCACATTATTTATACAGATTGGTTAGTAGGTATAAACTTAGTAAGCAGGGGTGTAGCATCAATGGATGTGGGAGATGTATTACATACTCTGTAATTTTCCTCAAACTGATTGCCAAATTAGTGTTCATTTTAATATTGTAGTACATCATCGTTTTAATTTCATTAAAAATCAAGCTTTCATAAACATTGTTGGAAAAGCAAGATTTGTTGTGCCACAATAACCAAAATCAGCTCAAGCCATTAATGAACCTCCTTCTTGCTGCCATTTGGAAAAGTTCTGTTCTTCTTTCCACACATAATGTCAGTATTAGACTGCTCCATGTGTCCTGTCTAAATTGAATTATTTTTCATCACTGAACACCACTTGCTTCCATTGGGTTTTCCAGGTCATATGTTCCTTCACCCAGGATATCAGTCTTTTCTTATGCACATCAGTAAGTCAAGGCTGCCGTTTCTTTTCCTTGTACAACATGAAGTTCTTCCTGGCTATCATTCAGATAGTGTAGACTTGTGCATGTGAATGTTTGGATTTTAAGCTAATCTTCCCACGGAGGTTGCACCTGCATTTAGTTGTTTTATTGCACTTCTCTCCTGCCCCGGTGTAAGTTTCCATGGCCTTCCAGAGGACTTCTTCGTGCCATAGTTCATCCCAAGGCACAAACAATTGTCCACAATGGAAGGAAATCTGTGAGTCCTTGCTATTTCTCTAGACAACAAACCTTCCTTTCGAGTGCTGGTGTACAGCTATGTAAACAGTTATCCCAATGTACCTACATTGAGTTGACTACGAATACTATCACCAGTGGATAAAACAGCGAGAGGTGGATACGAAGCATGGTTGTATCATTTTGCAACAGTCAAATGTTCTCATCATCAGGATGCTGTAAGGCAAAGGGGTCAGGTATTTCCGTGGTTTGTCATGAATACAGGCACATCAACTATGTTGCATTGGATATATCTATGTAAGCTCATTAGCAGGGCCCGGATGTTTATGACCTAAAAATGTTAGAACTATACAAGCATCTATGACTAAAGAAAATTGGAAAATATGACAATAAATATGACCTAAAAGTTTGGGTGTATTTTCAAAATCTTAATGCTGTTTGAATTAACATTGTATTGAAAATATACTTTAAAAATCTGATGTGTTGTACTCACATGACTTTCTCTACTCTTGTACTAACCATTCTTATAAACTCTTATACCTCCTATCTTCTTTGTGTTAGTTGAGATAAGCATTTATACAAATTATCTTATTGCTATTTCCTTTTAGGTGAAAAGGGAATATTAGAATACAGTAGGCTGTGAGCGATAGTCAAATCTTTTAAAGCTTTGAGATCCCGTTCTCCTTGCACACTTAACATATATAAAAATAAACAATGAAGTTCCATTTCACCAAAATTTTAAGTTTTCCGAAACTGGCACACATAACAAGGAATATATCTGAAAGGGTTCATTGCACAAAAAAATTTATTCAGACATAAATTGTATGTTTTAGGGCGATCTACATTTTTTTGTATAGTAAGATTTTGTCTATCTCTTACGGTTTACGAGTTATTCAAAACTCATCCAGACTAAACAGGACTACATAGGCTATAGCCAGAAAATTCGAAATATATGTTTCATTTGTCATAAAAATATCTCAAACATGTGGATTTTAATCAAAATCATTAGAGCCACTTTCAAGAAAATCAAAATTGTTGAACATTTTCTTTGTAAAGGGTAGTTTAGGATGGGGCTATTTTCTTCATAATCTTTGTGTCGCATCCTTGAAAGACATTAAACTTAAATACCAACTTTGATTTTTAACTGACTTTTCGTTTTTGAGTTATGCTGTCCACAGACTAACCCCCCCCCCCCCCCACACACACACACACAAACACGCGCGCGCGCGCGCACAGACCTTTTTTTAAAAATGCTTTTTTTTTTTTATTCAGAGGTGAAATCTCGACGTCGAATTTTTTGGCGAAATACAATACTTCGTTCTACTTACCATTAGAGAAAGTAAAAATCTAGCACACTCAATAATAAATAAATAATTAATTTTATTGTAATATTTTTAATTTGTTTAATTGCTCAATCCAGCCCTCAGTAGTGCACAGGATAAAATAAATATCACATTTTGAAGGGCAGTCAAAAATGGTTACAGTTGCAAATCACACACATTTTAAAGTTTTCAAAAAGGAACGATCTTCTATTTGCCCGCAACTTATAAGGGAAAATGTTTCGACGTTTGCCACATATCTCTCTTCAGCGTCGGTTGTGTCACCATAGAAAGCTAGATCTTATCAGTGACGCATTGGCATATTCTATTTAAAAGATTTTCGTAACAGGCAGTCAATAGTTCTTGCAAAGTCTTGTTGCATTTTTTCTCTTATCCCCAGATGGCAGGCTGATGCCGACGGTTTCGGAAGGGGGACCTACCAATTATGGCTCCTCTGCGCTTAACCCCGTTTTTTTTTCTTTCTTTTTTTTTTTTTTTTTTTCTTTTTGGTAATGCGTATGATTAGTGAGAAAAAGCACTGGCTACCCTGAGCTCTTTCTACGTTAGAAAAGAGGATCGAATTTGTAGTCCTGTGAAAAATGCCACGTGCTGTAGGGAGCCTTTACGACCAAGGCGTTATTGCTGCATACCGTTTAATCGGGAAGAGGGACAACCAACCGTTCCCCTTACGTTTGAATGTACGACTCTGCCACACTGCGGGTATGAATGTGCAACCGCACGTCCTGAACCCGATGCGTTGTTTTCGCTGTCAAGAACTTCTGGCATACACAGCAGCGATGTACCGGCTCACCAGTTTGTCCTCTCTGTGATTGAGATGCTCACGATGGCTCCGTTTGCGACCAGGACTCCATCTGTGTCAACTGTGGAGGTGCATACCCTCGAATTCGCGCGAATGACCCCGCTTTTTAGAGAAGGTAATCCAGGAGCTTCGGGTTAAGGAACACGTGACTTTTGTAGACACGAAAGCGGTACCAGGAACTTCACGTACTACCATGAAGTTTACTTCAGCTGCCAGGGACTCCGTCGTACAGATGTACCTCAATTCGCTCTCTCGGGTTTCCGTGAGTCTAAACTCACTTGACAAAATAGGAATTATTTAATTATTTAACGATACTGTCAATTGCCACGATCATATAAACGTCGCCGGTGTTTCGGAATTTCGTCCCGCGGGAGTTCTTTTACATTCAGTAAATATGCGGATATGGAGCTGTCGTTTTTAAACAAACTTAAAATCCATCGATTTGTACCGGATTTGAATCTGCAACCTTGGATCAGTAGGCCAGCATCTAATCAACTGAGCCACCCAGACTCACTTGACGAGCATGTTTCTCCACCCCGTACAGATAGACCACAGACTACCTCTTCTGGTATGCAGATGCCAGGTCAGCCATCCCATAGCACTAGCACAGCCATCTTGCCTGCTGAGCGCCATCGTTCCAGGCATAAACCTCGAGCGAGTAGCTGCATGTCCTCTGTGAAGTCCCACTCCCTCTCTGCGAGCTGCAAGGATTCATCAGACTCCCACACATAGGAGTCACCAGAGGATGGAGAATTTCATATCGTCGGTCCAAAGTCGGCCAAGGTAAAAAAGAAAATTAAGACTACCCACTAATTCTTTATTATTAGGGAAATATTCCAATAAAATGTTAATGGGTTCCGGGTAAGGGCTTTGTGCATACAGCACTTAGTTTCTCAGTGATTGCCTTCGATCGAATGTCTACAAGAAACCCATTTGCAGTCCCATCATAGTTTACATCTACGTGATTTTTCAGCATTTAGACATGACTGCAGCTAATTGACGAGCAAGTGGCAGTGCTGCTGCTTTGGTGGTGCTTAATATCTATGCCGCCAGCATACCGCTTAAGATGCCATTGCAAGCTGTAGCAGTGCGTGTACAGCTGTAGGACCTGGTTTGTCTATTTGCAATGTCTATCGGCCACCGATCAGTGTCATACAAGAAAACGATCTTCGGGCTCTTTTGGCACAGATTCTGTCGCTGCTCTCTAGGCAATTTGAATGCCAAACACACACTATGGGGCTCCAACATTGATGATGCTCGTGGGTTCTTTATAGCAGACGTTTTCGATATGTCCAGCTTGCTTTTGTTAAATACTGGTGTCCCTACATTCTTATCCTGTACCTACAGCACACACACAGCCAAAGACGTTTCTTTCTGTAGCCTGGCATTAGCTCCACTTCTTGTTTGATCGGTGCTTTCCCCTATTTGACACTGATCATTACTCCATTAATATTCACGTCAACTGTCCCCATACTGTGCCGACACATCCTCACTGGATTATTTCCAAGGTTGACCAGGGCAAATTTCACTCCCATATTTATCTCTCCAATGATGACTTCATCACCATTGACAAAATTGTGGAATACTTTATATGTTCTATGTTCTATATTGCTTGCAGCAGGTTCCAACATTTCCTCAAGGTTCATCTACACCATGACGCATTCCTGTACCTTGGTGGTCCGAGGATTGCCGTTTGGCTATCAAACTGCACAAGCGTGCTGTATGTCTTTTTAATTTACATCCTACCAAAAACAACTTTATAGCTTTTAAACATTTTCTTGCCAGAGCACGTTTTGTGCTTTGCACTGCAAAATGCATATCCTGGTAAGCCTATGTCACACTTCAGTACAAAGGGTTTGAATTGCTGTTTGGTGTATGTACGGTAAGGGTTGCCGGACGATCATTCCTGGTCGTGCTGTACAGGGCTCCACTTATACCTGTGGGAAGGACATCGCTGAAACCCCTGCCAAACTATTCTGCTGATAGCCAAACCCAAAGTTACATTACCACCTGCGGAATCTGCGGAGCGGATAGTCCTCGATTTTAGCAGTGGTTGTAGCGAACCTTACAACACCCCTTTTACTAAAGCAGAGCTGACGCATTCTTTGTCTCTCAGAAAGGCACTCCTGGTCCTGATGACATCTACCAACAAATGCTGCTTCATCTTCTACCTGCGGCTTCCTCCTTCCTGCTGAGCATTTACAGCCGTATCTGGCATCCGCAGGTTTTCCCGTCTTCCTGGCATGAGGGTATTGTCATCCCCATCGCTTGGCCTAGAAGGAACCAGACAGTTCCTTCTAACTACCACCCTATTTGCTTAACAAGTGTCGTTTGTAAGACCTTTGAACGGATGATTAACACTTGCTTAGTGTGGTGGCTAGAGATGAATTACCTTCTGAGCAATGTTCAGTGCGGTTTTCGTCACCATCCTTCCAGTGTCGATAATCTGGCATGCATGGAAGCTTATATGCAAAATGCCTTTCTCCTGAAGTAGCAAGTTGTGGGTGTCTTCTTCGATCTGCAGAAGGCCTATGACACCACCTGGTGCAGTGGTATCCTACGTCCTCTGTGC
The DNA here is from genome assembly GCA_030765045.1 of Tenodera sinensis. NCBI lineage: Eukaryota > Metazoa > Arthropoda > Insecta > Mantodea > Mantidae > Tenodera > Tenodera sinensis. The sequence continues at coordinate 88,289,514 of CM060961.1, read as the reverse complement.
GGCTGTGGTTTACACAGTCATTTACCAATCTTGTTTTTAAATATTAGAAACAATATATTCCAGGCTTATGGGCTGTGGTCTACTAGGCTTCTTCTTCCCAGATGTTTCGTCTGCAACTATGGCAGACATCAGTGGCGGTGAGGTCGAAGTATCCTAGTGGGGATTTTAACAGCAACTGTGCTGCTTTCTCCGTGAGATGCAGTATTTATATCAGTGGCTGGAGGGGAGGTCTGTTGTGATTGGTCCGGATGGGCAACGATGTTGGTGGCATGTTGTGATTGTTTTGTGTGGAGTTCTTGATTTTTGCTTTTGTTAGTGCTGTTTGCCATAATCTGTTAAGTTTAAGGCCTTCCTCTTATGTGATTGAAGTTGTTTTTATGCTTTTGTATTTCAATAGCTTCACGGAATAAACGAAAATAGTAGTGGGATGTTGAGGCTAGAATATCTGTTTTTTTGTACTGGATTTTGTGTTCACCTTCTTCTTCTATGGCATGTTTTGCAATTGCTGAATTTTTAGTCTTACCCAAATGGCAACTTCTTTTGTGTTCGTCAATGCAAGTGTTTATGCTTCGCTTTGTGGTCCCAATGTACACTTTGCCATATGAACATGATATTCTACACACTCCTGCTGTAGATAGAGGATCCCTAGGGTCTTTGGCTGATCAGTGTATGTTGCAGATCTGTTTTGTGGATTTGAAAATGGTAGAAGAAAAGGGAAGAAGAAGCCTATTAGACCACAGCCCATAAGCCTGGAATATATTGTTTCTAGTATTGACACCGGCCATGAAAGCCTTAGAACTTCTTTTTAAATTTTTTAAAACTTTGCCAACTTCATTTCCACATTAGAAACACTATCCCACGAAAGGATCCAGGAGAATGGTGTACCCCAAGGGTCGATTCTCAATGTAATGTTTTTTGCCGTTGTCATTAATGGCATTGCTAGAATTGTTAGTAGCAGAATACCGATGTCACAGTATGTTGACAACTATGCCATCTACTACCACTCATATAATCTTGAGCACATCAAGCGTCAACTGCAGCTGACCGTAACACCCATTGCTGAGTGGATGCTGCACACCAGCTTTCAGTTCTTCCCTGTCCACTTTCATCGACTTTGTGACTTACACCCTCCTCCTGATCTTCATTTGTGTGGCACGTGTCTACCATTTGTTCCGCACCTTAAGTTCATGGCCTTCACCTCGATAACAAACTCACATGGGAGCACCATATTCGTCATTGTCGTGCTTTCTGTGACCGTTCACTTCAGATACTCCGGGCTTTATCTGGGGCGACAATCGCACTGTAATATTGTGGCTGTATCACTTATTGGTCCAGTCCAAACTAGACTTTGGCCATTTATCTATGGTATGGCATCTGCCTTTAAACTTCGCCTTTTAGACACTTCATCATACTGGTATCAGTCTTGCCACTGGAGCTTTCCGCACTAGTCAAATCATGTGTCTGTATGCTGATTCTGGCAAACCTCCACTGTCCAATGCTTGTTGCTGCTCTGTTCCTATATGGCTCATTTGACAGTCACCCAAGTCATTCTTCATTTCAATCTATTGCGTCCAGACCTCATGCACCATTACATGCAATATACCACTATATCCTGCCCAAGTGTATAAGGTTTCGAGAACTGCTTTCCACACATGCCCTCCAAGTGTCTGCGATAGAGCGGACTTTATGCCCTGGCATTCATGCTTCGACCTGAAGCTTTCAGACTGCGAAAGTACCCGTCATTCAGTGTTTCACCAACTTTTTACCGAACTTATGGGCTGTTACCAGATGTATACTCTGGTATTTACTGGTGGTTTCCAGGTGGGTAGTGCTACAGGTTACGCTTTCATGTACAACAGTGATGCTCACAGATACTGCCTTCCAGACGCCAGTTCAATTTTTACCGCTGAGCTGTTTGCAATATTTTATTTCTTACTTTTTATCTCCAGTTCAAATTCTGGAGTTTTTATCATCTGCTCCGACTCTTTTAGCACTCTTCAAGCCCTGCAACAGTTTCTCAGCACCTCAGCGCTCATTGTTAAAATTCAGACACTCATCTCGCAGTTGCTCTATTGCGCGTATCAGTTAGTTTTTACATGGACCCCAGGCCATGTGGTATTCCCAGCAACAAGTTAGTGCATGTGGCTGCTAAGTCTGCCTGTCGCCTGCTGGAGTTTACCTCCTGTTTGCTCCCTTATGTAGATGTGCAGTGGTACTTCCATCGCCATCTATGTGTTTGCGCTCTGGCAGGAGTCTTGGGAACCATTAACTGTTCTCAGTTGCAGACAATCAAGGACAGTGTACAACCCTGGCAGCCATCTTGCAGGGATTCCAGGTGGTAAGAAGTGACTTTAACCCGCTTGAGGATGTCATACATGAGCCACCCATGGGCACCTTTGCATGGTGGCCCAGCACCTGTCTGTGCTACATGCTCTCTTGCACTCTCCTAGCAGATGTGCTTATTGATTGTCTGCAATATGCCTGTGAACGCCAGTCTCTTGGCATGAGTCTTTCGCTATGCTCCATTTTAGATAACGGCTCAGTGGCTACAAGTACCGTGCTGATGTTTGTCGCCAACATTGAATTTGCTAAGCAAGTTTAACATTTATTTTATTTCGGAGATTTTTAGCCTTTTAGTGTTTTACTTGTCTTTCAACGTTTTATCCGCTTACATTTTCACTGCTAAGTTATGTTTTAACTGTTCTAAATGTTAGCTATTTTAACTTTTACTATTTAGCTTTTTAAGGGTGAGGTTTTAACAGTTGAGTTTCCCTGTTTTTATCTTTGGACTTTGGGCTTTAATGACCAAGTTGTCAACGGACCCTTAACCCAGTCACATCATTTGACGACCAGGGCTCACAGGTGTCTTTTTGGCATATGAATTGTATGATGAGCTCAGCTCACTATGCTGCATTACTCCATATAATGCCACATAGTTGGGGTTTCTTATCATAGATGTCATTTGTGTACATCTGGAATGAAATGCCAACACGTGGTGTTTGTAATTCTGATCAATATGACGTAATCATCTGTATTTCAATCAAGAGAAAACAATTTTATCTTAGCATTATTTCACTTGCCTCAGTATGATTACAATAGTTTGAGGAAACTGATACAAAGTGTATTAGAGTGTGAAAGTAGTAATTTTTCTGAATATGAAACAGTCTGAAGAAGATTCTGGTGACTGATAATGAATCTAATGCAGAAAGCAGCAAAGAACATAATTATGAAGTCAATGATGATGAGCCAGGCCCTTTGAAATGCGTTCGCATTAGGGCGCAGAAAAAACAGTGTAACTGGCATTGGACTAGAACTGACAATCACCTTATTCTCTCCCCTTTTACGGCAAGTAGTGGTATTTGTAGATACTTACTGAATAAGTGTGTGTCACAGTTGCAGTCTGCACTTTTAATTTTTTTCAGAATATGTGGAACCTTTGTTTGACAAAATGTGACGAAATGGATGCTTACACAACAAGGTAGTTGAACAATCCTGATAGTATTGAAAAATGAAATCAGGGCCTATATTTAGTCATTTTTCTGCCTCAAGTGCAAAAATCGCTATTCATTTTGGAGCAGAACCCGATGCCTTGACAACCCAATTTTTTGTGAAACAGTGGGTAGGGGAAGATTCAAACTGATTTCCCATTTCTTTCACACACAACAGTATTAGGACAACAGTTTTAGTGAGTTTGTTTTTAACATTGTGCACCCAAATTTTCAACAAAAAATAGTTAATGTTTGATTTTAAATGATTTTTTTAAGCATTAAGCCATTACTGCCCTTACAGCTAGGACATTTAAATCTGGTTTCTTGGTTAGTTACCAATGCATTTAAATATGACACGATTGGGTTAAACTCCATACATTCACTCACTCATAGAATTAAGGTTGCTTGTCATAATACAATAAAATTGCATATATAGACTTTTGCAGTAACTGAGGAAGTTATCTATCAAGTTTTGAAAAAAACTGCTAATATTTCTTACCTCCTGCATAAGGCATGTATCAAGATATGGAAAATTTGATTTAACTGTATGATGTTAGGAGTTCAGTTCATGCCGATGCTATATATAAAGCAATTTCATAAAATTGCCTCTATCGTGATTTTCAAATCCTACTCCTGACACCAGTTTAACAAAATCTCAGATCCCGTTATCTTTTATCTCACTTTATTTATTTTAATTTCAGTGGTAAAAGCTGCTCTCTGTAAAATCAAGTATAACCAAGTCAGTTTTCTCTTCATGGTTGCTACTGCATTTACAGTGATTTTCCCAAAACTAACACAGAACGCTTAACCACGTAATAACTCACAACCCTTTCACTGTGCATTTCCATACAGACTGGGGAAAGTAGGAGAATGATACTGCAGGTCATAAATTGTCATTCCTTATCTAGAAACTCAAGAGAGGAGTTACTAATAAAAAAGACCCTATGTAACACTGAATAATTTTGCTATGTTAAAAATTTAATGCCTGAATATCCACAGAACATTAAAAATGCAAAAAATGAAAAATGAGGCTCGAAAATGGATTGTCCATTGGAATTTCAGCAAATAGTATCAATAAGTGATTCTTCCTTGTAAAGTAATACCCTGTGTTACATTGTGGTACTTAACTCTGGTAAAGCTCAATACTAGTATGTGGTGTGATGCTGAATAGTTTTACTTGCCATAAATTGCTCGTAGGAGGTGTAAGGATTTAGCTATAGAAGGGGAGGGGAATTTGCAAATAAAAGTAAATATGAAAATGGATTAGATATGTAAATGCCTGGTTGCCATATAGCAACAGCATTGTTCAAACATACCATAATCAGCATTTGAGATTTAATCAGTAAGCATTTCAAAACATTTATCTCAAAGAATAGTTTTGGATGATGCAAAGTAAAATTTTATTGAATGGTTCCACAAATATAAAGTTACATTTTAGGGCATAAACGGTATAACCTGAAATAAGTTCATGCAGTTGTGCAGTAAGTAGCTAACCTTAAATTGGAGTATATTTCATAATGTAAATTTATGAAACAAATACAAAATTTTATAAGAGCTACAATTGGCAGGTGATGGATAAACAGAATGCCTTGAACATTGGATTTCACTAGAACTAATTGTTGCAAATTTTTGGTGATTTCAATGTATTTGAAATGTATATTTCCATTAATAATAGCAACTAAAGGAAATGAGGAAAAAGGAGATCTTCACTTTGTAGCACTTTCTGCCTTCTTTATTTACATTATTCCTTTATTTAGTTCACTCTTCTATTCCATTGTTTGTTTTAGATCCTTCTCCTGTTCCATTACCTTTGTTCCTTTCTGATTCATAATTACCAACCTCTTTGTTCAGTAGTGTATTTCTTCATGTCAAGTTGGCATGGTTTATCACATTGCATATCTAGAGGCCCTTATTCGGCAACGTTACCAGCTAACAGATGGAAGGAAAGAACAAAAATGTTCAAGCGCAGTATTATTTCATGTCTTATAGTACGGACAATAGTTCTTTGCCGGTGACCTACTTAGCTGGCGCACTAAGAGTCAATGCCTGGTGTCACCTTGCTGCTGTCTGCTGGAAGACGAGCGACTTTGCTGACACAACACAAACACCGCCACACCACTGAATGACTATCAATGTTACCACATTCAACTCGCTTTATCGTAGTTTATATTTACACATGTACACAAACCCGTCACACTGAATACTTTGTTTTAAAGCAGCAGGGGCTTTATTCATCCAATAAATATTTGATACCAGAAATACCACCATCGTTTTCTTCTTCAGGTTTTTCCTTTTCGCCATTTTCTTCTTCTTCAGTTTCTCTTTTGTTGTCTCCATTCTCTTCTTCACCTTCACTGTCACTAAATCATCCACCTTGGATTACAAAGCTTTCTATAACATTTTCAAACAGGCCTTCTTGTTCAAATATTTGTCCTTCAGCTTTATAAGGTGTTGACAGGCATTTTCCCACTTCTCCATGCTAATATCAACACGCTGTTAGCAAAGCTTCATCACATCTAATTCACATATGTTCTGATCAGCTACCCATTGGAATGGAATCAATAACTCACCAGAAACTGCTTCGCCTTTCATGAACTCATGGACATAGTTCACAACTTCCCTAGTTTGGCTGTGCAAAGCTTTTGTGCAAAGTTTCGATAAAATAGGAGGCATTTTATTTTGTATAAAATGCAAGACAATAACCTAACAATAATAACCCAATAATAATAACAACCTAACAATAATAAGACACCCTAACAATAACCTAACCTTCAATAAACACACACCAAAACACAGTCCAAGTTTAATTGTAGAAATGAAACTGTGCATGAGTTCAAATATCATAAGCAGATGACTGCAAGAGAGACGATGTCACTCGTAATACTGCTTCCGCTTGACTGAACTAGCTGTATTCACTGCGCATGCACAAGAGTTGTGGACTCACTAGCTGTCCAGATAACCACTGTGCATCCAGGCTTCACCGGCACAGCACTAGTGCCCAAGCTATAAATTCTGATTTGTTTCTGCTGGATTTACAGATTTTGGTCACTGGAGTGGACAATTGTAATCGTTGAGAGTGAATCTGCAAGTCAGGGTGCAGAAATGTGATTTACTGCATCAGCTAAATCAGCTTCATTAACAAATAGTTATTGCTGCATATTACATGAGTATCTCTGTTTCTTTGCCCATTGCTTTGCATATTTTCGTTTAGGCACAGAAGTCTGGAATGTTGCAGTTATTCATTCACAGGAAATAGTCAAGGCCTACCAAAAACTACAGTCCAGCAACTCTTAAGGGACATGTGTGAGGTGACTTCATCTCAACTTCGTTTATTCCACATCCAGCACTAGTTAAATGCAATGACCTTCAATAATGCAGAGCTTATAAATTTAAAAGTATCATAGTTTTATTTAAAAGTTTTAGACATATTTTGATACCAATGAATATGAGTATGTGAAGTTTAAGGACCTGTCGACATTGAAAGTATTGAGATATTGACAGCATGGTCCCATCTCTTGTTGTGCGTATCATCATACAGAAATACTAGGCATTAATGGGTTAAGTTAGAAACATAAGTATATGATAATTATTATTTATTTATGCCAACAAACTTACTGTTGGTGTTTTTAAACACACAAGCCGTGTGTGGGCAAAGTTTAAGAGGTAGAACTGGAACTTAAAAATTCAATGCCACAACTGGGATTTGAACCACAGACCTTCCGCTTGCCGGGCGGACGCTCTACCACTGAGCTATTGTGACAAACTGCCAGAATGGCATTAAATTCTCAAGTTAGTTCGTATTTTTTCCTGGTAAACCACAAAGGCAGTCTCACATCAGAGACAATTACCCCAATGGCGACTTACTATTGCAAGTACTTTGTATCCCAGGATTAAATAACCTTCACATGGTAATTATTATTTATTTATGCCAACAAACTTACTGTTGGTGTTTTTAAACACACAAGCCGTGTGTGGGCATTGAATTTTTAAGTTCCAGTTCTACCTCTTAAACTTTGCCCACACACGGCTTGTGTGTTTAAAAACACCAACAGTAAGTTTGTTGGCATAAATAAATAATAATTACCATGTGAAGGTTATTTGATCCTGGGATACAAAGTACTTGCAATAGTAAGTCGCCATTGGGGTAATTGTCTCTGATGTGAGACTGCCTTTGTGGTTTACCAGGAAAAAATACGAACTAACTTGAGAATTTAATGCCATTCTGGCAGTTTGTCACAATAGCTCAGTGGTAGAGCGTCCGCCCGGCAAGCGGAAGGTCTGTGGTTCAAATCCCAGTTGTGGCATTGAATTTTTAAGTTCCAGTTCTACCTCTTATAAGTATATGAGTTACTTATATATTGTTTATTACTAATATTCAGGTAATTTATATATATATATATATTGATTTAGTGTTGGCTTCATTTTCTACTTATTAAAGGATAGGCTTTTTGTACCTGTTCATCATGCTAAAACTACTTACTAAATAGTAATTTAGTTGAGCCGAATACAAAACTAGCTTAAAAAACTAACTATAAAATTATGTAATAATAAGTTAAAAACTAAGTTTCTTCATGCCTTTTAATATAATATAACATAAAAGGATGCAAATATTTAGTATAAAGATGTCTAATATTCAGTAAAAATACTTGAATCAATATCTATAAAATTAAAAGAGCTGAAAGATTTGGAATAAATTAATAAATTAGGATTAAAAGGGCATAACTGCTAAACTGTTGGAGATATGGACAGGAAATTGATGTAAAAGAAGATGTTTGAATTTTTAAAGTGGTTGCAAAAGCATCATAGTTAAAAAGGTATATATTTAGTTAAGTGGCCACTTAATTATTCAACTATGTTTAAAATATTATTCAATATTATTCCAATTGGTTCCTTTATTTTATTGCTACTGAGATGCCATCAGTTGCTGGATAAATCTCCAAATATAGGGGAAGGTGGGCAAATTCTGAGCAGGAGGGTAATTCTGCGCTGCTATGTTTCTCTGGTCCTGCTCTGAATTCCTAGTTCTGTCCGGATTCGCCATCTGCTCAACAGTTTGACTAGTGTGTTGAGGAAGACGCCATTACAGCTATTCGTCTGCAGTCAGTGAGCTGCAACACTTCGGGCATATATTTCTTGTTACAGATTTGCATTAAAGAGCAAGTTAGGCATGGCATGGATATGGTGTAATTGTTCTCCTCTATCTATTACCATAGCGGATAGAAGAGAAAGTGTGAGCTCTCCCGCTAGTTCACTGCATGATCCTTGGTCCCGTGGCAAGTGACTGAAACTGTGGCGTGGCGATCGCAGTCGCCTCAAAATGTGGCCGAACTGCCTAGTACGTGATTCGGAAGTACAGACATGATTTTATACGTATGCATTGTGTGTTGTAACTAGGTACATAACTTGTGAAATTGCTTCTAAGTTTGTGTATAAATGAATGTGTTCAATACGTAAGTTTCAAGCAACATCAATAATTGTACCCGGGTGTCGTTCTGGATACAGGAACTGCTCAGAAGCTAGACATTTTTTTACTCCTCCTGAAGATAAAAATCTCCTTTACAAATGGGAAAAGTCTATTCCTAGGAAATACACTAAATTATCTGTTAAATCTAGTATTTGTGACAAACATTTTCCAGAGGACTTCTTAGTGAAAGTTGATTCATTTGCTGTGCATGGAAAACTAGTTGAAATCCCTAGAATTAAATGGCGGTTAAAGCCAGGGGCAATTCCCTGTATATAGGTATCCTAATTTACCCAGGTACTTAACTACAATGCATAAATCCCGAAAATCTCCACAAAACAGAGACAAAAAATTACTGAAAAAGCAATGTTCAACAATCAGTAAATTATTAAGTTTATAGTTTTCTAGAAAAAATTAGTTCACTTTCAGCCTGTATAACTAATAATTTTTCTAAGTTGCAGCTTGGTTAGTCTAATGAGTGAGTTACTTAGCGTATCCTCAGGCTAATTAAATTATCTGCCTGTAAAGTTTGTGGTATTATTCCTCACTTGTTTTGGATTCCAATTATGTATTGCATTTTTGGCTTCTAAGGTGCTTATTCCACAGAAAGGTTCTGGTCCTTTGAAGGGGAGAGATGCTCCTTTCTTTGCTAGGATATCAGCCTTTTCATTTCCTGCAATACTCGTATCACCAGGTATCCACAGTAACTCTACATTGTTATAAAAAGAAAGATCTAATATGTTGTGATAGCATTCCCACACTAGTTAAGGCCTAAAGTGATGGGAACTCAGAGCTTTAAGTGTAGCCTGACTGTCGTATCTTATAAGGATATTTTTCCCTAAAAGTTGCTTTTCTAGCAATGGTGTGACTTTCAAGTGTAGCAAGTACCTCTGCCTGAAAGACAGTACCATATCTACCATGGCTTATACTTTTGCATTCACCCGTAGACTCATAATAGATACCTGCTCCAGTTTTTCCATTTATGCATGAGCCATCAGTAGAAGTTACTAGATGGTTCTTATGCACTAAATGGGGATCTTCTTGAAATTTATTTCTATTAGAAACACTTACTTTGAAGAGTTGAGGAAATGATGGTTTTTCTATCATAAAATCAGATTTCATTGATAGTATGTAATCATCCATTTTTCTAAGAATGGCCTGTTCTACAACAGTTCTCTCTCCATATTTCTGTCTGGATGGCTCTATAGGCTGCTAGTCTAATCTCAGCTATGATACATATGCCCAGCAATACCCTTTTAAATTAGTTGATTAGGATATGGTCGACCATTGTGAACTTCTTGTTTTTCTCAGTATAAGAAAGAAATGAGAAAGAAGTTTCTAACACAGTAGAGTTCTGCTAATTCAAACCCCGCTGACCCAAAAATCCACCTAATCCAAATAGGGCTAAGAAAAAATATCTACCAAATTTGTTTTGAATTTTAAAACAGGAAAAAATAAAGATTAAGATTAAACTAATTTTTTAAACAGAAAATGTAAATTTATTAAAATAAAAAAAAAAACATGAAAGAAATGCTTCAGGAGTAAGCAGTGAATCTGTAGATTATGTTATACACAAAAACTAAAAACCAGAAGGACCAGATCTACTAACAATGCACATAACAATGTTTGAATGCAACTTTTTACATGCTGACCTGTCATGGCATGTATACGTCTTCTGATTATAATCAGAGGATATGGTCGGTGAATCTATTTTGATAATTCTCCCGGTCAGGTTGGTGAGACCCATAAACCAACGACAGGTGTGGTCCTCCAGACATTCTGGGGGTTGTGAGAGAGCGATGTGACCGCCAAAACACCAAAACATAAAAATATGGTGCTCTCTAAAAAAAAAAAAAAAAAAAAAAACGGTTACTATTACTGCTATTGCTCTCTTCAGATATTGGAGAGCAAGAGGATTAATGACTTCATTGTCAAAAATCCAGCATTAGCTAACAACAACAATCAGTAAATTACCAGATGTAGGATCCAGTCAACCAGTTCTTATTTCAAACGCACCGTCCTTCAATAATGAGGAAATCACAGAAAACAGTTCTAATTCCTCCAAGGTCACAAACACAAGTGTCAATAATAAAATTGCTACACTGAAGAAAAGAATTAGAAACCTCAGTAGAAATTTAGTTAGAACTAAAATCCTGCTATCTAAAGAGAGGGCTAAATTAAAAATAGTAGAAAAGAAATTCGCTAATTGTTGCGAACATAAACGCAATTTAAATTGTTTAAGTAAAAAACAAAAGCTGGTTCTAGATACAATGCTTAAAAAATGTCAGACGAGCTCGAAGGGGATGCGTTACACCAATGAATTTCTATTAGAAAGCTTGCTATTTAAAATTAAAAACCGTAAAGGTTATAGACATTGCTTAACACATGAATTGCTGCCCTTGCCTTCTGAAGCCCATTTAAGGAAATTATCTGAAGGGATAAAGTGCACATATGGTATAAATAGCAATGCTCTAAATACGATTTCTACTACATTCAGTCACGAAGAAGATAAAAACAAACGTCTTGGAGTTGTAATATTTGATGAAGTCAAATTAAGAGAAGAAGTTAGGTTCAATGCTACCTCACTAAAAGTGGATGGATTCGTGAATCTAGGTGAACACACTCCTGAAAATCAGAAACATTCTATGGCTAACCTGCTTTAGTTTTTATGTTTGTTCCCTTATTACATAATTGGAGCCAACCAGTAGTGATTTACACAAGTAGAAATGCTACACCCGGTGATATACTAGCTAAGCTCCTTATAGAAGTAATTATCCAGTTAGAAAACTCAGGGACAAGAATTGTTGGTTTCACTAGTGATGGAAGTCAATCAAACAGAAAAGTATGGAAAAATTTAGGAATAGGAGCAACATGTGAAAATATACAGCACCCACTTGATGACAAAAGAAGAATATCGGCTTTTTCAGATTGCGTCCGCATAATAAAATGCATGAGAAATTATTTTCATGATAAGATGGATGTCTTATATACAAATAAGAGCATCCAATATAATTTTTATAGATATATTTAATAAGCTGGAACGTTAATTTTTGCGTGTAGGAACTGGGGCTGGAGGTTCCACAACATTCACGACGACTGTTTACATGTTGGTCCATTTGCCCCGCGTAATTACCATTTTGTAGCTATGGGACCCTTGGTGCTCTTCATCGAAGTTCTCGATGAACCTCAGGGCGTAGTACGGGCCTGCGTCTTACAAAGAAGATTAAATTTCCTTTTATCTTTTAGATATACTTATTTATTGTTCCTTCATGTCACAAACAACAATACAACTTTTCAGGATTGGCGTCCTTTTTCACAAGCCCTGCGGGGTTCACACAACCCGAACACGGACTGCGTAATTTTGCTTGGAACGTTTATTCGTAATCTTCTTCTATTTGTCGATGCAGCCTTACTAATTGTATATCAGTTCTCTGCATTTTCACTCCTGTTGACTTTTTAAAACGCAATGTTCTTCCAATAAACACTATGTCGATCACTTTTACAATTGTTCGCGGACTATGCGATTTTCGCATGACGCCAATCCCAACAATACATAAACAAGAACAAGCTAAGACAATTGAAAATCTCTATCATTGCCCACTAGGACAATGATTCACAATTCTAGGGGGCTTTTTCTGCCACCACTATGAACACAAATTTTAACTATTTTCGGAGGCTTCTTCTAAAAATATCGCCTCAAATGCCTCTCATCAGAATGTATGTAATTTCTAACAAACACAAAAAAAAATGTAACAAGCACAAAACAAAACAGTACCTATATTACATACATTCTGATGAATGCCTCTCGACAATTTAAATTACAAACAAGTTAACAATTTTAACATTTACATAAACATGAAGAACATATACATCACAAACATCTATATACATTGTCACAATATCTGACTTTTTTTTTTTTTTAACTTTGTGGTTCCCATACCGTAACCTCTTGATGGAATTACTGTCTGTCTGGTCATCCTCAACATTATGTCTGTATGCCTCGCCTCTCGTATTTTTCCTTTGCGAGTGTCGTACATTTTTGTTATTTTGAGTTCCTAACCTTATTCTCTCATGTTGGTATTGCTCGTTGTCACTATCTTCCCCTCTTGTCGGTCTGGGTGGCTCAGTTGGTTAGACGCTGGCCTACTAAACCCAAGGTCGCGGGTTCAAACCCGGCCCAGGCCGATGGTTTTTAAGTGTGCTTAAAAACGACAGCTCCATGTCAGTAGATTTACTGGCATGTAAAAGAACTCCTGCGGGACGAAATTCCGGCACACCGGCGACGCTGATGTGATCCTGGCAATTGACAGCGTCGTTAAACAACAAAACATTTTTTCACTATCTTCCTCATCAAAAGATGATTGGGTTAAGCCACGTAACAGGTAATTCATATTGTAAGGGTGACCTTGATTTGCTATGTGACTGATTTTAGTCAAAACATTTCCATGTAGGTTAACAATGTTACTACCATTGTCAGGTAAGTCAATCTCAGACACATTCCTATCTACATTTACATTTTGATTTTCGTTAACATTATTGGCCTGCAATGCAATTACAGCTTGGGTTAACTTTCCAGTATTTTCTTTTCCTTTTTCTAAATTATCTTGCAATTCCTGCATGTTAATTTTTGCTTCCCCACTGAACTTACTGAACTCCTCACGTTGTAATTGCATTTCAGTACCCATAGTTTTCACAACACTGCTTGGGTTACTAATTTCTACAGCAAGATTACCCTGAGCTAATTTATTTTCATTATGAACTGTCTTAGAATTTTCTGCTATTGCATCTATCTCATGCTTCATTTTATCCTCTTTCCTACCCAGTTCAGTTCTCTCAGTTACAGTAACTAAGCTACTGTCCATCTTATTTTTTAAACTACTCACATTACTATCCAATTTGTTACTTAATCCCACTATCCTATTTTCTAAACTTGACTTCATACTGTCCAATTTGTTTTTTAATTCCACATTTAATTCCACTATCTTATTTTCTAATCTAATCTCATTACTATCCAATCTATTATTTAATTCTGACTTCGTACTGTCCATCTTCTGAGATAACTCCATCATCTGTTTAGAGAATAATTGCATGTATTCTTTAAATCCTAATTCTGTCTCACAAACCTTTACCACTGATTCTTCACTATTCTCTCCTTTTTTACTACCACTTAACTCTTTAACATTCTCCATTTTTTTTACTAATTTCCTATTCCTCAGTATCATTTAAACTATTGTCCAAAATTAATTAAGTTTTTTTTTTAATTTTACATATAATTAGAACGGTCTTACTTGTCAAATATTTCACTTCACTAATTTCTCCTCTCTTCTAGCGACCTTCGCTGTCCTTGGGTTTCCTCGTTTCTTCTTCTTTTACCTCGCGTTGACCCAATTCGAGCCCCACGTTGGGCGCCATTTGGAACGTTAATTTTTGCGTGTAGGAACTGGGGCTGGAGGTTCCACAACATTCACGACGACTGTTTACATGTTGGTCCATTTGCCCCGCGTAATTACCATTTTGTAGCTATGGGACCCTTGGTGCTCTTCATCGAAGTTCTCGATGAACCTCAGGGCGTAGTACGGGCCTGCGTCTTACAAAGAAGATTAAATTTCCTTTTATCTTTTAGATATACTTATTTATTGTTCCTTCATGTCACAAACAACAATACAACTTTTCAGGATTGGCGTCCTTTTTCACAAGCCCTGCGGGGTTCACACAACCCAAACACGGACTGCGTAATTTTGCTTGGAACGTTTATTCGTAATCTTCTTCTATTTGTCGATGCAGCCTTACTAATTGTATATCAGTTCTCTGCATTTTCACTCCTGTTGACTTTTTAAAACGCAATGTTCTTCCAATAAACACTATGTCGATCACTTTTACAATTGTTCGCGGACTATGCGATTTTCGCATGACGCCAATCCCAACAATACATAAACAAGAACAAGCTAAGACAATTGAAAATCTCTATCATTGCCCACTAGGACAATGATTCACAATTCTAGGGGGCTTTTTCTGCCACCACTATGAACACAAATTTTAACTATTTTCGGAGGCTTCTTCTAAAAATATCGCCTCAAAGCTGACACTTCTACTACATTTTCTGGTCTTAGAGTTTGCCCGAAATTGACCTCATCCCACATTGACCCCACCTCTTTTCAGAGAATGAATGTGAGACTGTGTTTTTAATTGTTCAGTAACAGCACTGCAAATGGCATTAACTTCTTCAGGAAAATTAATTTTGAAAAATTTAAGGGAAGCGAAAATACTGAACTATTCACAAGAGATGTAAATAATCTTGTAGATGCATTGAACTCCACTGTTCCAATTAAACCACTCTATAAAAATTCGCAATCTCACAGAGTACTAAAAGATTTATTTCACATAATAACATCTGAAAATAACACATTCTGCTCAACTATGACAATGGAATCTCTTAGAGTCACCTTAAAAAGTACTTTGGAAGTGTCCGAGTATTTATGGAATAGAGGATACGCATACGTCTTAACAGCAAAATTCAATCAAGACCCCCTGGAACGGCACTTTGGAATGATGCGTTCTTTAAGCTGTGATGACCATCCCTCCACAGTTGACTTTTTACATTTACATATGCTACAGGCTGTGTATGTCCCTGTAAAACTTGCACTGTCAAATGCTGCTAATTGTGAGAATAAAGTGGAGCCACCACTTACACCTTTTATGAATCAAATTTGTATATTGGCTAAACAAACTGAGCAAAAAAACCGTGAGCTGTTGGATTTTGTTGGAAACAAAATAAAGAACAAAATTAAATACTTGACTGGGAAAGTGAAGTTCCCGAACTCTATGAGGACAATATTTCTAAAAGATGCTTAGTACACAACTTAGGGGGTTATATAGTAAAAAGGATGCTCGAAAAACTTAGGTGTAAAACCTGTGCCTCTACTCTGTGCACTAATCTAACCTCTGACACATTAGCTTCCACTTTCACTACAATAAAAGACTATGGCACCCTAAAAAATCGTCGGTATTTAACCTACCCCTCTGAATGTGTGGTTAATATTCTTTTGCAAGTCGAGGCTATTTTGTAGAAGCAAATGTGCTCGTCTGAAAGTTTGTGGGGTGATATATTTTACAAGTGCTTAGATAACATAGACGAAATCATATTATGACCCAGTGGAATATGATGTTGCGTGGAACACAAACTGGATTTAGTTGGAAAGTTAACACTACATTACATGAAGTGTCACTTCTTTTTTCGTACCAAGGAAATCAGTAGAGAAATGACGTCATTGAAGTCAGCAAAATCAACACGTAAACTCTCCAAGGTCTCCAACATCTAATTCCACGGTGAGTTTCGATATTTTACATACATAACATACATAGTTTGCATTACGGATTAATTTTTCAGCGTAAATTCATGTAAGCCGATATTTCCCATTGTTCTTCATTAATTATAATACCCATTATTGTAAAATTGCATCCTATATTATGTGTCAAGGAAGGACGTTGTTTCAAAACAGTATTTCAAATATTCCTGCTTACAATTTTGGGTATTTAAAATGCTAATTGATAATATGAAACCCATTTTCACCATGCATTCGTGAACTAAAGTGAAGCGACCGCGACACCAGTGCCATCTTGTGAGCGAACCATAGTAACTTCCGAAGAGCTCACACTATCTCTTCTATCTGCTATGCTATTACTATTAAATTAGAATTGTTTATGCTTGATATGTCTACAAAACTGCTTGAAATAAGCATGTTTTGAAGTATCCACGCTAGATGGAAGAATGTATGCCGTGTCGGGTAATTCTGCACTTATTATGGCGGGCAAATTTGCGCGGCACGCAGAATTGTCCCTCGTGTATTTAAATACTAGTAGCACCAGAAACGAACTTCTATCCTTCCCCTGACAATTTGGATCTGCAAGTTGAAGTAGTTGAGGAGGAGACTCAGAAAGAAGATTATCGACATAATATTCCAGCGACTGCTGTCCTGTAAACGACAGTTGGATTTCTCAGATAGTGAATCTGATGCCTATGAATTCAGTGAAAAACAACTGTGTGGTGATGATGATGAAAATTAAAATGATGTCGCTCCAATACCTAAACTATAACGTGTGATGAGTTTGGACGTGATAATGAGATGTGGTACAGATGTGTAGAGTATGACAGGTGGTCCCGTGAAGAATGTAGCGCATGGGATTCAGCAGAAGATAACTTCTGTGATCTCTGCCTCAGAAAACAAAAACAAACTAAAAAGCAGTTTAAATGAAACATCTGGACAGTTGATTTGAGTCTGTAATAGGAGTTAGCAATTGATATAATATTCTGTAGCATTTAGTTTATCATTAAAGATAATTATGACACATATATTCAAGTTCATTTCAAGCATATACGGCGCGCACAATTACCCATCCAGGTAGGTTAATTCTGTGCATTGTATACTTTCAGTTTTTTAATACCTAACGCCCTTTCAAAAGTGCAAGATGCCTTTGGAATTGCACTATTTCGAGAGCTTATTTAATGAAGTTACAGGTGAAACAAAGTCTGGAACTTCATAACATTTCTGTTAGTATGGCTGCTCGACCTTAAGTGCGCAGAATTCGCCCACTCTCCCCTACATGCAACTTTGCTGTGAGTAACAAAATTTTCAGTGTTAAGCATATTTCATCCTTATAATACAATAAATATTTTGACACTGCGTTATTTATTTGTTTTAAAATATAAAATGAGGTGTTTTGCCATGAGTTGATGGAATCTTCAGCTTATTTTTTGCTTGTTGACTTTATTTACATAGTTATGGTTACTATTGTTAAACAATGGATTGTTTGCTATCATATTGTCATCTTCTGGAAGTAAAACAATTTTTTGACAGAATCAATTGGTAGTATTTCAAAATGTGTTACACCTTCTTAAAATTTGTAATTAGTTTTTATTTCATCAAAAAGTATCTGATGATTTTAATTACTTTATGTTTAAGATATTTTCATGAAAATAAAATTCATATCTTGAGTTTTCCATCAGTAGCCTGTAAAATCCTTTTCATTTGAAGTGACTTTTGTTCAATTTATCAAGTATTGTGACAAAGTGTTGCTACACAAAAATGTAGAATATGTTAGATACACAATTTGTGTGCTTATATCAAAATTTGTTATGTCAGTACCATGTGCAACATATTCTTTATTTGAAATTTTCAACTATGTATAATTTTTTCAAGTGGTTAGTCACTATTGTTTTTCTCATGAGCATTAAAAGAGTAAGAAATTTAAAAGCCATTTTACAGTGATGGACGTTTTAAAGTCTGACTATAACTTTAACCTAGTTACATTTACAATGAACTATGTATAATGAAAGTTTTAACAAGAAGTAGACAGAAGAATCAATTTTTGTGAGAATATTTGCAGAAGAATGAGTAGTAAGTATAGTGTGGATACAATACATCAGATGATTTTTTTTGTATGTTTGCAGGAAAAAGATCCATTGAAAGCAAAAGTTGCAAAGGTTGTACCAACTGCTAACAATGGATCCTCAGAGTTGGTTCGCCTTCATCATCACAAGGTAATTCTAATAATAAGCATAAACTACATTTAGGAGTTAGAACTCAGTCATATTAATGACGTAAATCAACATTCACTTTTTAAATTTTGTGGGACATGTTTCGGAGGTGAGTTTCCTCCATTATCTTCTTTACCAGATTATCCTCCCCATATGTAGGACTTATCCTAGGACTTTACAAGCCAGTGCCTAGTGTCAGACACCTATCAGGGAGCAGCGGAACCTACAGGGTTGCCAACATTTAAAAGTAAAATTATCGTACCAGCCACTCAAAATTATAGATTTGGATTCAAAATTATCGTACACCATAAACCAAGTGCTACAACAATAAAAATATCAGTCTAACACTTATGAAAATGTAATAGTAATAATGCTTATTACATCCACTTACAAGACTGATGACCTCAACCAGTATTGCAGCTTTAGCACTTGTGTTTCTCGCACTAATCATCTGAAAGCATGAATGTCAGCAGACTTTTTTCCAGGGGGGAGGGGGGCATATGTTGGAAGTTTGCAATCAGATAACATTAAATCATTATTTTATTGTCAAAATTTATATTTGTTGCAGATAACCGTATTAATTTGTGTTAAATAAAAATTATTCTTTACATAAAAATTAAAACAGATCAATAGACCGTAATTGGCTGTACATTAGTTCAACCTCCATGGAGGCCTCCCCCCCTGTCCCTTCCCCCTTGGCGATGCCCATGTCTTAAAGTTCATCTTCCTATAACCTGTTGCAGCATTATACAAATTTGTTGAGATAAACCTTAACATCTTGTCGGTGACTTACAGATTTTCGGATCTACCACATTCTTTCATAAGCTGAGACGATAGAATAAGTCCATTTATCGTATCTAGCGTCAATCTGTATCTAACTTTGGTTTTTACTAAACCCAGTTTAGAAAAAACTCTGACAAGAAGCGCTTCTGTGGGGCAACGAAATCACTGGTAATGCAAAGGCCGCTAATTATTTGAAATCAGTATTTCCACCAAGATGACACATGTGTTTAACAGCACTCCAGAAACTGTCAGGTTTAGGCATGTTCTTTGTTTCACACGGAATATCACTTATTCCGAAATTTCTCTCCACTAATCACCAATTTTCTGAACAGTGCCTTCTTCATTGAGATTGTCAGACCTGGGCACACTGGCAACAAGAGGATTAATGGTAGAAGTATTAGTAGGGTTGAAAACGGTTCCCTTAGAGGGGTGGAGACAGGCCATGAGAGCAAAAGTGGTGTTGCTATTGCTATTTGTAATTAATTTTATTTCACTGGTGTTACAAGCCAGTGAAGATGATATTTTGCCGCTATCGAACTATCATGGATTCAAATTATCTTACGGGTTGGCAACCATGTGTACAAACATTAAATTTCGTACGAGTTGGCAACCCTGGGAACCTATGGACCGGAATGAGTGAAGACCTGGAAGCTGGTAGTCAGCCAATTGCCAGGTATGATAGTGAGGAGGAGGATGATATGAAATGCAAGCAAAATCGATAAATGGAAGGGTAGTGATGGCGCAGTTGGTTGAATGAGTGGTGGGGGGAACCAGAGAAAACCCACTCAGACGCCGCTTTGTCCACCTTGAATACTACATGCAGGTCCCTGGGATCCACCTGGGCTGCCTAGGTGGTAGGCAAACGATCTGACCGTCCGGCCGCAGCACTGTCCCATTATCAACATTCAAAATAGCTTGAGAGGATAAGTAAGTCATAGTGTTGTACATTCTTGAAAGAGATTGGACTTAGAAATGTGAATTCAGAAGAATGCTCTCTCCCTCTCCTTTCTCTCACACAGACACACACCCACAATATTTTTTTTCTGAAATTCCTTTTGTGGATTTGGCAGATTTCAAAATTTGTAGTATAGTTACCAAAGCCAAGGTAAGCCATAGAGAATGGGAGGGGAATACTTGATGGTTTAGTATGATGGAGAGATGGGAGGGCAACACTGCCTTGCATATGTATAGCACATTCCCAAGCTTGCTACTGATCAGAAGCCCAATGTCCATAATGAAATGAATCAGGATCTAAACCTGATGGTTGAAGGCCCCACAAATTTGAGAAATTGACTCCCAGAAATAAGAACTCTTGGTGAACAAGCACCAAACATTTGTACAATAGATGGGTAACATCTAAACTGGCTGTTGACACCATGTACAGGCAGGATTCACTTGCTGCCCCATTCTGTGCAGGTGCCTTCTAAGAGAAGAGTGTCCTGCAAAGAAGTCCATTGCCCATGAAGAGCTTTCCCTGCATAATTTTAGCAGTTTTCGTGCCCTGCGAGGGACGTCTCAAAAGTATGTTACACAATGTTCTTAAATCCACACAGTAGGCAGGAAACATCTAGGTGTCTCGGAACTTTTCTCTGGGTATAGTGGCAGCAATGTAAGATTTCTATGTACCTACCTTTGCTGCTTGGATATTCAGTCCCTGGTAACGATGGAGACTCCACTTGTGTTCTAATGGCTAATTGAGAGGTTTGTGCTGTTATCCATCTTTTGATGGCAAAAAATAAAAGTGTAACTGAAATTCATCTAAATTTCTGCAGTGTGTGCAACAAAGATATGTCAAGATCAATAATTTCTTGTTCAAGTCAATCATTTGTTGAAGGGAGAACAACATTACACAATGAATAACAAATCAGTCAACCCTCCAATTACTGCACTACGAATATTGTTGATGAGGTTCGAAGGGTAATAGACACTGATCAGCACCTTAGAAATTTCATTTCAATTTCCTCCAGATATTCACAGGGTCATTTCTGTAGATTTGAGCCTGTCAAAAGTATGTGTTAGATGGGTTCCCGGTGTGCATTCAGAAAAACCATAGTAGCAGAGAGTTGACCATGCATTGTAATTTTTGCAGTTCTTGAGCATGATGGATACAATTTATTTGACCAAATAGTGACCAGGAATGAGACATGGATCCTTTACTGGATGCCCGAATTCAAAAGACAGAATATGGTATGGAACGGAAATGATGAGCCAATGCCAAAAGAGGCAAAAATTTGTGCAATCAGCTGCAAAATAACGGCAACAATCTTTTGGGATTCTAGGAGAGTATTGTTGATCAATTTTCTGCCCCGTAGGATTAGGATTACGGCTGCTTGCTTTGTGAGGTGTTGAGAAATTTCAGAACGGCGTTTCAAAACAAAAGGAGGGGAAGGTAGAGCAAAATTACTTTTTTGTTGCATGATAATGCTTGCTCTCTTGTTGCTTGTGAAACTCCAAATACAGAGTTTCAGCAAGATATTTTCGGTGATCCACCTTACTCTCCTGTCCTGTCACTGAGCGACTACCACTTTTCCTGCAGCTGAAGCAAGATCTCATGGAAAGGCGCTTTGCAAATGAGAATGATTTATAACAAGTGGAAAGATGGTATCCAGTTTGGAGGGAGAGTGATTTGACACTGTATTAAAAAGACATCACTGTACTAAAATGTATTAAGATTCAAAGAGGTTATGTAGAAAAATAATTATTGAATGTAACTGTCAAAATATATTCTTTTTGAAACATTAGAACATTTTATTATTAAAAAAAATAGTATAACTTTTGACATAACGTTCATACTTCTTGTCCAATGTCTGAAACTTCTAGATGAGTTCCAGTTTCTCTTGTGTTTGAGCATCCAGTCCTGAGCCAGCTTAACTGGTCCTGCTGATTCAGATCAATAAAAGCTTGCTCAGTTCCCTTCTTAGCAGCTTCGTTTGCTCATTGATTGCCCAGAATCCTCACATGCCCTGCTACTTGGGTTTAACCAAGTGGTTATCAAAGACCTTATGTTCTGCCTGACTAGTGCCAGAATCTCTTTTTGTAGTGTCATCTTATGTTCCCCCAAGTACTAGGTGAAATAGCAAGTATCTCTACCTGAAAGACTGGTGTATTGCCCTAGCTAAATGAAAGCTTGGTACCATTGCTATAGAGCCCAGCCCCAGTCTTAAATCTGGTTTTAGAACCACCAATATACAAGATTTGGCCTCAATTTTCTTCAGTTTCAACTATTCTTCCCATTTACTGCATTTAGGATAAGGGATTCAAAGTTTTGTGAAACAAAAACCTTGTTTTGGGTTCTCATACTGAGTATCCCAAACAATTTCTGTCCCTGGGTAGTTTGAGGTGAATGTAAGTGCCCATCAAGAGGAAGTTTAGTTTGATGCTTTTACCTGCAGAATGGCACAGAGGCCTCTGCCTTAACCCAAATGGTTAAGGGAGTGGGTTACAGTAGCATTTCCATGGCTGCAGTGGAGTTTTTCTCAACGCTCCTGTAATGGCAATGCGAAACACCCTTTGCAGCTTGTAAAATACAATTTTGCACTTTAATTTAAGCCTTGGCAACCCATACGATTCAGTGTACAAGAAAAATAATTCCCTTGAACATTTAACCATGCCAAAGTGGTCTGGAAATTTGCATTTGTCTTCTTCCTTCTTGTGCCCATGAACACATTACAAACCCAAAAATTGCTATTTGAAGAATTACAGAGATAATATCTCCTGAAAGGATGATGTGCAATTTTGGGACTTCTATATTAAACAGTGTTTCTAAAGTTTTCCCTGAAAGCTAAATATGTTGCTGCTTCTTCCAGTTAAGTCAATGTGTTTACAGACAAGTGCAATCTGAAGGATTACAAACAGCTTTATGTGTTTAAAAAAGGTAACAAGCTAAGGAAAGATGAGAGAGGATACCGCCAGGGTGCAAAAGTTGAGTTAGTAAATAAATTTTATTATTTAGGAGTAAGATTATGAAGTGCCTAATATCAATCCTAGACTTAGATTGTGTGAGAAACATACTTTAAATTGGCATGTTTATGCAGGCATACTCTGGGCAAGACTATTTACCCTGATGGGTACTTCAGTCACATTTTAGCACAGTGTTCATGAGAGCAAAAAGGAACAAATGACTGAACTTGCAATTAATGAGACACAGGAAACAAATTTTACCGTCACTCTTATCCACGTAATATTGAGCATAGGTCTAAGAAGATGATCTGGTAAGGTAGATTTTTTACTTTCCACCCAAAAATTTGATGTCGAGATTTCACCGGAAATATGTTTTGAGACTCCCAGAATCCCAAAACAGCATTTTTAGAAAAAGGTCCTTGTGTGTCTGTCAGTCTGTGGACAGCATAACTCAAAAACAAAGTCTGTTAAAAACCAAACTTGGTATTTAAGTTTGTCTTTCAACGATGCGATATGAAGATTTTGAAGAAAATAGCCCCACCCTAAACTACCCTTTACATGGACAATTTCTCAAAAATTTTGATTTTCTTGAAAATGGCTAACTACTTTGATTAAAATGACGTATGTTTAAGATATTTGTATGACAAATGAAATGTATATTTTGAATTTTCTGACTATAGCCTATGTAGCCCTGTTTACTCTGGATGACTTACGAATAACCCTTAAACAGTAAGAGATAGACAAAATCTTACTGTACAGAAAATGTAGATCTTGCTAAAACACACAATTTATGTTTAAATAAATTTTGTTGTAGAGTGAACCATTTCGGAGATATTCCTTATTCATATTCATAGTCATTTATTTCATCCTTCAGATCATGTATACATGATATGGAATCGTCAATAAGTTACAATAGGAATATAAGAATAAAATACACACACACACACACGCACACGCACGCGCGCCCTCGCGCGCTCTCACGCGCGCTCTCTCTCTCGCTCTCACTCTCTCGCTCTCGCTCTCACTCTCTCGCTCTCGCTCTCACTCTCTCGCTCTCGCTCTCTCTCTCGCTCTCACGCTCGCTCTCTCTCGCTCTCTCTCGCTCGCTCACTCTCTCTCACTCTCGCTCGCTCACTCTCTCACTCTCTCTCTCTCACTCTCTCTCTCACTCTCTCTCTCACTCTCACTCTCTCTCACTCAATCTCTCTCACTCTCTCTCTCACTCTCTCTCACTCTCTCTCACTCTCTCACTCACTCTCGCGCCCTCTCGCCCTCTCGCTCTCTCTCTCGCTCTCTCTCTCTCGCTCTCTCTCTCGCTCTCTCTCTCGCTCTCTCTCTCGCTCTCTCTCGCTCTCTCGCTCACTCTCGCGCTCTCGCTCTCTCTCGCTCTCTCTCTCGCTCTCGCGCTCTCTCTCACTCACTCTCTCTCGCGCTCTCTCTCTCGCTCTCACTCTCTCGCGCTCTCTCTCTCTCGCTCTCACTCTCTCGCGCTCTCTCTCTCTCGCGCTCTCTCTCTCGCTCTCACGCTCTCTCTCGCGCTCTCTCTCTCGCGCTCACTCTCTCGCTCTCTCTCTCTCGCTCTCTCACGCTCGCTCTCTCTCTCGCTCGCTCTCTCGCTCGCTTGCTCTCTCGCTCTCTCTCGCTCGCTCTCTCTCTCGCTCGCTCTCTCTCTCGCTCTCGCTCTCTCGCGCTCTCTCTCTCGCGCTCTCTCTCTCTCTCGCGCTCTCTCTCTCACTCACTCTCTCACGCTCTCTCTCACTCTCTCGCGCTCTCTCTCTCACGCTCTCTCTCTCGCTCGCTCTCTCTCGCTCGCTCTCTCTCGCTCTCTCGCTCGCTCTCTCTCGCTCTCGCGCTCTCTCTCTCGCTCTCGCGCTCTCTCTCTCGCTCTCGCGCTCTCTCTCTCGCTCTCGCGCTCTCTCTCGCGCGCTCTCTCTCTCTCTCGCGCTCTCTCTCGCGCTCTCTCTCTCTCGCGCTCTCTCTCGCTCTCTCTCTCGCTCTCTCTCTCGCTCGCTCTCTCGCTCTCTCTCTCGCTCTCTCTCTCGCTCGCTCTCTCGCTCTCTCTCGCTCTCTCTCTCTCGCTCTCTCACTCTCTCTCTCTCTCTCTCACTCACACACACACTCAATTTCAGTTTTTTCTTAAACAGATTTACATTTTCAATATTTTTTATGTTAAGTGGTAGCCTATTGTACAGTTTTATTCCCTTATGATTTACACTGTTTCACTGTTTTTGGCTAGATTCGTTCTGCAATATTGCACATGTAGATTTTCTTTCTGCCTTGTACTATGATAATGAATCTCTTGGTTATCTGGTAGCTGATGCCTTATTCGTCTGATATGATGAATAACTCCTATTACATACATACTTGCTGCACTCATAATCCTTAACTTTTTGAACAGTTCCCTGCATGGAGATCTACTTGATTCGCCGGTCATTATTCTTATGGCCCGCTTTTGCAACCAACAAATTTTTTCAGATTCTGTTGATGCCCCCCGGAACATTATTCCATATCTTATATAACTACGAATGTATGCAAAGTAAGCGCTTCTAAGAACTTGCACACTTTCAATGTACTCAATATGTAACATCCCACACTTAGTTTCTTGGTTAACATATTTATGTGTCCCCCATTTAAGATCTTCTGTAATAATTATCCCCAGAAATTTAGTTTGATCTTCATATTTTATGATTTCATTGTCTAGTTTTATTTGCGGTTTTACCACATTCCTGTGATGAGTCGAATGAAAGCTCATAGCAACAGTTTTTTGTGTGTTTAATCGCAGTCTATGTACCTCAAACCAGTATGTCAGTTTCCTTATATCCCCGTTTACTTTTTCCTGAAGATTTGTGTCATTATTTGCTTTTAGCAGCAGGTTTGTATCTTCGGCTAATAACACCACTTCAGACTCCTGGACACATAATGGGAGATCATTTACATAAAGCAAGAAAAGAAGTGGCCCCAATATAGATCCCTTTGGTACCCCCTGTACTACCTTCCTCTGCGTAGATTGACATCTTTCTGTACTGAGATGTTCTTTATTTAGGTTGCTAATTTCTACTACTTGTGATAGATTTGATAGGTAAGATTTAAATCATGTATTGGCTATTCCTCTAATACCATACTCCTCTAACTTTCTCAGTAATATATCATGATCAATCACATCATATGCCTTCATTAGATCATGGAACAAACCTATTGATTTCCCTTTCTTTTCAATAGCAGCAATAACTTTTTTCAACTAGAGAGCAAACTGCAGATTCAGTAGATTTTTCTCGCCTAAAACCATGTTGTGTATCTGTGAGAATTTTATTTTTCTCTAAAAATGTCTAATTCTATTGAACATTAGCTTCTCCAAAATCTTGGAGAATGCTGATAGCATAGAAATTGGTCTCTAATTTTGTAACACTTCTTGGGACCCCTTTTTATGAAGGGGCCTAACTTTAGCTGTTTTTAATTTATCTGGGAAAACTCCTGTCCCAAAAGAAGTGTTATAAATTATTTATTTATGCCAACAAACTTACTGTTGGTGTTTTTAAACACACAAGCCGTGTGTGGGCAAAGTTTGAGTCTGTGGTTCAAATCCCAGTTGTGGCATTGAATTTTTAAGTTCCAGTTCTACCTCTCAAGTGTTATAAATATTCAATAATGGTTTTTGCTATTTCGTCTATGCAACACTTGATTACTAGATCAGGAATCTCATCTAGACCTGCTGAGAGCTTGCTTTTCAGCCCTTTGCTATCCTTATCAGTTCCTGCTCATTTATAGGGTTAATGAATACTGAATTCATGCCTCTCTTAACCTTACTGTTTTCTCTTGTTTTATTGACCTCTGTGTCATATTTATCTCTTACTAGTTTATTTGGACCCTCAACAAAATATGTATTAAACAATTCAGCTATTTTAACTGGATCTTTGATTGTTATTTGTGTCAGTTTTGGAAAACTTAAAAACTTTCATGAAATGCAACATCATTCTTCATTTTTTTATATGTTAGCATGCAAAGAGAATGGGATCTCAAAGCTTTAAAAGATTTGACTATCGCTCAAGCCTGCCGTATTCCCACATTCCCCTTACATATACAAGGAAATAAGCAATAAGATAATTTCAGTAAATGTTTATCTCAACTAACATGAAGATATAGGAATAAGAGTTTGTAAGAATGGTTAGTACAAGAGTAGAGAAAGTCATGTGAGTGCAACACATCAAAATTTTTTTCAAGTGTCTGTTTTTCAGGTGTATTTATTTACTCACATGATCTATGTTGTAGCATTGCATTTTGTTAATTTGTATTTATTTTCAGGATGAAAGTCAGCAGTCTGTGAGCATATGGTTTATATTTCAAAAAACAAAATATGTCTGGGACAGTGAAAAAAAGCAGTTCTGTGGCCTGCAGTTTCCAGTGGATCTCTCGTTTGGTGAATACATGGAATGGAAAGGGTATCAGGAGGATCATGATGTTGCAGATGCAGATCTCAAATATGGTAGAAACCAGTAAGTTAACAGATCAAGTAATGACTTTGTTTAAAGACCACAGTTTTATTATGATTTGTTACTAACTTTCAGTTGAATGTACTGTATCATGTTAAAGAGTGTAGGCTACTGCAGGTAAGTTAATCTGAAGATTGTGAAAAGGGGGGGAAAATAAAGAAACTTATATTCAACGTTTAATGATGATTATGATTATATTTATGTGCAAAGAATACTGATCACACATTTTAAGGCAATCTAATTCAGATTTTATCCTTGTTCTAACTCTTGTGTACTACAGGATCATAGTGATACCATGTAAGAAAACACAAGTATCCCTGCTGCTGAGCTTAGATGAATAAGCGATAGCATTTTTAGGAGATATGTTGCCTATTTGTGAGTAGAAGGTCAACTTTCCAGTATCTACAATCAAGTAAGGACTTTAGTGTGCCTCTGATGGGATAATTTTCCTGGGACTCTAGGTTTTCTTATGCAGTGGAGGGAACCTGCAGAACGGATACCATACATGTGTTATAATAAGAACCCTACAAGTGGTTAAACTGTGAAGCCTGGGACCTAAGATACTTACAAAGTACAACTACAAGTCACCATGGGTTGTATTATCTCAAAATGAAATTCGGACCTTGTAATTCACTGGGAAAAATGTGAGTCAGCTGGAGAATTTAATGTGCGCCTTCATAGCTTATTTGGTTAAAACAACTGGATGGAAACGGGAAGATTTGTGGTTCAAATCTGAGTTACGGTATTGTCACCATGTCTGCAGTTAATTATTGATACCTGGATACATATCCAAGCAGCTACCTGCATTAATGACCAGTTACCTCGAAGGGACACTAAGCCGTATGAAAACATTTGCTTTTGTGTGCCATTCTGGGCTTCAGAGCCTCTGTTTTGTGCTACCTTCTAGAAACTTTTTCTATTTAGACTTTGGGTCATACACTGCAAAAGACTATCTGGTGGTACCACGCTGCCACTATTGTCAGGACTTAGGGCACGTCCTTAAAAAATGCCCCGTGGACAAACAGGTCTGTGGCCATTGTGGCGAAGAAGACCACCTCAGGAAGGACTGCCTGAAAAGAAGGCAAGCGGAGATCTGTGTTGCATGCAATGCACGTAACAAACACTCCTGTGGAAATCCTAATGGAAGAAACTGTGCCACATACAAAGCCTTGCTGGATCGTCTCATCCTAAGAACAGACTATGGCCAATAGCACCAACAACCATAGGAGAGAGGACAATTTAAATATATTACAAATAAATGCTTCCAGGAGTCGCCTTGTAATGCAAGAATTACGTCGACTTGCAGAAGAAAAACACATTGATATCTTGTGTATTCAGGAACCCTATGTTATCAATGGCATAGTTCCCTACATGCCAGTGTCCTCCAGGACAGTTTTGACTGGTGCGGCTCCTATGGTGGCAATAGTGATCTTCAACAGGGCCATACGTCTTATTAAGTTGCAACAATTCAACGACACCCACATGGCTTGTGTGGAGCTAATGTACAGGAACCTTCATGTTGGACTGGTGAATGCATACTTTCAGCCCAGTCAGGAGATTGAGCCTCATTTGCAAAAACTAGAATCAGTTCACCTACATCTTGCACTACTACCCACAATCTACACAATAGATGCAAATGCCAAATCACCCCAGTGGTATAGCCTCTGTTGCGATGAACGAGGCAGTAGACTGGAGGAAACCCTAATGAGTCTGGGATTGCAGATTGCCAACTTATGTGGGGTGGATAGGGGTGTCAGTGAACATAGATGTCACGCTTACTAATTGTCAGGCTGAGAACGTTTTAAGGAACTGGAAG
Organism: Tenodera sinensis; assembly: GCA_030765045.1. Classification (NCBI taxonomy): domain Eukaryota; kingdom Metazoa; phylum Arthropoda; class Insecta; order Mantodea; family Mantidae; genus Tenodera; species Tenodera sinensis. The sequence continues at coordinate 88,260,044 of CM060961.1, read as the reverse complement.
GTGGCTGACTTGCAAACCACGAGTGACCACAATGTCATATTTTTTCAACTACACAAGGTGCAAATCAATAACCAACAGAAGGTATCCTGGAGGTACAATTATAGGAAGGCCAACTGGAGTAGATTGAGAGCTACATTAACTGTGCCTAATTGGATGTCAGAAGGAGTGAACATTCAAACAGCTGCTAATAACATTGAAATGGCCATCAGGAGCAGCATGGATGCCGCCATACCTATAATCAGTGCTAGTTTGCATAAGTAGAATGCCCCATGGAATGATCATTTACAAAGGTTTCGACGTAATGCTCGGCATGCTAGAAAACTATACCAGAAGGCAAGAACTCCACAGGAGTGTGAGACCTGGCTCCTAATTTATAGGCGCAGGAAAGAGGCCTATGCAAAACAACTCGCACAGACTAGGCACAACTGTTGGAAGCAGTTTACAGAGGATTGTCTACAACGGGATCCATGGGGTGTACCATACAGAATTGTGCAGGATAAGTTTGGAGGTGATGTCTCCTGCATGCTTCTTCGACGGGACGGTACAAGTACAAAGAATTGGAGTGAAACCATGGATCTTCTCCTGGACACATTGGTTCCCCAAGACGACGAACGAGAAGATAGTGACGCAAAAAGAAGCGAGGCTGCAAATGGCAAGTTAATATCGTACAGAGGGAACGATCCTTTCACACAGGCGGAGATCCTCATTTACATTGACCAACTAAGGAACAGAAAAGCTCCTGGCCCAGATAGAATTGCCAATGAGGTACTGAAAGCCCTTGCTAACCTCATAACACCTTATTTGTGCAATCTTTACAATGAATGCCTGAGATTGGGCAAAATGCCAGGGGGTTGGAAAGAGGCAAATTTGGTTATTCTTAAGAAGGCTCCTGAAAGAGATCCTAGAGAACCTGGCTCATACAGGCCTATTGCATTTCTAAATGGTATGAGCAAGTTACTGGAAAAGCTCATCTGCAGTAGGCTCCAGACAATTAGGGAAACAGCAGGTCTTACATTAACCCAATTTGGTTTCCGAAGAGGAAGATCTTGTGAGGATGCTATAAATCATACCATCAATATAGTGGAGGAAGCTGACACCAAGTATATGTTGGGTCTTTTAATTGATATTGAAGGGGCCTTCAACAATCTATGGTGGCCTGCCCTATTTGCTAAACTTCGTAGTACGAACTGCCCTGGGAACCTGTATCTGCTCCTTTGTGATTACTGCTATGGTAGAAAGGTAACTTTACACGATTTTAAGATCTCGAGAGCAGTAACCAAAGGCTGTCCACAGGGTTCAGTATGCGGGCCTGTGCTGTGGGATATCGGGCTTGAACCGATACTACATGAACTAAATTGGACTTCAGCAATCAGTGGACACACTGCATTTGCAGATGATGTTGCCATCATCATTACTGTTAATTCTAGGACAGTATTATAACGTCGTGCTGCAGATGGCCTGGATGTCTTTCACCGGGAATGTATGGAGCGCAAGCTTACAATCTCCCCGGTAAAGACTAAATATATACTTTTGAAAGGCAAGCTAAAAAGAGATCCAGCGATATCCCTTAATGGAATAAGAATACAAAGGCGTCACCATACAAGACATCTGGGTGTTAACTTGGAAGAAAGCCTGTTGTTTAGGCAGCATGTAACTGAAACAGCAAAAAAGGCACTTGCCATAATGGGTAAACTTGGGCGTCTAGCACGCAACTTTGGGACGATCCCTTATGGAGATATTCACTTATATAATAATGTAATCCTGGCTTCTGTGATGGGTCATGCTGCAAGTATCTGGGCACATAGACTTTATTTAGTCACTGCCAAGCGAGAAGTGCGCAGCCTTCAATGAAAAATACTGATTTGCTTGAGTGGGGCGTTTTCAACAACCCCAACAGATACCCTATTAGTCACCTTAGGTATCCTACCGCTCGACTTGGAAATTAGAAGACATGCCACCTGCTACTGGCTTCGCCATCAACACCTGGTGCGAGCTGCACAAATTGCAGCATCTCCAGTATAAGATGAACTAGATATTAGAGAACGACTTATCAGTGAATGGCAACTTGAATGGGAGAAGAGCGCCATGGGTAGGAGAACCTATGACATTTTCCCAGATGTTGCTGAGAGACTCCGCATGAGGTACTCCAAGCCTTCAAAAGGATTAATCCACTACATCATGGGACATGGACCCTATGGTGCGTATCTCATGTGGTTTGGTCTGAGGGAGAGCGGCAATTGTTGCTGTGATGCCGTAGACATGCCCGAACATGCGCTATGTGAATGTCCGCTGCGGATGTCTGGGAGGGCAGTGGCCCTCTCATACCTACAGGACAGAACTATCTACTCGGTGGTACATCGGCGAAGACTGGACATGGCTAGATAAACTAGCAAACTCCATTTCCACAAGAGAGGCAGCCAAATTTAGAAGAAATCCATGAGCACAGAGAAGACAACACTGGATTTGACGATCACCTGATTGGATCTACTGGACATGACATTCGTAGTAATACGCTTAGTTAGGACGTAGGTTAAACATTAGTTTAGATTAATATACTGTGTATTCTGTTTTCAATTGTATGAATTGTGGTATTGCTTAATAAAGATAAATCAACTGGGGCATAACATGTAGCTATATAAATGGGATAACATATAATAAGTTATGTAAAATGTAATTAGGTTATATATTCTTAATGTATTGTTAAGATGAATTGGTGATGACATGTAAATGTAATTAGATTGCATATTTAAAACTGAATGCAGCACTGAAATCGTGGAATAAATATGAAATTAACTAGGGGGATAACATTTAATTAGGTTATGTGTAGACATTATGTATTAGTATATGCATTTCTTCCAGTCATATAAATTATTGCAGCATTGTAATTGAGGAACCAATAAAGATGCGCAAATAGTTCTAGTTCGGAATATAAAAAACACACTGAACTAAAAAGATACAGGAGCTCTCTAGCCTGCAGTTGCACAGGCTAGGGGGGCTTTTTTTTTTCTCCCTCATTGTGCATGGGACATATATAAGGGGCTGCTGAGTGCCCAATAGGACAGTTAAGAGTTTTAATCTGGGAGTGACAGTTCAGTTGCATAGTTCTGAGTGTGCGCAAGTGACATACGTGTAACATGAGCATAGTACTAGCATAGCTAAACGCTTATAACACAAATAGTGTCATTAGTGTAACTGTGTTCTCACTGGTTACACTGGTGTAAGGAGTGGGATGCTAAAGCCATGATGGAAGCAGTGCTCAAAAAATTATTGGCCAGGATGGAGACGGAAATGGTATCTGAATTGAGTAATGCAAATTTTGGAATGCAGATAACACAAATGAAATCAGAATTGGAGAACATATGTACTCTGATAGCTCCTAATTTGTGTAAATAAAACAACTTTGTAAATGGTGTTACTTAGTGGCTGTAATCCATGTTGAATCATGTACATCTCTATTACAACAGCATAGCTAACCTTACAAAAATTAACAGTTCACAGTCAGTGCTGGTAACATGGACAGTACTGGTTGCATGAACATTCCACCCACCTAATTAAAGTCAATTATTTTAAATGTTCTTGTGGTGGGTCCAGCTAAACAAAACAATAATAGTAAACTTATTAAACATTTTCAGTTACAAATAAATTATCACTCACAATTACAATAAAGCATCAATCATTACAAGGTAACACAGAAAGTTTAGATATTGGTCTCTTCAATAGTCCATTCTTAGTTTTAACTGTAACCACTCGAACCAAATTGTTGTTACCAGGATGTATCTCTGTCACCACTCCAGTCTTCCACAACAATGGGGGGAGATTGTCTTTTTTGATGAGTACCACGGTTCCCACCAACATGATTGGTTGTACGTCTTTCCATTTGTGACGTTGTTGTAGCTGATTCAAGTACTCCACCGACCATTTTTTCCAGAATAACTGAGTCATATGTTGAACCAGTTTCCATCTAGACAAGTACCTAGGATTCAGGTCTAGTGGATTAGAATTAGGAACTGCAAGCAAGGATGTACCAATTAGAGGTGTCCAGGAGTTAATACGTCAAGGTTTTCTGGATCATTGGTAAGGGAAATAAATGGACGGGAATTCAAGCAAGCTTCTACTTGGCACAGCACAGTGTATAATTCTTCATAAGTCAAACATGCTAGACCTACAGTTCTCTTTAAATGATACTTGACTGATTTGATACCAGCTTCCCATAAACCTCCCATGTGCGGCGAGCTTGGCGATAGTATAAAATGAAAATTTATGCCTCTCTGTGAACTGTAATCTTGAACATTTTCCTTGAATGTGACATCATTCAAAAGCTCCTTCAATTCCAACTATCCAATGCTTTCAAATTGCTTCTGGTAACATCAATCAATCTTCTGAGTTGAGAAACATTCTCAGTGACAATTGCAGGTTGTTTCATGATATTATCAATATGTGTTAACAATGAGCTTCTCATTTTGATATCTTTCTACTAACAAATTCCAAGCAATGTCATAACCTTATTCTGTTAATGGAATGTGCAAAATTATTCTCTTAGCATTCCCATGTAGAGCTGATATCAGATAATGAAATTTCTGTATGTTTGGAATACCTTCATTGTTGCCAACAATGGATAAATAAGTGTCTTTGAAATTCTAACTCATCTTGACAGTCATTGAATCTCTCCCAGTTTTCTTGAAGTAGTTTTAACCTAACCTCCAACTGCCCTCTATTGTTTTCAACTCTCCAAGAATTTACAAATGTATCAAGCCTAGTAAGTGCTCCTTTAAAGATTGCACATTTTCTCTTAAGTGCATTAATTGCTGCAACCATTATCACTGTTGTTACGTCCTTTGTACATTGTTCCTACAACACCTTTACTTCACCACAAAGTGTGTTCATTACCATAACTAATCCGGCTCGTAGGAGGACCAAAATGCACTCTACACTGCAGTGAAATGTGTTTTTTAAGACAGCACTTCCTAAGCCTCTCGATGATTAAAGCTTACTAAATGAAATAACAAGAGTTGCAGAGGGACAAATCATATGAGCAGAAAAGCTATGATTAAGCTTTATTTCTTGAAAGATTATTCAGAAGCATGTGGTGACGAAACGTGATAAATATGCTTTGTTTCTTCTTGACATAATTTGAGAACCTAATGGTGCAGAAACATGGGGTTTGGACAGGTTGCTTCAAACTTTTCAGCCGCTTATAGCTAGACATATTACAGCGACAAATTCCCAACAGTATTTTTGGGCACATGAAAAAATGGGAAACACTGTTGCTCACGCTTATGTCATGGGTATTCAAACTAGGCAACAGCGTACAACTATGATAGGTTAGTTGGATAGGCAAGCCCCTTCTTACTAACTCATGTCTTCTAAAACTATACATATTCTTGATAGATGCAGTCAAGTGATAAAGGTTAGCACTGATGTTGATTAAATGTTAGTATGCTAGAGTCGTGATAACTTGACACTTGATAACCTTTTTTATTTTAATTGTTTTTATTTTTTATCAATAAAGTTGACCATAATAATGTCTATTATCTACTATACGGTATACAGTAATTAGTATATGTATAGAACTTGCTGCATTCTCCCTCACAGTGACTAAAAGGCTGACTGTAAATTGAGTTTCGATACCTAGTCAGAAGATATGCAGGCAGCAGACCATTTGAAGATCTCTGGCTTCCCATGTGGACTTCTGTTTCTGCTGATGTTTTGCTGGATCTGTGTTCAGCTTCTTCCCAAGCCTACTGATACCACATGTCTCCTTGCGCCGATATTTGTACATTCATTGGATACACCTCCTTCCATTGGCTGATGGTCTATCAACCACACCTCGTTCTGTCAACAAGGCATTCCACGCTGTCAGTGTGTCAGTTTAACTTGTTCAAAAATTTCTATGCTCTCCCATACCACTCTATGTGTGAAGCACTTGCATATTGCCAGGATTGTCATGAAACCAAAAGTTGGCTGCTAATATTATGGATACATAGCACTAGAAAAGTTTCAAAGTTTATTGCTTTACCCAATACAAAGGTAATTTTGGTCATGACGAATTGCTCAGTGGTTCATGATAGAGTTCACCTTTGTATTTATGAGACCATAGGGGTGTCTGTTTATATTTCTGACTTCGACGTAGTATATAAACATCGCGGACCATGCACGATTTAGTGCAGTGCCATCTCCAATAACACTGGTCAACAAAATTTAAGTTGTTTAATGTTAAAAGAAGTATAAAGGATGATTCTTGCTGAACTTTTTGTGCTGATTACAAATCTTTTTGCAGAACTTTTCCATCACCCATAGTTTTTGAGTAATTGCGTTAAGAAGATTTCTTGTAATTACACAGTTAATATGTGTAATACCTTAGCTTGAGTACCTTTTACATACCTAAAACGTATGTGAATTAGATTTTAGACTGTACTTTGCTTGAGGAACATCTCTCTTGAGTGTTCAGCAGTAGTCTGCCAACATATTTGGAGTCCATTTTCCCTGGTAGCATCTTTCCATTTCAAATTTCACTCCCAGTGTCCCTTCAGTGATTAACTGATGGAAACGCTTGCCATGTTCATTGCTGATAGTGCCGAGGTTCTCAAGAAAGAAGTCAAGATGGGAGTCCAACATGTGTATTTTCAAGGACATATTACATCCCATGGCTTGAAGTTCTCAATCAGCACATGTACAAGTTCTGCGTAATGTTCAGAGCTGTGGTTTCCAAGAAAGTTTATGGCAATGTTTTTGAAAGAACCATGCAGCTCGTTCTTGCGTATTTAAAAGGCTTTCAAACTGCGGATTGTTCATAAGTTGTCTAATTTGAGGGCCAACAAATATTCCCTCTTTTATTTTTGCTTCACTGATCTTTGGAAAATTAGTTTTCAGGAACAGAAATTCACTCCCGTCACGATCGATTGCTTTCACAAAGTTCTTAAATAAACCTAGTTAGATGTGTAATGGAAGTAATAAGATTTTGTCAGGACTTACAAGTGATTGGTGAACAAATTTTGCCTGTCTTGGGTTGAATGACTCTCTCTTTGGCCAATTTTTTTTAACATAATGATTGCTTTTGTCTCTACTATCCCACATGCACAAGAAACAGCAAAATTTTGCATAACCAAGTTGTAATCCAAGTAAGATAGCTATCACTTTAAAATCTGCACATATCTGCCATGAGTAGTCATCATATTGGATACTCCATAGCAAGAGTTGCATGTTTACATAACTCTCCTTCATACCAACTGCATGGGCTATAGGAATGGATGGAAACTATTTTCCATTATGTAGCAAGACTCCTTCCAAGCTTGTTTTCAAAGAGTCAATGAACAAGCGCCAATCTTCAGGCTTATGTTAAACACCCAGGGACTCTATCAAAGAATCAACATCATTACAGAACACTAGGTCCTCCTGTTTAGAAAATAAGGGCTCCAATTCCTTTTGGCATCAACGAAAAGAAATTATTTTGGTACCATCCTGCAGGAGATGCCAGCCTTTCAATCTTGAAACAAGTAACTCGGCTTTACTTTTTGATAACCCAAGATCACGAACCAAATCATTTAGATCCTCCTTGGTTAATAAGAGCGGCTCGTTTACAGTAACTACTTCCAAAACATCTGGGCCGAACGAAAAATTTTGTTGTAATTCACTAATGTCATCAATACTTTCAAAATCTTCCGTCACATTACTGCCGTCTGGTAGAGTTGGTACGGGAAGGCCTGGTCCATGAGGCACTGGTCGAATTGCTGATTCCATAGATGGATATTTAACAGTGTTTTTTTATCTTCCTTTCATAGAAGTTTGAAAACAGTGTTGTTGTAATTAATTTTATTTTATTTAGTATACACAAAGGCAGACAAAGGGAACAAAATAGTAATAATGGATAAATCAAATTACATAGAAAAAATGGAAACAATGCTAAATGATAGTAACTACGAAAAAATAAGCAAAAACCCGCTAATCGCTTGTGTTCAAACCTTTGAAAAAACTATACAAAATTGAAGCATAATACCAAACAAATATGCAATTAAACCAAATAATCCAACCGTACCTAGACTCTATGGTTTACCCAAAATAACAAGCCAGACATCACCATGAGACCCATAATTAGCAGCATAGATTCACCAACTTACAAACTGGCAAAATGGCTATCTAATAAATTTAATTCATTTCCTAAATTCGAAAGTTTAAGCATAAGAAACAGTTATGAACTAATAGAACACATCAAAGACTTCAAATTAGCAGAAGAGGACACCCTTGTCTCCTTTGACGTAAAGTCACTATTTCCCAGTATACCCATAGAAAAACTCCCATCACTGATCAAAAATTGGCTCAAATCACTTGGAATGTCATCATCAGAAATTGCAGAATACATAGAACTTACCAAATTATGCATAGAACAAAATTTCTTCCAGTTCCAAACAAAGCATTTCCGTCAAACTTCAGGTTTAGCAATGGGCAACCCTCTCTCGCCATTCTTAGCAGATATTTACATGAGTTCATTAGAAATAAGGATCACAGAAGGTTTCCCGTGGATGTTCAAACTCTGGCAGCGATACGTAGATGACATATTTGCAATAGTTCCGAAAAGACACATCAGTGACGCATTAAAACTTCTGAACATACAGGACAAAAGTATAAATTTCACAGTGGAAGTAGAAAAAGATAATAAATTACCATTTTTAGATCTAAAATTAATCAAAAACAAGGATAGAATAAATTTCGGTATTCACAGAAAACCAACGCAGACAGACAACTACATAAAAGCTAATAGTTACAATCCAAGAAGCCACAAACAAGCAATTTTCAATAGTTTAACACATAGATTGGTGAACATCCCTCTTTCAGCAGAAGAATATAAAGCAGAATATTACATAATAATTGAAATAGCAGAAAAAAGCAGCTTTCCCAAAGAATTAGTGGATAAAAAGGTAAAACGAGCAGAAAAGAAAAAATTATTAAAAGAAACTACAACTCTCACAGCAGCAAAAACAAAAATGATATTCAAAAAATTCACATATCATCCATGGGCCTTTAATAAATTTGAAAAAGTGTTCAAGAAATACAACATTCAGCTAGCACCAGTAAACCATTACTTCATAAAAAACCTACTACTTTCAAACATCAAAGATGCTATTCCACCTAACAAAAAATCTGGCATACACCAAATTGAATGCAGTGATTGTAATAAAATATACATAGGAAAAACCAAAAGAAATTTAGAAATAAGATCCATGGAACACGTTAGGAACATTAAGAGTAAACAATTAGAAAGATCAGCAGTTGCATTTCAGTTTTGGACAAAAAATCATGACATAAAGCTAGAACCGAAACTTCTCAAACACATAACCGGAAAACAAGAACTGTCCACATGGGAACAAATCTTCATTTTAAAAAATAGAAACCGAGTATTTAATTTCGACATTCCTCAAAAAGACATTTTCAGTAAGTTCATTGAACCATTACCAGAAGAAACATTAGAAGAAGCATCACCATCCGCACCATGAAACACCATGGAAACCCAGTTATAATGGAGTTGATAATGGAGGAAAGTTAACCTTCGAAACGCGTCCCTGAAAACTATGTTGTAAGTGTTGTTCAGTGTTATTAATTGACTCACCTTTTAAATTAAATTTAACTGTGTTTGGATTTGGAACTTATTCAAGATATATTTGTCAAGCAGAAGTAGCAGTCTGTTATATGATACTTAGGTTCCCTCCATATCATACGAACTGCAAAAGGCATATGACGGTTCCCTTTTAACCAGTCGGTTAATAGTGTTATACATTTGGCACAACAGATTTCTGAAGCCCAAAACTTATTCTCATCAATTTTATTGTCAAAATAACACTTGGAACGGTAATTTGCTCTTCTTTCTTGCCACACGTCGTTGATGCGATGTTTGAGACAGTTATTTACGTTTAATGCAGCTATGAGACTCTAAATACTTTTCATCGAATTTCTCGACGTACCTCAGGGTGTGGTATAGGTCTACGCCTTACAAGGATGATTAAATTTCCTTTTTATATTTTTAATATACTTATTTATTGTTCTTTTACGTCACAAACAATAATACAAATATCCTGGATTGGCGTCCTTTGTCTCAAGCCCTGCGGGGTTCACACAACCCGAACACGGACTACGTTATTTTGCGAGTTCGTAATCTTCTTCTATTTTTTTTATGCAGCCTTACTAATTATATATTAGTTCTCTGCATTGTTAAATTTTAAAACACAATGTTCTTCCAATAAACACTATATGTCGATAACTTTTCAAATTAGTCGCGGACTTTGCGATTTCCACATGACGCCAATCCCGATAACACATGAACAAACTAAAACAATTGAAGATCTCTATCATTGCCCACTAGGACAATGATTCACATTTTAGGGGGCTTTTTCTGCCACCACTGTAAACACAAATTTTAACTACTTTAGGAGGCATCTTCTAAACAATATCGCCTCACACTCATAAGCTCTTTTAATTCGAGAAGTCAAATTTTGCTTCTGTGCTTTTAAAGTGAGCTCACCACAAATGTAACAAAAATTGTTTTTATCATTTACACATTTGCAAGACATTATCCTCCTAATTCCCAATGCTTAAGAAAACACACTATTAGAAACACTACACTTGTTAATTTACAATTGAGAACACACAGGATTACCTTCTATTAGCTTCTACTCCTTCGGCAACTATGCAGGACAGTTTGTATCTGTAACAAACCTTCCTTGTCTGCTGTTGGAGTAAACATTGACCTGGATGGTAAAAGAATAGTTTTGAAGACGCTCATTGTTGGACATTGTCATTTCTGAAGTCACAGCCAACAATCACCTAAAGCAAATATGTCATTTGTTGCCTATTTGTTGACCTAATAAGATAAAAATACTTTCTTTTAATCAGCGCATTTACCGTCCTATGCTAATAATCATGATAAGTTTTTTTAATATTACAAAAAATTGGTGGGTGATGGAGCATTTCTAACATGATTTTTGGATTTGGCACATACAAATACATAAGAATCAGCAGAAATTATTTAACATTTTCATTGTTGACCAGTGTAATCATCAATGTCTTGTTTATTTTAAGGTAGAAAACATAGATGTTACCCCATCAATTTGCATGATGCCACTCACGCAGATCCTAGCAAGGTCATTTGCCATGTTTAAAAATACCTCTGTACGTGGTAAGCTAAACTTTCAATTACATATTTCTGGTTACAGTGCAGCTTTCAAGATTTCACGCTTACTGTTAGTGTTATGTGAGTTGTTTGTGCCAGTAAAAATGTTGAATGAGAAGAAAAGACAAGTTAACATGACAGTGGGAATTAAATTGAATATGTTAAAGAGACCGGACAAAGGGTAATATTAATACATAATACATTTTAGAATATGATACACTTTTGTTTCCTATATTGTGCTAGAAAATGTATGTAGTTTGCAATATGTTATGATTTGTAAATGACAAACCCTTTATTCCGTGAAACTCGACATTTCAGTAACTCGATCCACATTAGGTCGATTTATTGGGATTCCACTGCATGTGCAGCCAAATATGATTTAGAGTCCTAACTATGAATTAAAACTTTTGCAAGTCTCCTTTGTCATTAAGATCTATTCTCCCAATCACAAATACTATGCAATACATTCATTATAATGCTATTAGTTGGGTGAGCAGTGACAAAATGTACTATTATAATCTTTGCAAAAGTTAAAGGCATATGGAGGTGGGCCGTATTCCAGACTCCAACAAATCCTAAGCTTGCCCCTCCTACCAGAGCTACCGAATGTGGTACACGCATCTCACGTCCTCTTATGTACAGAACCTCTGCTGTTACGTGCACTACGCTTTGCAACAGTGCTCCGCTTGAGCATTGGCCAGCATTCACATGCCTTTAACTTTTGTGAGTGATATAGCAGGGTTAAGAGTTTGCTAATTTTATGTTTAGGTTGGAAATGGTTGTACCAGAATTCATGGAGCTCTTCAAAGAACGAGCAACAGCCCCATTTTTTGTATTTCAAGTGTTATGTGTGGCTTTATGGTGCCTTGACAAGTATTGGTATTATTCGCTGTTCACACTCGTCATGTTGATTCTGTTTGAATGTACCTTGGTACAACAGCAGTTGCGCAACATGGCAGAAATTCGCAAGATGGGAAACAAGCCATACATGATCCAGGTATGTGAGTTTTTAATCATAATTGCTAAAAATGTACGGTGGGGAATGGAAGTATACATACAAAAGTATTGCAATAATCAGACATTGAAGTTCTTAAGGGAGGTAACATTTCCATTTCTTATATTATACATATATTGATCCCATTATTTTTACTGTGGAATAATAGTAAGCTAAAGTTGAAACGTATGTGAGGTATGTGATCTCAAATTTGAGTTTCGTTTGTGGTCTACCAGGAAAATGCTAATGAATTGGTAAATTGAAGGTTGTACCATGTGTTTTAGAACAATCAATTATTGATTGGCCTGACAAATGGAAATCGTTAAGCTAGATGTTTCAAATGAGTGTATTAAAAGACAATTATTCTAAAAAAAATAATAGTAAAGGAAAAAGTGTATTGATCAAGAAAACTGTTTCAAAAATGTTTTGGATGCCAGAAAACTATATTTCTAAAAGGGAGGAAAAATGCAACTTGAAAATTTGCAGACATTTAAAAATCTTCTGTTCTTTAGCAATCTTGAGGAAAATACCTAAGTTTTCAGAAAGTAAGTGGAATACATATTCCAAATTCAAATTCTCTCTGCTAAGGTGGTTTTTGAGAAGTGATTTTATTAACTAAGTAGGTAAAGTGCAAGTAATTACAATTTCCAGAAAAACACCATGAAGCTTCAACATGCATATTTGCTATGTGCACCCAAATACAAAATGGCTGAAAAAATATTCTTGTGACATTATTTCACTAAACTGCACAAATATTTTCTTTATGGTTTCAAACATTTTTTTACACCAATAACACTGTTCTTTCTTTTAAAATCATTTCTGATAAATGAGTTATTGTAGGATCACATACACCATGTATTTCAAGACATCTGCAAAACATGTATGTATTATTAAATAATCATGATCCATCACAACATCCACATGAATTCGAACTTCATTACAATGTTCACATTGTGGCCAGCTTCATAAAGGGCTTAAAATCCACATCAGTAAAGCCCATCCAGAGGAATACAGGGAGTCCCTGTTAAATAGCAAAATTCACTGTGATACATTAGCTGATGCTGTAAATGCTATTAAAACTTCAGAAAGCAGAGCACATGCAGATGTTTCACAAATTATATCACATAATAACAATGTAAAAACTTATGAAAATGAACTTCAGAATTGGCTTAACATATTTAAACAAGATATGTCTAATGAGGAATTTCAGAGTAATGTTTACAGTTTCCTAGAATTTTTGCACTGTGCTATTGATCTCCTGCCTGGACCACAGAGCCCTGCACCTAAATACTACAAAGCCCATAGAGATGGCAAATTAAAAAATAACAATCGTCAATACAAACACTCTAGTAATCCACAAAGGTCTTCCAAACGGGACAGGGAAAGGAGAAGGGCAAAATATACAAATGAACGTATATCAGTGGCGTGTGGTCCATGTACGCAAGGTAAGCAGTGCTTACCCTGTACAATGATACAAAATTATTTATATTACATTATCTAGCAGTGCGTTCTGATTTTGTGTTAAGAGCTTTGCTACTGTAGTTGACCTGAACTAAGATTTCCGTTTTATGTACAACGATACGCTCTCAATACGTGCAATCATGCGTGCAACAACGTACGATGTCCGTGAGGATTCGTTTCCGTAGGTTTTCGGGTCAGCTCGGGCCCCATGGCGGCATCGGCTCAAGAGAAGCACATGTGTTCAGTGCGGGACTAGGCGAATGACCTTCCAGCATTGTCGCAGTTTAAGCGAATACACAAGTAACGAGTGACATTTTGCAGTGAGTTTAGCTTTATTATTCGATGACAAGTGCGATATCACTGATATCTTATTAACAGTTGATTTATGAAAGATTTTCAGATGGTTTACCACGTGCCGTGCTAGAGCAAGGTAAGCAGTTTCAAACGCTGCGTACACTAGTCCTTGCAGCTTGGATAGGGTACAAAACATGGAATCTTCGCTTTCTTTGGAGAGCAGAACTGCAGACGCGGATGGTTGCATTGTGTGCAATATTATCTCACGAAGTTTTTCTTCTAGAAATTATGAAGAAAAGATTAAAGTTATGCAGGAAGGAAGACCAATGCCTGACCTAAACTTTACTGCTCCAATGAAAAGCTGTGTAAGAAAATTCAGTTCACAGCTATATATTACTAATGAATGGCTTACTGGTTGTCAGTACAAACAAAAGTTTTATTGTTGGTGTTGTCTCCTGTTTGCTAACAAAAAATGTATGGTCTAGTAACGGGTTCAGTGACATGGGGAACATCCATAAAGCAATTAAAAAACACAGTTTGACTAACACTCATCTCCAAACCATCATTCTACTGGAAATATTCGGCAAATCCAGAATTGACCATTTACTGGATACTCACAAGAAAGTGAGGGAAAATCAGCACAACGAACTAGTAAGAAAAAATAGAGAAGTAATGAAACACCTAATGGACATTGTGTTTTGGGGAAACAGGAATTAGCATTTAGGGGTCACGACGAATAATCAGAATCCAGCAGCAAGGGGAATTATGTAGAACTTGTAAACCTGCTTTGTCTGTATGACGACAAGTTAAGAACTTTCATGGAGCAGGGACAGTGTTTACTGGGCTATCAAATCTGATCTAGAACGACTTAATTGAGTCAATAAGTAATGTTCTAATAATGGAAATAAAGAGAGAAATCAAAGAGACCAGTTTTATTGGCATTAGTTTGGATGAAAATACAGATGTTGCAAATTTATCCCAACTTTCTGCAGTAATGAGATTCGTTGTACCTGACGGTGACGCTCAAGAAAGGTTTCTCCGCTTTATAAATATTTCAGATGATCGGTCAGCTGGTGCATTATACACAACTGTAAAGGAACTCATCGGTGAATTTGACTCTGGGGAAAAGCTAGTTGCTCAGACATATGATGGTGCGGCTGTTATGGCCTTCAGGCAAAAGTACGAGGATCATTTCCCCAAGCTCTATTTGTGCACTGTTTCGCCCATTGATTAAATCTAGTGCTGTCACAGGCAGTTTCACACATTCGAGAATGCAGGATATTCTTCATGACTGTTAATGGAATAGCAACATTTTTGGAAAAGCCTTCTAAGAGAACTGAGACCCTGGATAATGAGATGCACAGAAGATAGCTGCGTGTTTCGCAAATGCGCTTGAGCTACAGCTCTCGTTTGGTGGAAAGAATATATGAATTCAGAAAATAACTTTTTCCACTGTTTGAAACTATTGCAAATGCAGATAAGAACTGGAATCAAGATAGTTATACTGCTGCACACGGTTTCATAAGCACAATGGAGGATTTCACCTTCAAATTTGTTAGAGATGTTTGCTGTAACAGGTGTTCCCCATCACGGACACTCTGTATGATATTCTCCAAGCAAAGTCATCTGATACTGGATATTGCTTATTGAAAGTTACGGAATTTCAGAGGGCCTTAGAAGAGAAGCGCAATTCCGTCGATGAAGTATGGGACAAAGTTGAAGAAGTAATTGGTGATCCACCGCCTATGAAACGCCATACCAGCAGTGATGGTTTGAATAGGAAAATGCACTATAAACGTTTGTATTGTTAGGTTCTGGATACGCTTCTATTCCATCTAAGAGAAATATTTGGTAATATTGGGTCTCTCTGTTTTCTGGAATTGTTAAATTTTAAGAACTTCAACAAATACAAATCGTCTTTTCCAGAATTGTCTTTTCAATCACTAAAATAGTCCTATGGGACAGTCTTTGAACTCTGTCACTTGTCTCGAGACATGTATCATAAATCTGGGAGTGATCTACTAGCCTTCATTAAAAAAAAATAATGAACTGAACAGAGCGTATAGTGAAGTGGCAAAACTGTGATAATATTGTTTTGAATTGCATGTAGGTACTATGTATCAGCATATTTTCGTTTAACCATTTACAATGAGATTGCTTACCCTGGCCAATACATTCACCATACGCCACTGACATATATAGTTTGAGTACTTTTATCAAAGAAGGAAAGCTGTGAGAAAAATTCTGCAACAAAATCAGCCCTACAAATTACCAATGGCAAAAGACGACATTGAGGGTTTCTATAAGCAAATATTTGAAACCCCTAACAACTATGTAAGGGACAATTATGATTCTTTTACGTGCGATGATGTAAACAGTCCAATAGAATTTTCTCAAGAACTTGTTTTCTCAATTATAAAATCTATAGCTATAGATACAAGTCCTGGTCCACGCAGAGTGTTACTAAAGGCAATTAGGCACCCTGCTACTGCAGATGTAATTACTCACATTGCTAACAGAATGCTGAAGACGGGTATAGTTCCTGACGCTCTCCAGACAGCAAGAACTGTATTCATACACAAAGGTGGGCACCTGGACAACTTAAAGAACTGGAGACCAATTACTATATGCTCTGTAGTGAGGAGGGTAATTGCAAAATGCTTGGACAAAATAGTGCAAGAATACATTAACCTAAATCAATACCAACGAGGCTTCGTCATGATGTCTGGCACTTTCATTAACCTCAATATTATTGATGGAATCCTGCAAACAGCTAAAAGTAAGAAAACATGAGCATCTATTGTGTTTCTTGATGTAAGCAAAGCTTTTGATAGCATTGGACATGCTCACCTCACTGCTACCATTGAAAAGTCTGCTTTGCCTGAACAGATCAAGAAACTTCTGATTAACATGCTCACAGGAAATTCTACTCAAATACATACCAACAGTGGAAATACACATAAAATCCACTTTAAGCGAGGAGTGATGCAGGGAGATCCCATTTCACCACTGCTCTTCAACTGGGGCATTAACCACATCCTGAACGAGTTGACGATTAGAAACATTTCAGGAAAATATGGCTTTCAGCTAATTCCTGACACCGAACCACTTACAACCCTATGTTTTGCTGACGATCTTGTGATCATAGGAAAAGACGAGCAAGCAGCATCTGCCCTTGTGACTAGTGCTATCCATCACCTTCAAGACATTGGACTGGATGTCAACACAGTAAAATCCAATGCCATTATAATTAAAAACGGGAAACTTCTACAGGAGGAACTGATTACCACTGCTGGATCAATTATGAGCATTGGGGTGGATGAAGAGATTAAATACCTTGGTGTAACATTTAGGGACACAATAGTATTTAATGAAACACAGGTTCTAGAAAAATTAAAATTAAATCTTGAAAAGCTTACTTCTACTCACTTGCTCCAGCCTAGTCAAAAACTTATAAATCAGTTTATTGGGCCCACTTTGATCTATCCTTTCCAGTGGGTTCCAATAGAGAAAATTCCAAATGTATGGCTCCAGAAAGCAGATTAAATGATCAAAAGTGCTGTAAAGGAAATCCTACAACTACCAAGTGACACCCCAAACAGTATGCTGTATACCAGCACAAAGTTTAAGGGATTATCAATAATACGTGCGACTTGGGAAGCTTATCTTCAACAATTAAATATTAACACCAAACTTGAAAATCTAGACGATGAACATGTAAACTTTGTTCACAATTTTGCAGCCATAAGAACTCGATGCCTCACAGAGTTGCATATACCAGAGGAGTCCTCCACAAACTCCGTTAAACAACTTAGGGAGAAACTAAGACACTAGGAGTTTGAAGCCTGGTGTGCATACCCACAGAAAGGAAGAGGAGTGGCACTCTTTGGCGAAGTTCCTGCTGCCAACACTTGGATTTTGAAACGTAATGGATTATCCAGCTCAGAATGGTGTGACATGTTGAAGATGACAGCTATGGTGGTTCCAGTACGTTCACTTCCGGGACGCTCCACGGGTACAAGCCACTGCAGTGAGATAGAAACCTTACCGCATGTACTCGGGAATTGTCCTCAGGGAGAGTTGCTGCGAATAAAGCGTCACAACACCATAAGAACTCTGCTTGCCAATGCTTTGCGAAGCATAGTATTAGAAGTCCACGAAGTAGTACACTGTGTGGCTGACTGTGGCAGTAACCGTCGAATTGATGTCATTGCTATCGACAGGAAGAAAGGAACAGCTGAGATCTTAGATCCCACAGTGAGGTTTGAGGCATCCTTAGACCAGCCAGCAGAAGTGGATTGTGAAAAGAAGAAAATATATGAGCCCACAATTCCGTTCTTCAGTGCCTCATATAATATCAGAAACATCGTGGTCACAGGCCTATTCCTCGAAGCAAGGGGCACAATATCAAAATCATATGTGCAATGGGGACAACAATATAAGCTCCCTAAACAGCTACAGGATGACATTGTCCTAACCACAGTAAAATACTCTGTGGCAATATGTTGAAATCATTTCTATGGTAACCATAACATTTTAAATTATATGATCATTTTAACTGTACCATATATCATGTCACAGGGTTGTGAAGCCACTTGTTACAGTCACTGTGGTTACAGTGTATGTTGGGTGCCACTTTTGTGGCAGTCTCTTTCCTGTCACATGAAATACTCGGTAGCTCATCCGGTGCAGTAGCTGCCTCTCCGCTGTGCGCCGCTGCGTTGATCTTGTTTGGGATTAGGTAGGCATGACTAGGATATTTCTCAGGCGCGAGGTTAGATGACATACACAGCACAGACGTTTTCTGATTTTATTCTCCACCACGTCATTGCCTCGAAGTGCCGACCTGAGCGAGTTTCTGGTATTTTGTTGTACGATTGCTATTTACTTCACCTTACGCTAATCACTGTCGCCTTTCACACATGACGTTTTTGGCGCAAAACTATACATATTCGCGATACAGGTTCACCCTCATAGTGACCTCGCAACAAACAGACCGTCAGTCCCGTTCTCTTCCAATTTTTTCTATTTATCTATCTCACCCCCGCACTTTCTCTCTAGTCCCGTTATGGGGGAGGGGGTGTATTTTCCCCAGCTGTGTCCTTGGACTTTAGGCAAAACGTCCCTCGGCGCGAGATGATTAAAGATTTTTGTCCTCTGGCCTTCAGAAATGTGCTCAGGTCAACATACTTTCAAGAGGCAGCTTCTTTACACAGTTTATAATACAAATTATACTTATACCTAAAAGTCTTATATATGTACATTCTGATTCTAAAATTACAAATATATATACATAGAAGTTCCCGTCTCAACCATATACTAACAAAAACTTTTTTTAACCTTTTTATATAGGTATTTATTTAAAACGCCTGTAAGTTATTCTGTGTCACATGGCAAACCTTTGTATGAGGTCAGATTTAATAATAAAAATATCTAGAAAAATGTGAGTTCTTTGTTGAAACTGAATTTTTAGGCCATATAATTACTCCTGATGGTATTAAGCCTAATCCAATGAGAGTTGAAGCTATAGAATGCATACCACCACCATGAAACTTAAAGCAATTAAGAAGGTTCCCAGGCATTCTCCAATATCTATCAAAATTCGTGATTAACTATGCAGAGGATTAGTGCCTCTTAGGAAGTTACTAAGAAAAGATAGAAAATGAAAACGGAATGCAGAACACCAAGCAGCCTTTGGGAACATAAAGGAACTCTTCAAGAGTAGCATTCTCCTGGAACAGCCGGATCCAAATTTATCTTTTCTAATATGTACTGATGCCAGCATACATTCATATGAGGCAATTCTGGTTCAAGAAGACATGGTGGGTAACAAACGTGTGATTGCCACTGCTTCAAGATTTTTATCTAAAATTGAATTAGAAATAGCAGTAATCCATTTTGCATTACAAAAATTTAGACAGTACAACTACAGAATAATAATCTACACTGACCACATAAGCCTATCCTTCATTCAAAAATGCAAGCTGACCAGTTCTAAGATCTCAAGGTATATACATTAAATAACCTCCCACAATATGCAGATTAAACATATCCCTGGGGAGGAGAATATCTTTAGTGACTTACTATCTAGGCTAAAATCTGAAAGTCATAGCAGAAACAATATCTAATCCCCATCATGAAATTAAAATAATGTACATAAACATTGTACATGCTGAACTCTTGAAAGATTTCAAAAAGATGGCAAAACTACAGGAAGAAGATCGAGAATTAATCAAATTCTTCAACGAGGCACCAGATATAAGACCTAAATTAAATGCCACAGTTGGAAAGTTTAAAAACATCCTATCTAAACTACATGGCTGAGATTTGAAATGGATTTACTGGCACATTCAGGGAGTGAGAAAACAATGTTAGCAATTGAAGTGTTATACATCAAACACTTAGGATGAGAGTTCAGAAAACTAGTCTCCTTCAGCGAACTGTGCCAGAAAACCAAACTAATGAACGTAAAGTATGACACCGTCCCCCATTCAGTAATAAGAGACGAAAAGAATGCATTAGTCTGCATTGATGAGCATGGTGAGTTACCTGTGGGGAAAGGTGGATACAAGTGCATCTTCGTCGTGTTTGATGTCTTTACGAAGTTCACCAAGATATTCCCTGTTAAAAACATCAAAGAGTACAAGTCTGAACAATATTGTATATGGAAATATTAAGGTAATTTTCTCAGACAATGCAATAATGCATAAGAGTAAAATATCTCAGGATACTTTACATGAGTTGGGGATCAAATTATATTATTCTTCTGCATACTACCCACATGTAAACCTGACAGAGAGGACTATGAGATATATTTCTATATATTTCCGCATCCTGTCCCACTAGGACCGCACTTCCTGGCCTGAAAAATGCAGTTATATTGAGGAGGTAATTAACAACTCTGTGAACTCCACCACTAAGGTCATTCCAATTGAATTAATGATGAATACCAAACCTAAGCGATTAACAATTGACATCAACACCACCATGGTTGTTCAACGGGAATTTACAGAGAAAGAAATGTAAACTGGCGTTTCAGAGACTGCAACAAAAGGCTGAAAAAGGAAGGATCAGTGCAAAAAGGTATATTAGGAAATGGTTTCCAGTGGCAGGCGAAGAAGTGCTTTTAAGGAAACACAACATATCAAAAGCAACTGAATAAAATTGTATTTGACTATAACATAGATATATTTGTCATACAAGAAGCAAATCTAACAAATGATCAACTTAAGTACTTCAATTTTACTGGATTTTTACTACACCTACTACCCAAAAATAGACAGATAAGTAGTGGAATATTAGTTGGAGTCAAAAATGATATTAAATCCTCCTTTCAATTTGTTAAAGAAATGGATAACAAAGATAAAGCTGAATTAATAAAGCTAAATTTTTGGGGTAACAAAACACATCTTCATTTATACAGTATTTGCAATCCTCCCAGGAATGAACCAGATCTCTCACTTATTGAACAATTAAATAAGACGATCATAATTGGGGATTTCAATGCCCATTCCAAAAGATGGGGTTATGAAAAAGTGGATTCTACAGGGCAGATAGTGGAAGAATTTTTGAATACCACAATCTTTGAACTGATTTATGATGAAGATCCCAAAACCTTCATACATTACTCTGGAGCAGGCAGTAACCCAGCTACAACAGATTGTTAGCTACAACAGATATTGTTTCAAAAGTTAAAAAACAAGTTATAGAAGACCCAGGTTCTGGTCACAGAGCAGTAATTGCTGATATAAAACTAGAGAACACAATGCTTTATTGCTACCAGATATGGAAGAAATATATCTAAACATAAACAAGTGCTTACCACAAGGTGCAGTGCTTAGCACTACACTTTTTAATATATTTATTAATAATCTACCACAACAAATACAAATACAACAATCAAGTGTGAAGCGTGCACAATTTGCTGATGACTTAGTAATGTGGAATTCAAAACCAAAAAGCAAAAGTACAGAACTAGAAAAAACCATGCAACAATCCTTAACCAACTTACAAAGGTGGACCAAAGAAAATTTAATGACTGTTCGCTATTCGGCAGGTACAGTGGTGTTCCAGGATAGATTGTAGAGTATTGCAAAAAGCAATAATTGTCCCACTCTTGAAGAAAGACAAAACAGCATCAGAAATAAAAAAGTATAGACCAATAGCTCTTACTAGTATAATAGCAAAAGTAATGGAAAGAATGGTGTCAAATAGGTTAAATTGGTTTCTAGAATCACAAAGTTTAATTTCCCCATGTCAACATGGATTCAGAGAGTTCCACTCTACAAATGATCGTCTTACTTCTCAGTCAAGAAATCAAAGACTCCTTCAATAGAAAAGAAGATAATGTATCAGTTTTTATTGATTTCCAAAGTACATATGATTCTATATGCAGAACAAAACTGCTAAAGAAAGTAAAAGAAATAGGGATACAAGGTCCAATGTTTTCATGGCTATATCATTTCCTAACACAATGCTTTATTGCTACCAGATATGGAAGAAATATATCTAAACATAAACAAGTGCTTACCACAAGGTGCAGTGCTTAGCACTACACTTTTTAATATATTTATTAATGATCTACCACAACAAATACAACAATCAAGTGTGAAGCGTGCACAATTTGCTGATGACTTAGTAATGTGGAATTCAAAACCAAAAAGCAAAAGTACAGAACTAGAAAAAACCATGCAACAATCCTTAACCAACTTACAAAGGTGGACCAAAGAAAATTTAATGACTTAAAACAGATTTTAAAATAGGGGAGATAATCTCGCACTAAAAATTTTAAAACTTTCTAAACTCCTTAGACAAGTTAAATCAAAGCCAATTTGGTTAACAAACATGCAGCACTGTACTGACAGCTAATGGGTCGTTGCCCAAAATTGACTGTAGAGTAAAACCCAGGCCCTGGCACTGGTGCTAACAAACGCATTGTGGACAATCAAAAAGGACAAGAGCTACAGAGAGTTGAACACCGCAGATAGGACAGAAAGGCACTGGGTCACCATGCAAAAGGTATCCATGGGTGGCTCGCATGTGACCAATTCTCAAGCAGGTTAGGATGACCTCCGCCCATCTGGAATCCCTGCAAGATGTCATCCAGGGTTACCCTTTCCATAACCCGGGAAGACATAGGAATGGATGCTTACCTAGGAGCCAAAATATTGTGACCTATCCGGGGGATAGGTTTGGGACGATGTGCTTTGTCACTTCGAATGGATTGTACTATAAGCCTAACAGGCAATAGGTCAACAAATTATCTAATCTTTTCTAATATATGTAAATACATGGGCTCTAGAATGCCAGGCATAATTTTTCACTTAAGTGAAGGATGTGCTCTAAAATGGATCTCCAGAAGTTCAGCATAAAGAAGGCAATAAATCATGAAAACAATGTTCATGTTCAAGGGGTGTTATAAAAGTTCTTGGCCCAACCAGTAAAACAAAAAGTTTAAGAGAAATATTTTAATGCTTTTTTTTACTGATTTCTTTAAATGTAGTTAGTTGTCTTGAGAAGTCATAGCTTTCCAACATTTTAATACCCTCAGTAAAGTAAGATTTGCTTGACTATAAAGCATGTGTCTCAGCTTCAAATTCATTTGATGTGAATCTTCTTCTACCCAGACATTTCTTCAGGTTTGGGAACAGAAAGTATTCTATGGCAGTCAAATCAACATCATGCAGTTCTGCAGCAACAAACCCAGGCATACATGAAGGTGGATTATTGTGATGAAAGAGAGCATTTTTTCTAGATATGGATGTTTTGCCTGAATAGTGTATTTCAGTAGATCTAACAGTGAATGGAGCCAAATGACTTAGTTGTCGATGGGTTCTTAAATGCCTCTCACTCACTCACTCACTCACTCACTCACTCACTCACTCACTCACTCACTCACTCACTCACTCACTCACTCACTCACTCACTCACTCACTCAAGTAGTGAAGCGTAATACTTCTTAGTGATGGTTCTTCCCATCCGGGGGGTTGTCTAAGAGTACCATACTCTGCGAATCCTTGAAAACCATTCAGAACTCTCTTGCAATAGGAACTATTTTTGCTTTCTTTGGTGCTCTTCCACTGTTATCACCCAATGTTAGAACTGTTCCTTCATCTCTGGCATATAGTAATGTATCCATGTTTCATCTACTGTTACGAAATGTATGAGAAAATATTGGAATTGTGTTTAAACAAGTCTAAACACTCTTGAGAAATGTTCATTTGAATGTATTTTTTGTCCATTGTTCAGGAACTCTGCTCCATTGAGCAAAAAGCTTTCTCATACCCAAAGCTTTGTGTAAAATGTAGTGGTCATAGCCTTTCAAGGACTTTAAAATGTCAGCCAACTTACATACTTGAAAATCGTTCAGAATGCATTATGAATTTTTGTCACGATCTCATTGGTTGTATTGGTTTGGGATGCCTTGACCACTTATCTTGAATGAATGTAGAACCACACCTAAATTCATTTTGTAACTATAAAAATCAAAGGGGAAGATTTCTTTGATGTCAAATTTAGCTGCTTTTGTATTTTTCTTGGAGTTAAACCCTTCAACCAGGGTTTAATCATAGCTCATATTTCAAATTTATGCATTTCATAGAAAATGTTAACACTAGTTTGTGTACATAATCACAAATAATTGACTGTACTTTTAATCTGGAACCTTACGACACACCAACTAAAGGATGATACTTAAGTGTCGTAATACTTTGGCTATCTTCATAACGCCTGAAACTCTGGCTGCTTTTATAATGCCCCTGATATTAGTGTCATAAATTCATAAATTGACCTAGATTATGTTATGTGTTGGTTTCGTATGTTTTTAAATTATATTTTGCATGTAGTTAACACATTAACAATCATTCTGAACTACAGAAGCTACTTTTTCTAGGTATACCGTAACCGTCGTTGGCGCCCAGTTTTTACAGACCAGCTTGTTCCAGGAGATATAGTTTCTATTGCACGATCACAGCATGACAACTTTGTGCCTTGTGACCTACTCTTGTTACGTGGGCCTTGCATTGTGGATGAAAGCATGCTGACAGGTAACTTAAATATTGTTTGGAAAAGTGAAATGTTTTAACATTCTTGTTAATACTTTGCATCTTAAAAAAAAAAAAAAAAAAAAAAAAAAAAAAAGTAACATGCTTAAGAGAAGTAGCTACGATAATAAACCATTTTTAATGTCTTTTATTGTTTGAACAGAGTATTTGGATGCTGAGGTTGTGTTACATCTAACTGTTACTATGTAAAGCAGATACTAATAAATTTAAATAAATGAATAAAAATACTAGGAATATTTTCTTAAAAAACTCACTGTAGATTAAACAAAGAAAAACATATTTCTTTTAACTTTTGGAGAAACATGCAATTGGTAAAATTGTAAAAAAGGAATTAGCAACTTATTATATACACAAGAATTTTGTTTATCTGGGCCTCATTAATCTGGATTTCTGTTTATCCTAATTGACAGTTACATAATTTTTCATCATGGAAATACATGCATCCTTCAATTAATACATTTGAATGCATACAGTTATAACTTTGGCACCACAGGTATTTTAGAGATTGCAATTGGTTGCATGCTTCAAGCCAACAATAACTCCATTAAGTGGTCACTGTCACAGAACAACAAAACTAAAATATGTGAGACTATGTCTCACTATTCACTCCTGATAATCATTGGGTGACTTTCAATTCTTTTTTTCATTTGCGTTTGTAGTGATGCAAATTTTTCTGTTGAACATTAAGTTAGCAGTCATTTGATAGTTTGTTTCCATATGATTCAGATTTTTGTTAATCCAGATTTCTCCAGTGTCACCTAATCAAGATAAACAAGGTTCTTGTGTACCCTGAAATGGGCATAGTTAAATACTATATTTTTCAGTTGTATATCATAGTTTCTATCGTCTATAATTTTTATTTGTTGTTTTATTAAAGTTGGTGCCGTTTTTATTAATGAGTCTGTACATAGCATACCGGAATAATGTTCTTACTGAATGTATAAATAGAAAGTGATAGCAGACGCGATTATGTGCAGGGTCGAGGTTACAGAATGGAATGCATAAATCAACGTTCCTTTATCACAACATATTTATTCGTTAATTTACACTTTCAGCACCATATTAATTAATCAACAACTTTCAAAATTCGATAGAATCTACACTGGTTAAAAGTTTGGGTGTAAGTTACATGTTCACACGCTATCAAAAAATACACATCCTTTCATCTTGAGCACACAGACGCTAATGAAAACAGTCCCTGGCGTCTCTCTTACGCAACACCGCCATTCTTTTGTATTCATCCGTGCAATAGTCCTCATTGGTTGAACACAAAGTGACAAGAAAACATTGGCTATCTTGAATATTGAAAAATAAGTCCCTGATACACCCAAACAAGAACTAGAAATTTACACACTCTTACAAAAATATTTACATGAACGATTTTCTATTGGTCAATATTCTGTCTCATATGCCCCTTGTTTTGTTT
Organism: Tenodera sinensis; assembly: GCA_030765045.1. Classification (NCBI taxonomy): domain Eukaryota; kingdom Metazoa; phylum Arthropoda; class Insecta; order Mantodea; family Mantidae; genus Tenodera; species Tenodera sinensis. The sequence goes on along the minus strand of CM060961.1, from coordinate 88,233,648 downwards.
TTCAAGTTGTCACCTATATTTACAATCTTGAAACACAATACAATACTTCTCCCTACTCCTATGATTCAATCACTTTGTACAATATTTTTTTTTTTTAACAGTCTTCTTCACTGTTTGTCTTTGTCTTTTGTTTTGACATGATACAGCATGTCTTTATAAATTTCACATATTCGATTACTACACAATACATTCAGTTATTATACAATACATATTCAGTTATTGTACAATATATCCAGCTATCATACCACATATGTTCTGTTATTATACAATACATATTCAGTTATTACACAATACACATTCAGTTTTTTGCGTAACACATTTAGTTATTACTCAACATATTCAGTTATTACATAATATATCCAGTTATCATACAATACATATTCAGTTATTGTACAACACATATTCAGTTCTTATACAACACATACTCAGTTATTGTACATTTGACATTGACACAAATATAATTTAAGTATATCATGGTTTATTATGTGGTTTTTGACTTGTATTCATTGCTATGAAGAGAGAAAAACAGGATACAAATTTTGAGCTAATGATTATGATCATGTTTATGGCAATATTTTATTCAGTTCTTTGCCTTCTTTGTCTTATAAGCTTATGTACAGGCAGGTTGTTGAGTCGGTTCTTAAACTCTGATGTTACTAATGGTACCATTTTTTTTTAATTGGGTTATTATTCATTGTTGTTTGGTTCAACATTTCTTCGAGCTTAGCATTAGCTATATTCATCTTAATTCATGGGCATTGTTTTTCTGATTATGGTTTTCCTTACTTCACTAATTGTCACTTCTTTGTCTCTTATTTCTATAAGAGAAAACTTCTATACTTATAATTATTCTGTAATTGTATTATTTTTCTTCTCAATTTACCCTCGACATCTTTGTGTCGAAATATTATATCTTTGTCATCATAATTGATTCCTTTTTATTTTTGTCCCTGACATCCTTATGTCAAAAACATATTATCTTCCGTCGCTATGATTCATTTCTTTAATGACAATCAGTGTCCTCATCTGTCTTTGTTGACAATGCTCTTTGTGGTCGATATAGCCAATGACTATGTTGATTTTCTTCCTTGTTGTAATTCCTAATCTGAACATAATTTTCTATAAGTAACCCATTAAAAATTGTTATCTTCCTTCATCTCTGCTACTCCTGCCTTACACATTCGTTGGCAAAGACTATTTGGTCCTTTCTTTGTATGGCTTCAATTTATTTTTATGGTATCTTCCTACCAACTTGCCATTTGTATTCTGTAGCTCATACGTGTGGTCACCCAGCTGTTTTGTTACGACCTGTGGTTCCTTCTTTCTCTTCGTGTAGCCATCATGGTGTCGATGTCAATTGTAAGTTGCTGAGATTTTGTTGTTTGTCATCCAGCCAGTTGGGACGAACTTAGTTGTTGTAATTTCCCTGAGTGTTGGTGGTGGTTGTCGTTTCTGTATTCTGTGCAGCATCTGCCCTATTTGGCACATTTTCATCTACTTCCTGCTGTCTTATGTTGTTAGTGTACCATTGGTCTCTGCCCCTTTGGCGTGAACCTCTGTCATATGACGGTCTGTGGTTGTTCGAGTGTTCCCTACTGAATCGCATGTGATTCACTTGATGGGTATGGTCTCCTGGTCTTCCACGATCATATGTATATGTTCTGTATCTCGATTCACCATTCGGTATTGTGTCGTGGTACCGCTGTCTTGTGTTCTCCATCCTCTCGCCATGATTATGTGGTTGTGGGAAATGGTGTGCCTCTCTCCCCCTTTCATGGGTGCTCCTAGTATTTCTATGTTCTCCCTCACTCTGGTTGTTCGTAGCCGTGTTCCGGTTTAGGATGGGTGAGTTTGAGTGACCGTTCCTATGTCTATGCTCATTAGGCCGACCATTTTGTGTTTTGAAGGCTGTCAGCAATTCTATCATATCTGCAAAATCTACTGGCCTCGCAACAATTAATCCTGTTCTCACTGTGTCTGGGAAATGTCTTGTTATGCTGGTAATTAGTTCTGCCTCCGACAAGTTGGGGTCTAATAGCTTTCCTTTGTTGGCTACTTTCATAAAATAATCGACTAACGACAACCCTTTGGTTGGATCGTATCTGCCTGTCGCTAGCTCTACCCTAGTTTGGTTTTGTTTAGCTGGGCCCCAATACCTTGATAGGAATAAATTTCTGAATGAGCTATACGACTCATGACCAGCTAGTGTTAACCTGAGCCATTCTAATGCCTTGTTTTTTAAGCTTTTCTTAACTATCATCATCCTAAGCTCGTTTGGTATCCTTTTCACTTTAAAATATTCTTCCATCTCTTTAACAAAGAGTTTTGGATCGTCTCCCTTCTCCTCGTCAAATGTAGGTGGTGTGATTTCATGTAATATGCTATTGGTGTAACATGTGTTATGTGTTGTGTCATTGTTTGGTTGTGAACCTCTTTCTCTGTATGGTGAGTCAACATTTTGTACATTATTCAAATAACTCTCATCTTGTACATTACTTACATCTAAATCATCTTGCCTCTGTAATGCATTCACAACCTCATTTACATTAGCCAAACTTTCTTTTCCTTTTTTCATTTCTTCACAAATTGATTTTAAGTCATGTTTTATTTCTAAGTGGCTCTGTTTCATATCATTTATAGCATCCTGTTGTAAATGCATCACATCATTGTCTTAATTTTAGGAATTACAATTTGTTCTACAGTTTCATTAATAATGTCTTTCTTTACTACCTCAATCTCATTCCTTAAATCCTCAGTTATTTCTGCTTTTACATTTGTAATCTTACAGTCTACACTTGCATTACATTCTGTTATTTCCTCTCTACACCTAACAATTTCTCCTTCTAACACAATCTTATTCTCTCTCATCTCTGATTCTATCTGTCCCATCCTATCTCCTACAATTTCTATCCTAGCTTCTAAGGCTTCCTTTGTTTCATTTAAGTTTTTATGTACTAATTTTAAATTAGTTTCCATTACTTTCATATTTTCTTTACACTCCTGTCTTCTTAATTCTATTTTCTGTTCTAAGTTCTGTCTTCCTAATTCCATTTTCTGTTCTAAGTTCTGTCTCACTTCCTCCAGTTTCTGACCTATACTTTGACCTAAACTTTGATCTATGTCCTGTTTTAATTCTGCCCTATTCTGTTCCATTTTCTGACCTAAACTTTGTTCTATGTCCTGTCTCAATTCTATGTTATTTCGTTCCATTTTCTGACCTAATTCTACCTTGTTTTGTTCCAGTTTCTGACCTAAACTATGTTCTAGTCTTTCAAACATGATCATCATTAACCTTTGATCTTTGCTTATTTCCACCTGTTCCTCACTTTCTAATTCTACCTGATAACTAGGCCTATCTGCCCCTTCCCCCACTCCTGTTTCTATCTCTTTTTGCGACATTTTAATTTCTTTATCCAATTCACTTAAGGTTAAAAGTCCCACTACTTTGCCGCTTCTCAGTAACATAAAAAATGGAAATAAAATGTATGTAAAAACAAAAATTTTGGATCCTACTTTCTTTTCCGTTGGTTCTCCGTCCAGTTATTTACGTCTCCTGGGTAGTTGGCTTCGCTAGATGATCTCCGGTGTTTTTTCCCACGTTGATTCTCCGTGTATCGATGATATCAAACAATGGTCTAATGGCGTCTTTTTCCTGCGCGATGGGATGGCGTCATTTGATGTTAACACTTCGTACTCGTAATTTTGCATTCCATTCTAAATTCGCGCTCCACGTTGGGTAAGCCATTTTGGTGCCGTTTTTATAATAATTCTGTACATAGCATACCGGAGATAATGTTTTTACTGAAAGATGAAATAGAGTGGTAGCAGACGCGATTATGTGCAGGGTCGAGGTTACAGAATGGAATGCATAAATCAACGTTCCTTTATCACAACATATTTATTCGTTAATTTACACTTTCAGCACCATATTAATTAATCAACAACTTTCAAAATTCGATAGAATCTACACTGGTTAAAAGTTTGGGTGTAAGTTACATGTTCACACGCTATCAAAAAATACACATCCTTTCATCTTGAGCACACAGACGCTAATGAAAACAGTCCCTGGCGTCTCTCTTACGCAACACCGCCATTCTTTTGTATTCATCCGCGCAATAGTCCTCATTGGTTGAACACAAAGTGACAAGAAAACATTGGCTATCTTGAATATTGAAAAATAAGTCCCTGATACACCCAAACAAGAACTAGAAATTTACACACTCTGACAAAAATATTTACATGAACGATTTTCTATTGGTCAATATTCTGTCTCAAAGTGGTTAAACTTATTCTGCCAAACCTTTCCGAGTCACTGTTTTATGATGGCATGATATGTTAAACTATCCATCTAAGGGTATAAACAAGCCAGTTTATGTTCCGTACCTGTGTGCATATTTTTTTCCTTGCTTATTTTTCCCAATATTTTAATTTATATAAACAATACACTAAAACAATGTAAAGTACAATAAAACAATTAAAAACAGCAGAGGTATTGGATGTGAAAGAAATTCTACGTTATTAATAAAAATGGTGCAAGAAAATTATGCGGATTATTAATACAGTTATTTGGAAGATGTTTAAATTTTTAATGCTAAGAATATTATAGGACAATGCTGTCCAACACTTACTTCCTTAACCATTCTTTCCCTTTTTCCTCTCAAAAGAAGGGTACTTGCACTAATAGTGGTTGTGATGGCACTTGTGCCTCCTTAAGTATGAGTTAAATGTGCCCGAGCACATGAGAAAGTTGGACAGCACTGCTGTAGGATATAATGAAAAATTACACACTTTGTGGTTTGTAAAAGGTGTATAATTCACTTCACTGACTAAATTTTGGGAGTTCTAAAACAGTAATATATCCTTGAATTTAATAAACCAAATTCGAAATTCTGTAGCAAAGATAAAAACAAACAGTAAATTATCACTGGGTCTTCTGTTACTAAGGAATGACAGGAGTAATGTACATACCGGACATTATTAAAAATTTATTGAGAACAAGTATTATATAACTGGAAAAGGAAATGTAGTGGTATGAGTGTAAAGTTTGGAAATACTGCTATATATTCATTTCATTTTGCTGATGATCTGCTTATCAAGAACATATGTGTAAGAAATTAATTGAATTAACAAATGAGGATTAGTGTTCTATTTTGAAAAATCTAAATACCATATTAAGTTGTATAATTGTTGCACTTTTGTGCTTTCTTCATAAAGTAAAAATACATAGTGTGACCATTATGTGAAGAATAAATTATTTAAGACTGGCCTTATTAACTTTCAGCGCTAGAGTACAGCAACGTATTGAAGCATCACCATGTTTCACTGTTCATAGTTGAAAAGAAAAGAGAGGGAAAGGAGGGGACATAAAAGCGATGCTGACACTGCAATGCAAACACTTACTCCAGTAAATAAAAATAACAATTAAAAAGAAAATGTGACTTTGGATTTATTGAATTAAGACTCGTGTAGTATTTTAGAAAAGCATTTACAGTACTGTTGAGTCACTTGCACTTTTTAAATGGAGTCAGTATCATCAATCTTCACGCTTTCAGGATCACACAAAGAGCGCCTTGAATAGCTTGTAGTGTTCAGTTGCACTTTTACTTTGCACCAGTCTCTTATAAGTTTTTCACTCACTAAAAACTCTTTTTGTAGCTGGATTACTATTCTGTTGTGAAAATGCAATCACTCTGTAGTTTAAAACCTGCTATGTAAGTTCTGTATTTCCCCATACTGGTATTTCACAAAATAAACACTCGTGAATAACTATAAAAACAAACAGCTGTACACAGTTGAAGTATAAGATGGTTATTGACTTGATACATGTTAACCATCCCTTGCCACTCCATTCATTTATCGCTCAGTCACATTTGCTGATTCCCACACATTAGGTATTTGAGCCAGTCATATTCGTTGATGCACTAGCCACCATTTTGGCAGTCGGCAAACTGTTGGCATCAACAGTGAGGAATATATTATAATACACTGCATACACTGTACCCTATCCCATGAACCTAACAGGTTGCAGTGGTGGCACATTATTTTTCAGTGGTTCCTCAATAGTGAACACCAATGTGACAATTATGTGGTTAAATGCTTAAGTCTTGATTGCATGTCTATAAATCAAAGTGCAGCCATTATGCGATTATGTGGTGAAATACAGTATATGGCATTAGGAAGAAAGAAGCAAATTTGAAACTCGAAGATAAAGAAGTTATTAAACAATGTGATGAATACAATTAGTGGGGTTAAAATTGCAAATTATGGAAGAAGTAATATTGAACTTCATCAACAATAAGGAAAGGATAAACTGGCCACATTTGAGTGATGTATTGTGGGACACAGAGGTAACAAGACAAAGAATCAGAATCAGATTTATTCACCACAAGAAATCATGAAAATTTATAGGTTGTATTTATCATAGAAACTATATAATGGCACGAGTTTATACAATGAATAATATAGTGATACACTAAGGTAAATGGCAACATACCCAGCATTTGCTTTATTGGCTGAGGAAAACTTTGGAAACCTCTTGGCCAGGTACCTTAGAACAAAGTTTACAGAGACATACCACAACTCTGTTTACATTAACATTTTATGATAAATAAGGAAAATTGAAGCTATTGATAGTGAAGCAACAAGATTCTAAAGTAAGAACAAATTAGAAACTAAAAACTTAACTTATCTTAGTAATGTTGCACGTTCTTTTTGCACAAACAAAAAGAACGTGCAACATTACTTAGATAAGTGAAGTTTTTAGTTTCTAATTTGTTCTTACTTTAGAATTTTATGATAAATTTGATCAGAATCCTAAATCCAATAAAGAAGAATCATGGTCTTAAATGCAATTGTTAGGCATACTCTTGAGCCATTGGGGCCCAAATGACCTAGCTGTCAATGGGCCTTTAAACTCTACCCACTCACTTTCTCATTCTTGAGCCATAGTGAACAGAACCCTTATTACAAGCAAGTTCATAAGATATATTCATATTTACATTTCCCTATACAGCAGGGGAAGACAACTTCGGGCTGTGTGACGTATTTAAACGAAGAGCCAGCTTCTCTGATAGCTTTTCAATGTGTAAATCTCAACTTAAACTTTTATCAACCCACAAACCTAAGAATTTTGTTTCAGAACCCAAAATTATCCAATTTATATCTGGTTCCGATGTCAGGTTTATTTTGTTTTCTACCAACTTTATGCAGAAAACTTAGTGCCACAGTTTTCTCTTCATTTACAAGCAGTGATTGACTTCAAACCAATTTATTATCTTATTCACAACTATTTGTTGTAGGCCACTGATCCTTTCCTGTAATGAATGTGAAATGTACAGCTTTGTTGCTAAAAGTAGAATATATTGTTTAAAAACATGGCAGTTCAAAAATATCTACAGGCAAAAATGTTTGGTATTGGAAATGGATTATTGGTGCAGAATCTTCTTTATCTGATTATGCTCCCCTTATGTAGGACTTCCACCCCTAGGACTTACAGGTCAATGCCTAGGGTGAGACACCTGTCAGGGAGCAGACAAACATATGAACCGGTGGAAGCTGGTGGTCAGCAAGCACCAGGTATGAGAGTGAGGAAGAGGATGATATGAAATAAAGGCAAAATCAATGAATGGAAAGCTGGTTATGGAGTAGTTGGGGAGTGAGTAGCAGGGGAAACCAGAGAACCTGGAGAAAACCTGCCCAGGTGCCGCTTATGCGGTTCCCTGGGAACCAGGCTGCCTATGTGGTAGGCAAATGGTCTAACCACTCAGCTGCAGCACTGCCTGTTGGTGCAGAATAATGAGAAAAACTTAGGAATGAGAAATTTAGACAAGAAATGGATAGAAATTTAGACAAGAAATGGATTATTATTTATTTATGCCAACAAACTTACTGTTCCGCCTGGTAAGCGGAAGGTCTGTGGTTCAAATCCCAGTTGTGGCATTGAATTTTTAAGTTCTACTTCTACCTCTCAAGAAATGGACATTAAAATATATATATATTTCAAAGAAACAATGAATATGGTATGGACATGTGATGCATATTAATCAAGATAGGTTACCGGAGATTGCTTTTGAAGAATGCTGTCAAGGAAATGAAAAAGAGTGGACTTATGGAAACCATAAATGAGAAATGATTAAGAGAAGGAAAATGACTACGGATGGACAGGACAGAAAAGTTTGTCAGTGCAGAAAGTTGTTTGAATGTGCATTTGGCTATCAGAAGATTTTTGTTGTTAGCTAATGCTGGATTTCTGACAATGAAGTCATTAATCCTCTTGCTCTCCAATATTTTTCACTGATGAATGGGGCACTAGAAGTATCCAGGCATATTTGAAAGTGGTCTCGATCCATTTCCTCTTGCAGATCACATAGAGGACAGAGTGGTGAATATATCCCAATTCTGTTTAAATGTTTTGCCAGACAATCATGTCCTGTAATCAACCTGAAGGTTGCAACTGCTGTTTTTCGAGGATACTCAGGAATTACTGTTTGAATGTTTGGTAGTTCCCATCTTTTATTCTTTGATTTTTCATAGTAATATTTTGCAATAATTTTTTTGAATTCAGAGTTGACTAATCTTTTAGCAGCATAAAATGGTAGATTAACTATAGATTTTTGTACACCGCTGGTACCCAGCTTTCTCATTACCACTCAGTCCACAGTGAGCTGGTATCCATTGGAAGACTAGGTGTTTTTGAAGTGCTGTTAGATAGGTAAGGATTTTCCAACATTCTATAATTGTTTGGTTTTTTGGTGACAACTCGGAAGTAATTGCTATAATTGCTGCCCTGGAATCTGAGAGAATAACTGCTTGCTGAAAATGTGAAATTCTGTACAAAAGATTTTGTAGGGTCATTCGAATTGCTTCAATTTCTCCATCAAAGTTAGTAGTTCCATAACTTAAAGATTTGTAATAGGAAAAGAGGTGACATGTGACTCCAGCACCTGCTCCATCTTTGTTTGATATCAATGATCCATCAGTATAAATATGGAGCCATTCATGTTCTGGAAATCTAGTATGGATTGTCTCTAATGCCAATAGTTTTAGAACACTAATTGGAGTATCACTTTTCTTAACTTCTTCTGTCAGGTGTAAATAATATATGTCTAATTGTCAGAAGATGTAAACATTGTAAAAAAAGCCCCAGGGATTTTGTACTGACTATTTCAGCTCTATTAAACCATACAAATATTAATATTGATTGCTAATGCAATGCTTGCAAAAGAAGTAAAATTGAATTTGGAGTAAAAAATTTTTTCTCTGATAGGGAAGTCTGTTTATTTACAATGTGATAGTTAAAATGATTCCACTGCTTTAAAATAAAATAATTTTTGCATTCTTGATGCAGCTTAAGCTGGGCTATGTTTTGCAAGTTTTATTTTAAAATTTACCTTATTCGTGACCCGCATATGAACTTGTACTAAAGTTCTATGAGAACATTCATTAATCTGAGTAATACTGATGGCTTATTTTGTTTATTGATGTTAACAATTGTTGGGATCACTATTGGCATCACCATTGTGCCAGAATTTTATGCTATATGTCTGTAACCCTATAGACGTGCAGTGTTGCATTTAATCCTGCTTAAGCAATGCCAGTATTTGGGATTGGAATTAAGTCTACAGACAGAGTTTTAAATATATAAAGTGGGTGTTCAAACAACTGTACTACACAGGTTGGTGACCATACCTTTTTCTTGTGAGGGAATTTGTTCTTCGGACATAAATATATAACCCAAAAATGTATAAAACTAAACAATATCAGAAATTACTTTGAATTCTAGACATTAATACATTATACATTGAAAACTTTGTTTCATACTAAGTAGCATTTGCATCCCTTACATCACTCAGATGTTTGTAAAATATAAACGATACCTAATTTTACATTTCATGTATTTAATCGTCATAGCTTTAATTGTTAACTCCTATAATGCAGAAATAAAAACAAAGTATTATATAAAATTCAGATATTTGCATTGCAAAACTCTGTGTGCCATCCAGGGTAATTATGTTTTTCGTGCACTTTAATGCACCTTCCCTTGCATAATCCATTGAATTATTTTGATAAACAATAAGTAATCCTTTCCAACTTCAAATATTTGTCACAGGTACAATTTTTAAAAGTGTGACTCCAATTCATAGTAGTGTGAACTGCATTGCAGGTGAATCAGTACCACAAATGAAAGAACCAATAGAAAACCTCGAAACCAGTCGCATCCTAGACTTGGAGGCTGATGGAAAATTGCATATCCTTTTTGGTGGTACTAAAGTTGTCCAGCATACACCTCCAAGCAAAACATCAGCTGGATTACGAGGTAAGCGTCATCAGAGTTCTTTAAGTAGTCATAGTTCTATAACTTCTGGCCATATAGTATACACAATCCCTCCTCACCACCACTGTCACTGTGGTACCTTAAATGTTTGAAGAACAACTCAAAATATTTATGACCATCGAGTTAAGAGGGTATGATTAATATCACAAATTATAGTACTAACCCTTTTGCATTGCATTAATTCAGTGGTGGGGTAAGTAATATTATCACTCATGTTCTGTTTTCTCTAATTTTTAAACCAGTTGTTATAAACCAGAGGCTAATGCAAGAAAGAAGTAATGGTTAATTGTGTATGTAGAGGTTTGAGAGTTCAAATGTGCAGTCACAGGAGCATATGAGAAGGCCAGTATAAAACAACCAGTATATAGCATTGTTTTATTTGATTGTTTTCTCTGATTTTGCTCTTATTTAAGGGAGGTGATATGTGAAATTTCTATTTTGTACAATTTTAAAACATCTAATATCTTTAAATGAGCAATTCTTGTGTGCGTGCATGCGTGCATGCAACACCACATGAACTTTACTACTAATAGAGGGTCCATAAATATTGGGATAGGAAACCAATGGTCTACGACGTTAAGTTAATAAGTTACACGTATTCAAAGTAATTAGAGATTGTGACCAATAAATCATAACCAGAAAGAAATATGTCAGTATTATCCACTGGAATCAAAATAGTGCTTATTAGGAACTTAGTAAAGCCTGTCCGCTGTCTCTCTGAAGAAGCACTTCTAGATTGTGGCGTTACCAAAAGCACTTATACTGGAGACTTAACATGTGGCTGCACGCCACTGCACTGGATAACAGGTTGTAGCAGCTACAGAAATATAGGGCAGTTCTAAAATGTGTGCTTGGGCTGCACGGTTATGCCGACTGACTATAGACCTAATAAACCTGAGAAATTGAGTTCAGACCCGAAGAGGGAATAAGCTTTTTTTTTGCCCCTTTCTTTTCCATTTTGAGAGAAATGTTGTTTGTTTGCTTTAAAATAGCAAATTCCGACCATCATATGCAATGCACAGAGTATTGTTTACTTTTGCTTCTTCTCACATCTGATGACTTAGGCTGGAGGGTTAAGTATTGCCATTGGCCTGGAGCTGTCTGTTGGCTAGCAAAATTACACTTTTGCCGATTTAGCTTACATGCACTTAGTGTATGGCAAAGCAGGTTGTTCTGCAATAGCTGCACGGATTTACGGTGAAAGGTACCCCAATGGATGGCAGCCCCATCAGACTACTTTCAAATCCATAGATCGACTTTTGCAAGAAAGTGGTTCTGTGATGCCAAATAAAACAGATTACTGTGCAAGACGTACCCATTGCACTCCAGAGTTTGAAGAAAACATACTGCATTTACTGGAACAGGAACCGTCAACCAGCACCTGTGCTATTGCACACACAATGAGTGTCAACCACACAAGTGTATGGCAAGTCTTGCACCCCTTCCATCAGCAAAAGGTGCAAGCCTTAACTCCAGAAGATTGTGTTATGCTTGCAGTTTTGTGAACGGGCCTTAAGGCAGCCACCGGAACTGTTTTCAGTGGTGTTGTGTTGTTCACCGATGAAACCACGTTTACCAGGGATGGTCCGATTCTAATTTACAAGAATAGTCGCATATGGGCATACAAAAACCCCCATGCCACTGCTCAGAAAGGCCACCAACAGCAGTTTATGGTGAACATATGGACTGGCATTGTTTCTGATCATGTTATTGGGCCATATTTTGTTTCTCCTCGACTGTGTAGCAACCCTTATAAAATATTTCTGTTGGATGTACTGCCAGCCCTTTTGGAAGAAGTGCTGCTTAATGTTTGTGCTCAGCTGTATTTCCAACAAGACGGAGCTCCTGCTCAATATGCTATAAGCTTACAGGAGCATCTAAATTGGTCTTCCCCAATCGTTGGATCAGAAGAGACAGTCCTACTGTGCCTTGGCCACCTCATTCGCCAGATCTCAATCCTGTGGATTTCTTTTTCTGGGGTCATTTTCAGACTATGGTGTATTCATCATTGATTCTGAGTAGATGCTGGTTCCCCGCATTATTGCAGCCTGTGATGAGATTCGCAACACACCAGGAATACTCAACAGGATTTGCAAATCATTTTTGCATCAATGTCGCCTATGCATTGATGTTAGAGGTCAACATTTTGAACAATTTCTTTGAAACCTGCACCTTCTTCTTTTATGGCTCTACAGCCCGATTGGGCCTTGACCTTCCGTACTATTTTCTTCCATTCTCTTCTATCATGCGCCTTCCTTCTGCAGCCTCTGACTCTCATTGCAGCACACAATTCATCCCTGTTCTGCCTTTCCTTCTTCGTGAAAATATTTTCCTCTTTCACATTTTCTTTGGATTCCACTCATCCTCCATTCTTTCTAGGTGTCCCAACCATCTTAAGCCTCTGAGATTTGATAAATCTAACATCATCTTGACTTTCAATTAAATAACTTATTTCCTGATTGTTTCTCACTCTCCAATTTTATGTACAACAATGTACAGGTTCAAACATTTGTCTGAGTATTCTTCCCTCGAAAGATCGCAAAGCCTTTTCATTGTTCATTGTGGTAGACCAACCCTCAGACCCATAGGTTACTACTGGCCTCATTAATGTTTTATAAACTTCAAGTTTAGTATTCCTGGTTATTATTCCATTAGAGAAAATCTTTTTATTTGCATAATAAGCTCATTCCCTGCCTGTATTCCTTCTCGAATTGTATTGCTCAATTTATTATCAGATTTAATTAAGGTATCAAGATATGAAACCTGCGCTTACTCATTTATTTATCTTTGTTCTGCTTGTATCTACCTATTGTATTGTAATGTTAATTTCAATTCAACTTATATTTATAATAATTCAGTCACATGTAGCTCTTTCAAGTTCTTATCAATCATTTATTTGTTTCTAAACTGTTAGGCTTGAAGCATCTCATTTAAATGAAAACAAAGTTCTCAGTGTGTACTTACTATTTAGGTCATGCAAGTGTAAATAATAGTTAAACGAACTTGAAACAAAAAGTTTAAACATTAGTTAAATTAAAAATGACATGACACAAATGTTTTCCTGTAAATCAAGTTAAATTAAGTTTGTGCTTATGTAGAAAGAAAAAAGAACATAAAAAATATGGGGTTATGGGTATTTGAACCTGCGCTATAATACGTGTGTACTTTTGTGTCCTGGCACCATATCCATTATGCTAAATAGGCAGGCTATGAAATTTGCCTGCTTGTTTTCTTATGCATTACAGCTGCAATGGATATGATCAGTGGTGTGCACACCCTCAAACAGTTTTAAGGCACAGTTGTTCTGTAATTTGTAATCCCAGATCACTGGTTACCTATCTCAAATTTATTGCCTATGAACCATTTATCACCATTAAAATTCGTGCAGTGTTATTCATTTACACCCTGTGTATACATATATATTTCACATATCTTGGAAATGGCTCTAATGATTTGGATCAGCTTTTTATTTAGATAAGGTTTTACTTTTTAGTTTATCTATATAGTTGTCTTTCCTGAAAAAAACATGATTTTATACAAAAAAGAACATTTTTTACTCCCTCTCTTATACAGAGCAATTCTTGTATATATATATATATATATATATATATATATATATATATATATATATATATATATATATATATATATATATATTTCCCGTGTCTGAGAAACAGCTCTATTTGGATCAAATTTTGTATGGAGATAAGTTGTAAGTTTATGTATATAGGTGTGTTTCCTGAAAAAATGCCATTTTACATTCAAAAAACATGTTTTCTCTTAATTTCCTCTTCTCCAAGTAAGTGATAAAATTTTCTGTATGTTTGAAATAGAAGTGCTATGTATTACATTCGCACTGTTTTCTCTACTCACTTTTAGGTTACACATTCACATCTCTTTCTGTACTCACTTGGCTACAAGCAATTTTTCTAAAAAAAAAAACCACTTTGCACCAAAAAAAAATTTATTCCTTCTACAAGTCATGCCCTTTTCTGTATGTTTGAAATAGAAATGCTGCTACATTCACACTGTTCTCTACTCACATTTAGGTAACACATTCACATCTCTTCCTGTACTCGCTCGTCTATAAACACTTCTAAAAAAATTATTCTCTTCTAAAATAAGTTGTACAATTTTCTGTATGTTTTAATAGAAATGCTACTACATTCTCACTGTTTTCTCTACTCTCTTTTAGGTAACACATTTATATCTCTTTGTTCACTTCCTTTTCTAGAAACAACTCATAGATATTTCTCCATGTTTGAAAAATGCAATATACAACACTCAAAAGGCTTTTTCTACTCGTTTTCTTTTACAAAACACAATAGTACTTTTTTCTCTATTCCCTTTTCTACAAACAGTTTGTACAATCCATTTTGGAATGGAAATACAGCGTATTTCATTCACACGATTTTCTCTACTCATTTTTGTGTTACTAAACACAATCACATTTCTTGCTCTACTCCCTCTTCGATGAACAATTCATACAATTTTCTAGAATTGAAATAGAAATGTCTATTACATTCACACGGCTTTGTCTACTAGCTTTTCTTCTTATAGTATGTGTTATTGTTCAACAGTGCTTTTGCATAGTGTTGTTTTGGTGTGTTATAAAAAATAAAGAAATAGTTAAAAAAGGTAAAGTTGTCATAACTGGTGTCAGGAGGGCAATGAAAACCATGATATGATGCAGTTGATAAAAAATATTAGCCAAGATGGTCATAATTCCGGAATGTGGCAGATGGAGAAAGATATGAAAGCCGAATTGAAAAATGTGAACTCCAGAATGGAAAATATGGAAACAAAAATGGAAGCTAAATTTAAAAATGTTAATTCCAGAATGGAAAAGAGGAATGTCCAATATGAAGATAGAGCTATTGGACAAGATTAACGAGCAGCTGGCTGGGATGAGGAAGACATGGAAGAACATTTTTTTTATTACAGCTTCACGGGTGATCAGCCATGTGAGGTTTAAAAACATTGAGCTGTGATAACACGTGCCATGAAAGCTTTAAATCTTACAATGGAAGAACTTGGTGGAAAGACAAAGGACTTTGGCCAGTGTGTTAATGCTCTAGAAGACAGACGATGGCAGCACCAAAGAACTGAACTCCATGGTGGAACAAATGCTCGACGAAAAACTCAAACTAGGTAGATGTCTATAGGGGAGACCTGTGTTCAGCAGCCTCTTACAGCTGAAATAATGATGATGCTGATGAAATATATGTTGTTGTTAGCTAATGCTGGATTTCTGACAATGAAGCCATTAATCCTCTTGCTCTCCAATATTTTTCACTGATGGATGGAGCATTAGAAGTGGCCGGGCATATTTGAAGGTGGTCTCGATCCATTTCCTCTTGCAGATCACATAGAGGACAGAGTGGTGAAGAATATATCCCAATTCTGTTTAAATGTTTTGCCAGACAATCATGTCCCGTAATCAACCTGAAGGTTGCAACTGCTGTTTTTCGAGGATACTCAGGAATTACTGTTTGAATGTTTGGTAGTTCCCATCTTTTATTTTTTGATTTTTCATAGTAATATTTTTCAATAATTTTTTTGAATTCAGAGTTGACTAATCTTTTAGCTGCATAAAATGGTAGATTAACTATAGATTTCTGCACATTGCCGGTACCCTTTTTTGCAAGAAAATCAGCTTTCTCATTACCACTCAGTCCACAGTGAGCTGGTATCCATTGGAAGACTAGGTGTTTTTGAAGCACTGTTAGATGGGTAAGGATTTTCCAACATTCTATAATTGTTTGGTTTTTTGGTGACAACTTGGAAGTAATTGCTATAATTGCTGCCCTGGAATCTGAGAGAATAACTGCTTGCTGAAAATTTAAAATTCTATACAACAAAGATTTTGTAGCGCCATTCAAATTGCTTCAATTTCTCCATCAAAGTTCGTAGTTCCATAACTTAAAGATTTGTAATAGGAAAAGAGGTGACATGTGACTCCAGCACCTGCTCCATCTTGGTTTGATATTAATGATCCATCAGTATAAATATGGAGCCATTCGTGTTCTGGAAATCTGGTATGGATTGTCTCTAATGCCAATAATTTTAGAACACTAGTTGGAGTATCACTTTTCTTAACTTCTTCTGTCAGGTGTAAATAATATGTGATGTCTAATGTTTGTGTCGGATTGACTTTAGATATGAAGTTTTCCTTTGAATTAGGAAGGTATACATTCTTCTTGATGTCTTGAATTTTGGAAAGAAAGCTCTTCCGAGTCTTTAGTGTATGTGTAAAATTTCTCTTGTGCCATGTATTGAATGGGAGTCTGATCAACTTTTTGTGTTGAATAAGAGCCGCTTTTTCTATTTCATATTCAATGGGGCATTGGTTGGTTAGTATTTCCATAGCTGCTATTGGTGTGGTTTTGATAGCACCTGTAATTAATCTAAGACTTTGGTTTTGAAAGATTTGAATCTTTTTTGTGTTTGCTGTTACAAGAATTTCGCTGCAGTAAGTAAATAATGGCTTTATATATATATTTGTTTTGCACTCAGCATTCACTGTCTCATCTGATCATGAATTTAACGAAGAGAACTGTCCTAGAATACTGAAGCGCTGACACAGGCTGCTTGTTATTGGACTTTGATGCTGGCCGGTGGCGGATTGCCGTGGCTGGAGCTGGTGTAGGGCGTGACTGGAGAGAGGGTTATGCCAACATTAAATAAAGTTTACTCAGGGGTCTCCATCTAGGGAATATGTGAATGGTGACCACAAGGTACCCAAGCTGAGCAGAACATTACTTCCACTTACTGGTGTTTTGCTCCTCACTGTAACTTTTCTATCTGACCTTACCTTGGTCATCTCTTGTTCTCTTCTGACCCCGATGCTATTAGGGTTCCCGAGGGCTAGGGAGTCTTTATTTTTCCAACCTCTCCATTTCTCTAAAATATTAACCCCTAACATGCTGACCTGTCATGGCATGTAATACGTCCCCTGATTGGTAATCAGAGGATATGGTCGGTGAATTTATTTTGATAATTCTCCCGGTCAGGTCGGTGAGATCCGTAAACCAGCGACAGGTGTGGTCCTCCAGACATTCTGGGGGTTGTGAGGGGGCGATGTGACCGCCAGAACATAAAAATATGGTGCTCTCTAAAAAGCGGTTACTATTACTGCTATTGCTCTCTTCAATATAAGTGAAAAATATTGGAGAGCAAGAGGATTAATGACTTCATTGTCAGAAATCCAGCATTAGCTAACAACATATATATATATATATATATATACATTGTATGCTGTGTTAAGAGTTGCTCTGGAACATCCCCACTTCATTCCTGTTAGATGTTTTAACAGTGAAAGGCGCCTCTCTGCTCTTTGTATTACATTTTCTATTTGTTTGGTCCATGTAAGTTTAGTATCAAATGTAACTCCTAAATACTTTGCTTCCTTTGTTTCTGGTAATTGTTGACCCTCAAAATTTAGTTTTATTTTTAGTGGTTTTTTTCTTAGCGAAAAGATTTGGTAGTTTGATTTTGTTGTATTAACAGTCATTAAATTTTCTTTGGTCCACCTTTGTAATTTGGTTAAGGATTGTTGCATGGTTTTTTCTAGTTCTGTACTTTTGCTTTTTGGTTTTGAAGTCCACATTACTAAGTCATCAGCAAATAGTGCACACTTCACACCTGATTCTTGTATTTGTTGTGGCAGATCGTTAATAAATATATTAAAAAGTGTTGTGCTGAGCACTGCGCCTTGTGGTAAGCCACGGTGTACTTGTTTGTATTTAGATGTGTTTCTTCCATATCTGGTTGCAATAAAGTGTTGTGTTAGGAAATGACATAGCCATGAAAACATTGGACCTTGTATCCCTATTTTTTTTACTTTCTTTAGTAGTTTTGTTCTGCATATAGAATCATATGCACTTTGGAAATCAATAAAAACTGATAAATTATCTTCTTTTCTATTGAAGGAGTCTTTGATTTCTTGACTGAGAAGTAAGACTTGTTAATTTGTAGAGTGGAACTCTCTAAATCCAGCTTGACATGAGGAAATTACATTTTTTGATTCTAGAAACCAATTTAACCTGTTTGACACCATTCTTTCCATCACTTTTGCTATTATGCTAGTAAGAGCTATTGGTCTATAATTTTTTATTTCTGACGCTGTTTTGTCTTTCTTCAAGAGTGACAATTATTGCCTTTCGCCATTCAGCAGGTACATTGGTTTTCCAGGATAGATTGTAGAGTTTTAGTAGTTGTTGTTTTGCTGTTTTTCCAAGGTTTTTTATGAACTCTGGATGTATGTGATCAGGTGCAGGAGACTTTTTGTTTTTTAGATTATTTATTGTAGCGACCACAAGGTACCCAAGCTGAGCAGAACATTACTTCCACTTACTGGTGTTTTGCTTCTCACTGTAACTTTCCTATCTGACCTTACCTTGGTCAACTCTTGTTCTCTTCCGACCCCGATGCTATTAGGGTTCCTGAGGGCTAGGGAGTCTTTATTTTTCCAACCTCTCCATTTCTCTAATTTCTCTATAAAACCTTAACCCATAACATGCTGACCTGTCATGGCATGTATATGTCCTCTGATTGATAATCAGAGGATATGGTCGGTGAATTTATTTTGATAATTCTCCCGGTCAGGTCGGTAAGACCCGTAAACCAACGACAGGTGTGGTCTTCCAGACATTCTGGGGGTTGTGAGAGGGCGATGTGACCGCCAAAACATAAAAATATGGTGCTCTCTAAAAAGCGGTTACATTTATTGCTAAGTCTCTTCAATATTTATGCAATATGATGAAATATATGTATCTCGGAAATGGCTATAACAATTACAATGAAAATTTATATTTAGTTAGCATTTGATTTTTTAAGTTAATCTAATTAGTATCTTCTCCCAAAAATGTGATTTAACAAAAAAGATAAATGCCGAGCAAAGCTCGATTGCCCAGGTTCTTATTAGTAAAATGTGATGGCTTCTTTACTGTAACAAAAACCTTATTGGCATTTTCAAGATTTGAATTTTTAATAACCCCTGTGTTTATGGGTTTTGAGTTTTGGAATGGGGTGAATCAAATTTTAACTCAAACAAGGAAGGACACATCAGAACATTTTTATTTCCTTATAACAGAGATAGAACAGTGGGGTTGATTTTGTGCCCTGTAAAGGTGCAACTGTCATGGAGGGTTTTATACATTTATTTAATACTTTGATCCCATCAAAATTTGGAAATACATTTTTAAAAGCTGAAATCATAGAACTATTGTTTGGGAGGTAGAACTGGAACTTAAAAATTCAATGCCACAGCTGGGAGTTGAACCACAGACCCTCCGCTTACCAGGTGGGTGCTCTAACCATTGAGCTACTGTGACAAACTGCTCAATGGTTAGAGCACCTGCCTGAATTTTTAAGTTCCAGTTCTATCTCCCAAACATTGCCCACACACGGCTTGTGTGTTTAAAAACATCAACAGTAAGTTTGTTGGCATAAATAAATCATAGAATTATGTTTATTAATATTTTAGAAATGAAAATTGAAGAAACAGTTATTTTAGTACAAGTGTATGTGTGGTGTGGATACAGTGGTTGTTATGAAGATGTCATGTTTTAGGGATTTCAAAATAATTATATAAGAATCATTAGCAACTAAACTCTGTATGCAAGCAAATGCAAGATTTCATTTTGGGCTTTATAATTCTCCCATGGTCTGCCATACAAACCAAGTTTGTCATTTACACCTCATTTCATTTAAGTTTCTCTTGTTAATGTTCCTATGCATATTTTGTGTGGATTTTATATGCTTTGACAAGTGTTTATATTCTTGGTATCGAGAGCAATGTTCTTTTATTTCCAGCAAATGGTCATGCTGATACAGAAATTAGGGATTATGAGCGTGAGGTGTGTTAACCATGAACACTGCCGACATGACGTTACGGATCCTTGTGTCAGGCTTAAGTTATCCTGAACACCAGAATTAAATCCATTCTTATAGATAGCAAGGAAAATATTTGATCTGAGTGTTATTTGCCTTAATAAATTGTAAAACCTGAAGCTTGCTAGGGAGTTGTATGTATATATTGAAGACTCGTTGTTTACGATGTTTTGTCTACAAAGCAATTCCAAGCTCAATGAACTTCAGGTAAACAAGAGAGGTAGAATCAGGACTGAAAAAACCAATGCCATAGCCAGGATTTGAGCCACAGATCTTTCGCTTCACATCGGGCTGCTCTAACCACTGAGCTATCATGGCAACTTGCCAGTATGACACTAAATTCCCCAACCAATTTGTATTTTCCCTGTAGACCACAATGGACTCTCACATCAGAGATAAGTACCCCAAGGGCGACTTACAGTCGTAAGTACTTTGTCCTGGGTTAAATAACCTTTAGATGGTAGTTTTTTTTGTCATCCAGCAGTAAGTTGCTGGGCATAAAAAGTAACATTTCAGGTAAACATGCTTTTTAATTTATACATTTGCTTACAAAATTATACCTAGGCAATATTGATATTGTTTTATATATTGTGTAAAGCCTGTATGACAATGTAGCATTTGTTTTTCCTGTAAGTCACATGTGCAGTCAAACTGAAGAAATAAAGCATTGTTAGCAGTTGAAAGGAGCAGTTCATAAAAGTTGTGGGAAAACCATGAACAAATGTGGTTTCAGAAACCTTGAACAGAATAGTTCTGCAACCCATACATGACATGTATATTTACATGAGGCAATAAAGAATTGAGAATAATGCAACTGTTAAAGAGCTTTAATAGTAAAATGCAAGCTTCAGAATTTTGCAAGAAACAATATTTTGTTAAAAATAGAAAATAAATATTCATCAAAACTCAATCATGGCTTATTATTTGTAATAGTAGAACCTTTGACTCGTCACAACTTGAAAGTACATACAATATAGTAAATAACAAGGTCTCATCACTCACAGATACTTAAATTATAACAAGAAGATATCAAATTAGTGCATCCACTTGGTGTTGTATTTTTAAATAATTATTACATTTTGTTGAGCTGTGAGACTGTATTATTTCTCCCCGGGCGTGGTACTAGGTGGAATGAATAAACACTCTATGTAACTTCACTATATATCACTTTATTAACACTTTTTTTGTCTCTTGTTACACTTGTTATAATTGAATTGACTTTCGTTGCACCTATTTGTATTTTCTTAATAGTCTTTCCACTCTTATAAAGTCTTTGAGACCCACATCCACGCGCATTATAGAAACACGTTTTTACCTCTCAAACATACAGACGCTAATAACAAAATTGGCGCTACTTTACATGAGGCCCTTTTTTGTATGCATTCATTTTATATTTTTCTACGTTAAATAGTTCCTGTATTGTTAGGAAAGCGATCTTTATCTAATCGCCCTTCACTTTTAACATTAAATATATATGGTTCTTATACTTATACATATTAAATTTAAACATGAAACTTAACATTGATGACGTTTTTAAACAAACTTATTTTTCTTAACAATGAAAAAATAGCAACACGTTTTCGTTACTCAACTAATTCTTATCAACATAAAAAATAAATTACATTTGCAATAAATATTTACATAAACTCTGTTCATCTAGAGATTAGAGGAGACGTAAACAAAGCCATGTGCATTTTGAACACAGCGCGCCCTCTTGACGCTTTCACCGTCTAAATAGTCCCTATAAGAAATACTGTTACTGAGGTCTGAATTGTCACTTAATGTTTGCTAAAGCATGAACTAAGTGTACTAAGCATAGTTAAAGTGTAAGAATACACAGTTATGTGAATCTGTAACCAGCCTAATTCATTCTGCGCGCACATCAGTATGAATGTAACATGATGGAATAAGTAAGTGTTGCAAAACAAAAGTGCGGCAAACCGTTGCGAAGTGGTGAAAAGACAATAATATTGAACGTGTTTAACAAGTTCTGCGAGAAATATTCCAAACTTGCTATCGAAGACGTGATGAAATTAACATCCGAGTTTACCGGTGTGTCAATTGCAAGTATTTACAACACACGCAAAGAAAAATCGTCAGTTGGTGCAGATCCCAGCCAAAAGCTTCCACGTACCAGATAAATGGTGGATGTTGTTTGCGACGAATTTGTGAGTTTGAGATCTTCAATCCGTCGAAAAGTTCACCAGTTCTTTGTTAACAATGAACCTCCACCTTAAACAAAGTGCTGTTGGCAGTTAACTCTGAACCCGATCTTCCAGATTTAAATCGAACTTCCCTCCACAAGCTGCTTTTGGAGATTGGTTTCGAGATTGTGAGCAGGAAATGAAATAGTGTTATTATGGACAGAGATGACGTAAGTAGCAGTTAATTTCCATCTGCTACATGTTATTTGGATCAAGAAAATATATCCTTTTGGTAGTGTAAAATGCATATTATACCTATGCGTAGCGGTAGGTAACTGTGTTGCGTCACTGTGAATGCACGTGGCCGCGGAGTGATACAAACTGGTGCTTTGTTTATATCTCCTCTAATCTCTTGATGAACAGAGTATAAATGATTTCCTTTTGGGGTCTAACCATATATTCTGTCTCACACTTTATACACAAAACTCGTTTTAATTTAAAATTCCTGTTGTGATTCCTACCAGTTTTATGTATAATACTACAGGCAACTGGTAATCAAATCTTTCAAACTGCTCATTATAAGCAGTTTCCAGTTTCTGTAGTTGTTTGCTGAAAGTAAACAAATAGCAAGATATGTAAGATAATTTAAAATATGAAACCGAGTGCCTTATTGTAACCAGCATCAGCTTTGACTGGGTTATTGGCAAATGATTTTAATGAAAGTAATATTTTCTCTTTCTTAGGTTTATATAGTTAAAATGTAAAATGATTATGTGGGCTGTGGTCTAGTGAAAAAATTTCTTCCAGATGTTTCATCTGAAGCTGCATTGAACATCTTCAATGGCATGGCCATAGTACTCTTCCAGTCTCTGCGGTGACTGATGCTACTTTCAGCAAAGGACATCCAAAAGAACCACTTTCTTCTGCAGGTGTTTACACAATTCTGTGCTTGTGTGACTGTGTATATAGGGACCACTCAACGTGTGATAAACACCTGCATTACAGGACATAAGAGGTGCTGCCATTTGGGATAAACAGAAAAATCTGTAGTTGCAGAAAACATGCTTTACTAGCGCCAGGGGAACATATACCATACTCAGATACAGTAGATGCCAGCACATCAACACAAATCATAGCCATTGAAAGCAGCTTCCACTTCAGCCCAGCCCATGCAACAGCTGAACATCAATAAGGAATGGACTAACTGGGAGTTAGCTCTACTCACCTATGCTAAGCGTAAAAGCCCATGAAACCAAAGGCTCAGTATCAGTTGTTGCCAAAACTAGATGAGTACTACAGCTACGTCACTGAAGATGTTCAACATAGCTTCAGATGAAACGTCTGGTAGGAGTTTTTCCCACTAGACTAAGGCCCATGAGACCGGATAATCATTTTCTACTTAATGACACTGGCCATGAAAGCTTACGCATTTATACAGTTTGTATAAAACCAAATGCTGTGAAATTCAGTGTATGTATCATTTGCTGGATAACATTTACATAATATTTACTATTAATAACATTATTGAAACAAAATTTGAGAGCAGCTGATGTTGAAAGTGGGCAATGGCAACTCTCAGCACAAAACTGTTCTATGTATGAAATGGCAAATCAGACTACCATTTTGCAATTAATTGCAGGAGTGTTCTGAAAATAAAGCTGGTTATTAATGTTTAATTTCTGAAGGTATTTAAATATTGGAAAGTACCATAACAGAATAACAGTTTGGTTTAGTATTAGAGGTAAATTTTATTTAAACTATTCTCACTTGGTAATTATTATTTATTTATGCCAACAAACTTACTGTTGGTGTTTTTAAACACACAAGCCGTGTGGGCAAAGTTTAAGAGGTAGAACTGGAACTTAAAAATTCAATGCCACAACTGGGATTTGAACCACAGACCTTCCGCTAGCCGGGCGGACGCTCTAACCACTGAGCTATTGTGACAAACTGCCAGAATGGCACTAAATTCTCAAGCCAGTTCGTATTTCTCCTGGTAAACCACAAAGGCAGTCTCACATCAGAGACAATTACCCCAATGGTGAATTGTGGCATTGAATTTTTAAGTTCCAGTTCTACCTCTTATTCTCACTTACTTGAGAAAATTAGGACATAGTTCCCATCTTTGACTTACAATTACCATCGATATTTAAAGGTGGAATACCGTCATTGTTTCGTTAAAGTTTTTAGTTTCCTCCAAAGAGAACCCTCCTTGCAATTGAGATTACATAGTGCAGCATGATTAGCTGCATCTCTTTCTTCTTGCAGTGCTTTGCGAAAATGGCAGGTCGCTCTGTTGTTGCTTTATGCGGTTGGTACCATGTCCGTAGCCATAGCCTATGACATTCTTTCTTTTCTTCTAGTAGTTGTGCAATTGTTGGAGAAATGAGAAATTGCCTGAACTTTTACATTGCATTATTGTGAAGCAAGACTGGCAGCATGCTAGTTGTTGCAGGTAAGAGTAGTTACTGGTATATCAAGGTCCTTAGAAGATTTTAATGGCATTTTCAGATCTGTTACGCTGTTTAATGTTTCTGTGTAGTGTTTCCAATCAAAAGGATGTCTAATTAAAGGAGAGATGTCGTACTCATTGGTCACATTCAAACTAAGCGTTGATTGTTGGGGAGATTATCAGATGATGTACCATGGGTACGGAACAGCAATAAATAATATTTTTTTCAAGGAAAAAGCGCAGGTGAATGAACAGCATCTGAGTATTAAGTAGGTTCTATTGGATGTATAAACTCCAAAGAGAACTTTAATGCCACATCAAGAAGCAATCTTCCCCTAGGATTGGCTAAGTTGGAGTCTCATTGTGGATGTTTGCAGTTGAAGTCTCCACCAGTAAAATAATTAGTGCCCATAACTGTATTATATCT
Source organism: Tenodera sinensis (assembly GCA_030765045.1). Classification (NCBI taxonomy): domain Eukaryota; kingdom Metazoa; phylum Arthropoda; class Insecta; order Mantodea; family Mantidae; genus Tenodera; species Tenodera sinensis. Next base: position 88,208,398 of record CM060961.1, on the reverse strand, counting down.
CACCAGTTTGCAGCAGTTAACTTATTTTCAGGAGCTGTAAAAATGATGCTATTTGGTACATTTAATTGTTCAAGTATATGCTAATTCTGGAGAGCTGGAATTCCTTTTCTCTAATCGGTAACAGTTCATTCTGCTGAATGTCATTTTTGATGAAAATTGCAGAGCCACCCTTTCTGGAATTAGCCAGGTGATCTGCTTGATAAATTTTGTAGCCAGGCAAGAAACAATTTTCTGTTACAAGGAGTATATCTATTTATAACTGTTGAGAAATATATTTAATTCCGAGCATTTATTATTCATTCTTCTGAATTCCAAGTGTATACTTTAAAGGATCTTCCTTTAACTGTGTGATTCATTTTTTGTTGAGAATTAATGTAAGTATTTGCTGTAAGGTTTTTATTAATGGTTGCAGAACAGACAAATGAGAGTATCTTAACTAGTTTATTTAACATGCTGTTGTTAGTAATAGCTGAGTTTTTAGGGCCACCTGCTGCATTGTTATAGTCTATTTCTTGCTTATCCACAACTGCTTGAGAAAAAGATTTGTTTGGTGTGTAGTAAGAGTATATTCGTTTAAGGGGTTCTGTGGAACTTGCACAGTTTTCTATATGGTTTACATTTTTTTCTTTGATCTGATGGAATTTTGTATGGTTTTGTGCACAGAGCAGCCTCTGTATTTAGCAGTGTGGTTACCTTTGCAGTTAATGCACACAGGTGGAAATTTAAGGGCTTTGTGCAATTTGCTGTTGCATGGATGCCGTCACATTTAACACAGTGAGGTGATCTGTGAATAACTTTTGCTGTGACTGTATTGCTGGTATTTCATACAGTGAATCACAAATCTTTTGGGCTTAGGAGGTCCCACTTTTACAACAGCACCATAGAGGCGGTCAAGATCGTAGATATTTTCATTATTTAGGTTTGGGTTTAAGTCTAAAAAAAACCAGGGGAAGAGGTGCTTTAGAAATGGGGTGATATACAGACATCATTTATACTGGCAGATTACCTAGCTCTGGTAATTCATCCATCATGTACCTTGTATCACAGGATTGATGCATTCCCCTTATCACAACTTGAAAGTTCTTCTCAGGTTTTAGTTGGAAAGTATGATACTCTGCCTTAGCTGATTGTAAGTAGCTAATAGTTGATCTGTAACCCTCAGTCGTTTCAAACTGAAAAGGTAATTAATCTTAGTTAAAAGCAGATTGGTGGCAGTTTTTGTCCTTCAGGTTTAGAAGCACTATTTTCACTCACCTCAGCATTCATATCTTCTAGATTTTCAAGGGGAACAAATTTATTTGCTGAAGCAAATGGTGAATCATGGCTCCCAATGTTTCTGACAGTCTTTTTATAAATGACTAACTTAAAATTAGGTTGAAACTGAACCAACCGTGCCACTAACTGCACAAGTAGCTTCAGTAGTTTAATATAAGCGCAACTTAAACGTGATGTAAACACTTAATAACCAGGAATATGGCAATATTACTTAGACTCAAATACACTTATAAAATACTGTTCAATGGCCTCCTCTCCAATTCTCTACATTTAATTTTTGGCATACCTTGTTCAAACCTGTCTTTGACTTTCGTCTTTTTGGTTTACTTATTTTCACCAATTTTCTTATACTTTCTTTTCCCTCAGATTATTATTTCTATTTTAGATCACCCATTCCATTCTAAAATTTATTTTCCCCCTCATTTTTCTTGTTTCCTGATCATTTGATAATTTCCTACACCTCACTTATTCACTTTCTTCTTAGCTTATATCAGTTCCACTTTCTTTTTACTTTCTCTACTGGTAAGTAGGAGAAGTATTGTATTCCACCCAAAAATTTGATGTCAAGATTTCACCAGAAATATGTTTTGAGACCCCTGAATAAAAAAAAAAAGCATTTTTAGAAAAAGGTCTGTGTGTGTGTCAGTGGACAGCATAACTCAAAAACGAAAAGTCGTTAAAAACCAAAGTTGATATTTAAGTTTGTCTTTTAAGGATGGAACATGAAGATTTTGAAGAAAATAGCCCCACCCTAAACTACCCTTTACATGGAAAATTTTTCGAAAATTTTGATTTTCTTGAAAATGACTAACGATTTTGATTAAAATGTCATATGTTTGAGATGTTTTGATGACAAATTAAATGTATATTTTGAATTTTCTGGCTATAGCCCATGTAGTCGTATTTACTCTGGACGACTTTTGCATAACTGGTAAACCGTTAGAGATAGACCAAATTATACTATACAAAAAATGTAGATCTTGCTAAAATACACAATTTATGTCTGAATAAATTTTCTTGTAAGGTGAACCATTTTGGAGATATTCCTTGTTATGTGTGTCAGTTTCAGAAAGCTTAAAACTTTTGTGAAATGGATCATCGTTCATTTTTTTTATATGATAAGTGTGCAAAGACCGGAATCTCGAAGCTTTAAAACATTTGACTATTGCACAAGCCTACTGTATTCTAACATTCCCCTTGCACCTACAAGGAAATAAGCAGTAAGATAATTTGTACAAATGTTTATTTTAACTAACACGAAGAAGATATAGGAATAAGAGTTTGTAAGAATGATTAGTACAAGAGTAGAGAAAGTCATGTGAGTGCAATATATCAGATTTTTTCACTTAACTGTCACTTTTCTTTTTCTTTTTTTTTTCTTTAATGCCTACTTCACATCAACTTTAAGCTTTAATTTCCATCCCTCCTTCCTCTCTCCTACCACCCCTGAACACAGTTCACTTGATCTCTTGTTCTTCCTTGTCACATGGCATGGAGCATCATTTTCCTCCCTTTTTTTCTTCGGCTTCCTATATATTAACACGTGTTCATTATCTGGTATCCACTTTTTTGAGTTATCTTTCCAAATACGACGTGGACTTTTCTGCTCGCCCTTCTCCCATTTCAATCTACCCACATACATAATGCCTGTCTCTTTGTCCTCCCATTCCACCTGTTCATACCGCACCTCTTCTTGTTTACCCAGTTTATTTCTGCTCGACTTTGGAATTGCCATTTAGTTGTTGAGTGACTTGCACTAGCATCTTCAGCTCCACTCACTGTTGTTCGGTCTGCTCATAACATTTCCAATTCCCTGCGGCCTTCTTTTTTTCTCCGTCGAATTATTGTCCCAATCAGGGCTTCTTTCTTCTCCTCCTCCGCCACCTTGTTGCTAGATAATTTCCCCTCTTTTTTCTCTCTCGCATCTGTCCTTGAGTTGTTGTATCTTTCCCATCTCAGCAATTCTTCAAAATGTGATACAGCTGATTTATTAGTTTTTTGTGTTTTCTGACTCATTACTTCTTGAATTTCCACTACTATGTCTGTTAATTGATTCTTTTCCTCTGCAATTTGTTTATCTGCCCATAATTTTAAACCTCCTATGTAGGCCTGTTTCTCTTCACTTTTTGCTCGTCTTCCCTGTTCTATTAATTTCTTTTGCTGCCTTTGGTCATATAAGTCTTTGTTGATAAAGATGTTTGTTCCTTTCAGTTTTTTTGTCTGTTTCAGTATGTTGTAAGTTGTATATGTACTTATAATTTTTCTGGAATATTTCTTCTTTCATTTCTTCTTCCATTTCTTCTTCTTCTTCTTCTTCTTCTTCTTCTTCTTCTTCTTCTTCTTCTTCTTCTTCTTCTTCTTCTTCTTCTTCTTCAGATTACCCTCCCCTTATGTAGCACTTACACCTCCTAGGGCTTACAACCATTGCCTAGGGTCAGACACCTCTCAGGGAGCACAGGAACCTGTGTACCGGACAGAGTGAAGACCTGTTAGTGGGTGGTCAGCCAAGCACCAGGTATGAGAGTGAGGAAGAGGATGATATGAAATGCAGGTGAAATGGATGATTGGAAAGGTGATAATGGAGCAGTTGGTGGAATGAGTGGTGGAGGAAACTGGAGCACCTGCAGAAAACCTGCCCTGATGCCACTTCGTCCATGTGGGTCCCTGGGATTGAACCCAGGCCGTCTAGGTGGTAGGTGACCGTGCTAACCACTCAGCCATGGTGCCACCTCCATTTCCTCTTTTGAATCTAAATTCTTCACATGTTTCATAGTTACTAGTGGTCATCTGTAGTTTCTCCAACACTTGCTTTATCTCTTGCCTTGGATAGAAGCCTGTCCTTTCTTCTATTCTGACAAATACCAAGTCGTATTTCCTACCTCTGCCCTCCCATTTTTCCATTTTCTCTTTGATGTTTTGTAGTTCTTCTTTTATTGTTTCTATATTTTTAACTATTTCCTCTTCTTTCTTGACTAGTTCTCTTCTGCTATTTCTCTCTGTACCCTTTTTCATTGCTAATATTTTTCCCATTTCCCCCAGCTCTATCACTTTGTTTATAGTATCTTCGCCAGCCATGTCCTTCGCATCCTTTTTCCTCTTACTCATGGGAGCATTCTCAACACATATCTGCACTCTTGTTGCTTGCTCAGTACTCCTACTTGAGGAACAGTAGAACAGTAAAAAGGAACAGTAAATTAAGAAAATAAAGTAAAATTATGATCTACATTATACTTGGGCAAAAATATTTTAACATGACTTGTAAAAGAGTGGCAATGCAAATAGCACAACAACAAGGCATATAAATCTGCCCCAAACTGCACCCAGAGCTCAAAAGGGAGCAGTAAGAGAAGGATAATACTATGGGGGAGGGAGGAAAGAGGAATAAGTACTTGCAAGTAAGAATTATTTATTAAAAACTAATTCTTAAGACAACGCTATTTAGAAAAAAGGTACCTAATGAAAGTGATATGGTTCTCTTTAAGTGATATGGTTCTCAGCATTCCATTTTATATAGGGGGTGAAAGACTGCTTAATTTTGCTCAGAGACTTCTTTATTAGGCTTGAGATTCTTGTGTAAATCTACACCACCAGCTTTACTTTCCTTCTGAAGGAAGGCATGCTAAGAATTCTCATGCCCAGAAAAAACCCATCACCATCCACTGGGTTTGAACCTACAACCCCTGTTGGCTGGCATGTTAACCCCAGACCGCTGAGGACAAGATAAGTGATAGTATGGAAGTGAGGGGGGAGAGAGATGGAGCAAAAAGTTAAAATAGCAGAAGGAAGTATAGATAATCCATGTTGGAAACATTTATGCAGTAATTGGCAAATGTGTCTGCGGTTTTAACCCTAAAGATGAAAAAGAATGCAGAGCAGAAAACACAGAAAATAGTCAGGCAGGAAACAATGCAGAAAGGATATGGATTTGTTAGCAAATAGTTTAATACAAAAGATAGAAGAAAATGTAGGTCAGCTACCAGAAAAGACAGAGCTAAATAAAAATGAGAGTAGACATATTTCTAGGGTAGAAGATTTAGTGAATGAAATAAAACAAGGACAGGAGAATGTGATAAAGGAAATGAAAGTAGTAGCTAAAAAGTGAGATGAATTTAGAAAGTTAGTATCAGGAAAAGCAAAAACGTATTGGGCAGTTACAAGAGAGAATGAGACAGAAGATAGAGTTGAATAAAGTAGCAATTACTCTGATAGCTTTAGGAAATGCAAGGAAAGTAAATGAAGGGAACAGGATAAGATGGACTAGCCTCAGAAGAAATAAATAGCATCACTAATGTAATTCAAGGTATAAGTACTAAATTCAATCACAGCATGATGAACACAATGTATTTAATGGTGAAGTACACAAATCAAAATATCACAAGAAACTTAAAAAAAGAAAAAACTATTAGAAATTTAAATCAAGTTGTTCCATTACTGGCCAACAAAGTGAATAGTAACCAACAAATGAGTGAATGTTAAACTGTAAATAATCCTGGATCTGATAACTGTAGTAATGTAGAAAAGCATTCTGAAAGTAACACAGTAGATTCTCAGAATCCACGTGTACATGAATATGCACTTGCACACACACACACACACACACAAGAACAAAATAACACGTGGTATACAAATTGTTTGTTATATATCAGTTCACCACAATTTAACAAAGAAACTAGAGATAAAAGTTTTGTCAGGGAACTTGAATATTTTGGAATAAAAAGAATACCAAAGAAGTTTAGGATGATAATTCTCTTAAAAGAAAAAAAAAGTGCATAAAAAGCCTTAGAATGCTTAAGATTAATACTAGCATTGCATGAAACGTATTTTAATTTCAGGAACTTATCCATAAACAGATTTTGGCATCTAGGAAGGCAAAACAGTGAAAGTAGAGCTAGCGGGATATAAATATGACACAAAACAAGGTATTGCCATGACAGAGTACACCTTAAAGTTAGTGAGCAAGAGTAAACTGATGAACCCCAAATGTCTGAGCAAGAACTTGTTAGCACAATTATATGACACTACTCACAACTCATCAGAAACAGTCTAATGCTGGCTAAACCAACTGATTTTGCTATGATCGAATTTCTAACCAAATTCAGAACACACAATTTCACACAAGCTAACCTCAAAGTGGCATTCCAACAATGACATGTGTCATGAGAGAGAAGAGTTATGCACAGGGTTCACTATGGGAGAGTTATAGGCAAAACTTTTCACAGAACACACGACAGAATTATCAGGGCACTGTATAATAAAAAGGAGTATTTACGAGTAATGGTGGTACTAGAACTGTATCAAAGCACAGTACCACAAAATATGCATACAACACACAATAACCAATATGTGAACCGATATATTACTAATAATATGAGAAAAAGAGAGAGGAACAGCCAGCTTAACCACCTAAAATTTAAAGAAAATATATGAAATAGATATACGAGGGTGAGTGAAATTGGAACCAAAAAACTGCTGTAGAAAATCTAAAACTTCTCTTATTACGGTCAGACCCAGTATGCATGTACATGGACTGCCCCACCACCAATTGACATTGGTTCTGCACCCTCATGTGACCTAGCAGTGCAATACGGGAGTTTCCAATCTGGCAGCCCCTTTGTTGGAGTGCACCGAAGAAGAGAAATGTAGAGTGATCTGTTTCCTACACAATGAAGGCACGAAACCAATCAGAATTCCATCAACATATGTTGGCACAGTATGGGGTGGCATGTTTATCACAAACTCAACAAGCTTGGCAGATGTGCCAGGCCAGACCAGACCAGGTACATTGTGTTGTGACAGCTGAGGTGATTGCAGTGGCAGAGGAGGTGATTCTATAGGATAGACAGGTCACCATCGATGACATTGCAATGCAATTACAGGTCGGTCATGGTTCTGTTTACCATATTGTCCGTGATGATTTGAAGTACCAGAAAGGCCACAAGATGGACGGGCTCCCTAAATGAAGGAGAGGCAAGTTGATGGCTGCCAGGAGCTGCTGTGCCACTACAAACTTGAAGGTGACACATTTTTGAAGTGGATTGTGACTGGAGATAAGTCCTGGGTGCATCACTACCAACCAGAGACCAAGTGCTCCAGTATGGAATGGTGGCACTTGTCATCACCAAAGCCAAAATAGCTCTGCAGCCAGTCATTAGCACGAAAGGTGATGCTGACCTTGTTCTGGAACCACAGGGGTCCCATAGTGGAACATTACATGGTAAAGAGTAAGACGGTGACCAGTGCCACTTATAATGAATTGATGCGTGACATTCTAAAAGCTGCCATATGCACCAAGCACCATGGACTTGACTCAACTGGCATTCTCATCCAGCGTGACAACACACAACCTCATACAAGTTCTGCGACCTTGGCAAATATCAAAGACTTGCATCTGGAGTACAGCTGGATTCACCGTTCTTGACCCCTGAAGGAAGTAAATGTAAAGGCTGAAAGCGAGTTGGCACAAATAAATACTAACTACCAGCTGAAAGCGAGTTTACTTACCAAGCCAGGTGACAGCAGACAGCAAGTGAATTGGTGCGTCAGCGTCATACTACTCACATAACGTTGTACTTCGTAAAGTATTATGTACAGTCCATGCAGAAAAAATGTCTATATAATGTGCCTAGCTTAATTAGCTGTGCAAATGTGTTCGTATTAATACATGCATCACTGCATATATTGTAAATTTGGTCTTTTTCCGTTTAAAACCCAGTTCTCTCACTATTCTGTTTAAGGATGACTTGCTACCCTGGAAGTTAATACCTTCTCTTAAAATTGTAACTAATTTGCCTATTGTAGGAGCACTTTTCTTTGCCCACCTCGGTAGCGTGATGCCTCACATTCAAGAGGTTGCGAGTTCGAATCTCGCTTAGGGTAAGTTATCCAGGTAAGGTTTTTTTCCGAGGTTTTCCTTTATCCTGAGAAGACAAATGTTGGGTAACTTAAAGCTCCATGGAACTCAGGCTCATTTGAGCATCATTTCACCCATTTCATTCATTCACCGTCCGATATGACATTACGTTGGAGGACGTTAATTTAAAAAAAAAAGGAAAGAAAAAAAGCACATTTTTCCTGAACATAAGAATTATGAATCGTTTTTCTAACGACACATTTATCGAAGTCATCTAGATCCGTTACTCATTTCGGAACTTTTTTTTTGCCTGGAGTTTCAAAAGGTGTGTTCTGATTTTCATGTTGTTTGCGTTCTTGAACAATTCTTTTCACTGCTCTTTCTGACGCTGCTGTGGCATCTAACATGCATTTTTGAACTTTTTTAATTTTTTTGAAAAATTCTTCTGATGTAAGCAGTTGTTTGCTTTAAGCTTTTTTCTTCATGTATGCCCATACATTTGAAACAGTTTCGCTACTCTGATTGTGTAATGTTTTGGATCCTAATTTAGAAAGCAGTGGTAGCACAATGGATTTATGCTATGGTCAATATCTCATAAATTCACTATATTCACTTCTTATCGCAAATATCTTAATATGTCTTTAATTACTGCACGCTGCACAAAAAAGTAACTATGAATTAGCAAGGACTGTCGAAATGCAGACATCACTACCTTCCCCCTCTCCGCCCCACCTGTTGTGCATGGTTTCATTCACAGAATTATATGAGATGACGAAAGAAACAGAAACTATAGATTCGCCTGGAGGACTTCCACTCAAGGTCAGGGGCCAAGAACGGTGAATCCAGCTGTACCTCCCAATCCTCCATATTCCCCCGACCTCGTGCCCTCAGACTCCCACATCTTTGGCCTGCTAAAGGACTCCTTAGGTGGTAAAAAGTTCATGACCACCATAGAGGTGAAACAGGCAGTGCATGAGTGTCTGCATGCACAGCCAAAAGATCTTCTTTTCCCAGGAGTATCCATACCCTCCTGACTTGGTGGCAGGAATGTATCGAAAAGTAGGGGGACTACATAAAAAAATAGTGTATTTGTTTTAACTCTGTAGTAATGGAGCTGTAAAAGCGTATTTTCGGTTTTTATTTGACTCACCCTTGTACTAGAGAAGGGTAGCAGAGATACCTGATACAAGTACACATTCTTCACTAAGTCCAAATTTGACATGGCAGAAGCCAGTACTCTTCAACTTTCTTTTTCTTTGTGCTTGGGCATATTTAACTTGTGCCTAAGGAGGCATGGGTGCCAACACAACCACCGTTAGGGCAAGTACCCTTCTTTTAAGAGGAAAAAGGGAAAGTACTGTCTAGGGAAGTAATGAATACAGCTTTAGGTGTACATAAACATACTTCATGAGTATGTACTGGGAAGATATTCGGTGGGAGTAAAAATTTGCTTATAAAGGCCGCCAGAAAAATAAATCACAGGCACGGCATTGGACAGCGCTACAGTAGAGGAACCAGTTTACATCATGCAAGGTCACAGAATGATGACCCCAACATAGCGTCAGTGCTACCAACTCCATGAGTACCACTCGCCTTAGTGATGTGGGAAACTGGATATGAGTTATCTTGACACTATGGAAGATAGTTGCATGATAAAATTACAAGGTACCAACATGGAAAATACAGAAAATTATGCTAAATTATATCTATTTTACACAAGTAAAAAATTAAGTAATCCTCCACAAATCTGGTTGAAAGTATAGGGAAATGAATACATTTTATGCAATACAGAAGTGAGTAACCTATCGTATGCTAAGACTTATTGTAAGAGTTATTGATAAATCAAAGGGTGGAATATTTAAATGTAGACAATGTTTATTTAAGCACAGCAATTGGGAGAAAGAAAGGGTGAAACATCAGATATTGGTTGAAGCATGTGTAGAAAAGTGGAAATTTAAACTTATTGCATTAGTACAATTCAAGGGAGATAATTATAGGAAATAATTTGCTTGGTATGCAGTTAGCATGCTGATCTAGATTTTGAACTTTGCGAAGTAAGAATTAAAGGAGGAAATAAAGTCAGTAATATAAAGTTTTTGTAAAACAAATCTGATGTGTTGCACTCACATGACTTCTTCTATTCTTGTACTAACAATTTTTACAAACTCTTATTCCTATGTGTTCTTTGTGTTGAGATAAATATTTGCAGAAACTATCTTATCGTCTATTTCCTTGTAGGTGCAAGGAGAATATGGGAATACAGTAGGCTTTGAGCGATAGTCAAGTCTTTTAAGCTTTCAAATTCTGTTCTCTTTGCATGGTTAACATATAAAAAAATGAATAATAATAATTTTCGATTTGACAGAAGTATAAGTTCTCCAAAACTCACACAAATAACAAGGCATATCTCCAAAATGGTTCACTCTACAAGAAAGTTTATTTAGATGTAAAGTGTGTTTTAGCAGGATCTACATATCTTGTATAGTATCATTTGGTTTTATCTCTTACGGTTTACCAGTTATGCAGAAGTCATCCAGAGTAAATATGGTTACATGAGCTATAGCCAGAAAATTCAAGATATACATCTCATTTGTCATAAAAATATCTCAAACATATGGCATTTTAATCAAAATTGTTAGAGCCATTTTGAACAAAATAAAAAAACGGTAGTTTAGGGTGGAGCAATTTTCTTCAAAACCTTCATGTCACATCCTTGAAAGACATTAACATTAAATACCAATTTTGGTTTGTAACCAACTTTTCATTTTTGAGTTATGCTGCCCACAGACTGAAACACAAGACACCATACACACACAGACCTTTTTCTAAAAATGCTCTTTTTGGATTCAGGGGCCCTCGAAAGTTAAGTTTTCCGAAAATGGCACAAATAACAAGGAATATCTCCGAAATGGTTCACTCTACAAAAAAATTTATTTGGACATGGACTGTGTGTTTTAGTAAGATACATTTTTTGTATAGTAAGACTTGCTCTATCTCTTACAGTTTACAACTTATTCAAAAGTCATTCAGAGTAAACAGGACTACGTAGGCTATAGCAAGAAAATTCAAAATATACATTTCATTTGTCATAAAAATATCTTAAACCTGTCATTTTAATCAAAATCATTAAAGCCATTTTCAAGAAAAGCAACATTTTCGAGAAATTTTCCATGTAAAGCGTAGTTTAGCATGGAGCAGTTTTTTTTTCAAAATCCTCATGTCACATTCTTCAAATGCATTAAACTTAAATACCAAATTTGGTTTTTAACTGCCTTTTCGTTTTTGAGTTTTGCTGTCCACAGACTGACACACACACACACACTCACACATACATACCTTTTTCTAAAAATGCTTTTTTGTGGATTCAGGGGGCCTCAAAACATATTTCCAGTGAAATCTTGACATTCAATTTTTGGGTGGAATATAATACTGCCTCTGCTTACTAGTAGAGAAAGTAAAAACACAGTTGTTGAAAGCTGCGATGAGATGCATAAAGACATATATGTTATGGAAACTATAAATGATTCTGAAGAAGTTACTGAAGAAAATGAAAATGTGAAATGTATTGACCCTCAAGGAATAAACTGCCAACTAATGGAAATAAAAGTAGCTAAAGCAAATCCAAAAATTAAACTAGCAAAATGAAAGGGAACACTTGATACTTGAGAAAGTAAACAAAGTGAAATGTTGTTGTTGTTTTCTAGTGCCTTGCATCTGGCAATGAAGCCATTAGCATACAAAGTGAAATAAATTAAGAGAATCTTTAAAGGAAAACCAGAAAGTATATAGTTTAAAACCAAGCTTGTGCAACAAGGACATTCATTCTTTCAAAGTAAAAACGTAAAATAATATAGGATTGAGGCAAGGCTGCAAGTTGAGCCCTGTACTGTTTAATTTGTTTATAGATGATATTCTGGATGCAATTAGAATGGAAAATAGGCATATGCCAATAATTAATAACAGGGAAATACCTGGGTTGATATTTGCGGATGATTTAGTAGTAGGAGCTATATCCAAAGTGGGGATAGATAGAGCAATTGAAGCAATAGATAAATTTTGTAAGGAATGGAGCCCTAAAATTAACGTAAACAAAACTAAAATTATGGTATTTAAGAAAGGTAACGAGTTAAGAAAAGTGGAGAAATGGTACTGGCAAGGAAGGGAAATTGAGGTGATCAATACATTTGATTATCTAGGAGTAAGATTAAGCAGTAAGGGAGGGTGGAAAGAGCAGAAGAGAATGGCAATGGCTAAAGGTAAAATTGCATTAAAAGCTATTAAAGCATGCCTAGATAAATTACCAGGGATGCAAATAAAACAGCTGGAGAGAATTTACACAGCCATAGTAGAAGCAAAAATGCTGTATGGGGTGTAGATATGGGGTTTGGAGGAAGGGGGTGCAAATATGGACGTGATACATAGAAACTTTTGCAAGCAAGTTTTGGGTTTACCACGAGCTTCACCAAATGGAGTGGCACAAGCAGAATTGGGAAGACTGGGAACTAGAGGTCGAAAGGGTGTTAAAATATTGGGTGAGAATTAGGAGTTTAGATGAGCAGAATATTCTACGTCAGTACTTGATAGTACAGGAAAAGCTAAATCAGAAAGATTCATGGCTAAACAAGATAAAGGAAATGATGCTAAAAATAGGGTTTGGTGACATGTGTGAAAACAGGGAATTATTGCAAAGTGGATTTTGGAAAGAACTTAGGCTAAGAACGGAAGATATTGAAAGGCAAGAAATGGTAGGAAGTTTCAATTTGAAAAGCTCACTGGAAGTTTATAGAGATGAAAGTGAGCTGGAACAGGGAAAAATATATAGATATTTGTGATAAAGCAGCAAGAGAAGGCTTTACATGGGCCAGAACAGGGGTGGTGAAACTGAAAGGGTTGAGAAGAGGGAGGGACCTAGAGAAATGCCCATTATGCCAACAAAGGGATAAAAAATGGCATTTACTTTTAGAATGTGAAAAATCTAGGTTGCTTAGGGGGAGGATAGGTAAAAAAGATTGGACAAGGCTATCAAATGAAATTCAAGCAATGAAGTTAATGAGTGTAAAAACTAGGGAAAATTTAATTGAAATTGGGAACTTTTTGGGCAAAGTAAGAGCCAAATGGTTAAGGAAGATAAGTAAATATGACGACAGTGAAGATGTATTTTAGATAAGATGTAAATGGGGACCCATTAGCTCAACAACCTCAGTGTTTAAGCTTAATGGCCCAAGGGCAATCAGCAACTCAATGTAGTAACAAGTATGTAAATGTATAATAATTTGTAAATGAAATGGAAAATAAAGATTACATTACAAATAACGTAAAAGCAGACCAATATAAAGTGCAGTTATGTCACATGCAGTTATGTTATATACGTTAGACAATGATATAATAGAAATCTATAATTCACCTTATTCATACCCATTGTGTATTAGATGCACAAATCTTATGATTCATTGAGAATGACAGTTGCAGAAAAATAAATTAATTTACTCGGCTATACCATTTTTGACCACAGGGAATGGATGAAGTATTTACCAAGCTAAGACATGGGGAAATATTTTGCATAACTGGATTTGGTGTCATATTGGAAGCTGAAGAGGTCAGACAATACACTGGATTTATTTTTTCTGGAAGAATGTAATTTTAAAAGATGTGATTTGGATTGTCTACAAGTGGAAGTGCATTACTTAGAGTTATCACAATATCTTTGAAGACACAATAGAAAATTTTGCAGTGCAATATGCAGCCGATTTTGTTGTATTTGAAGATGAATTTCACTGAGCATGTAGGGTATCAAAATTATGTATTCAAATTCCAGGTGAATGGCATAACAGTAAACTTGACTAAATCTCAATTCTTAACCAAAGAAGTTTAACTTTTAGGTTATGTAACAACATAGAAAGGGCTAATGCAGTTAGAGTGAAATCAATAGAAGCAATCCCACTACCAAAAAACATGAAACAATTAAAAAGATTTCTAGAAGTGTTGCAATATGAAAGTAGATTTGTGGAAAGCTGTGCTAACAAGCTCAGCTTGTTGAGGGAATTGCTGAATAAAGATGTCATGTGTAAATGGACTGAGATTCAACAAGGAGCTTTCGAAAATATAAAGAATTCGTTCAAGAGTGTAATTTTATTGGAACAACCCATTCCTAACCTGCCATATCATATTTTCATAGATGCTAGCATAAAACTGTATGGCACAATCCTGACAGCAAATATACGAGGTGAAAATCCTATAATTGCTAGAACATCCAGATCTCTTATCAATGTAGACTCAAATGCATGTATATCTGCACAGGAGATAGGAGCAATATATTTTGCAAGATGAAAGTTCCCACAGTATGTTAACAATACCAAAATAATTGTGTATGTGGATCATAAGTGTTTGTTTCATTCAGAAATGCAAGCTTACCAACTCCAAAACATCCAGATATATACATGAAATTACATTTGATCATATTGAAACCTGAAATACTGGGAAAGGAAAGTTTCTCCAGCGATATGCTGTCATGCCAATTAACTGACAAACAGGTTCCTAAAACAATACTCATCCACACAAGAAGTCAAACTAATGTGTGTAATCTCAAAGAAAACAAAACTTCGTCAAACAGACTTCAAAGCATTGCCACATTACAGCAGTCAGATCCACTTCTTCGATGCAGAAGTGTTAGTTACGTAATAATGCATCTAAATTATACAATGAAAGATTTATTGGAGAATGAAATAATTATATGAGAACCTTATATCTGAAAAATTTGTTGAACACACTTAACAGCTACAAAATTAAGCAGGACGAACAATTGAGAGGTATCAGTAAATATTGTTGCAGCCATGCAAAATAATCAGAACCAAATGATAAACAGAGAGAAAACAACTACACAAACACCTAACACTGCAGAAAAAACACCAAAAAAAAGTTGTAAATATGTTTAAAAAAAAGAATGTTACTCAAATTTCTCAAAGGGCGATCACCATAATATATGTACTGCCAGCTCCAATGTTTTCCGAGCCATGTGTTTCTAGCTACATTGGAAAGGCAAGATAGCTTATCGGTAGGTTATGCCAGGTGGTCTCAAAAGCCAACTTGCTAGCTCATACCTGTGTACAAGGTGAGGGACGTAATGTGTTTGTAAGTCCAAAGAAAATATCCTTCCAACATTTCTCTTAGACTTGGTCATGAGAAAGTAATCTCAGTGTAAAGAAAACACATTAAGGTTATAAATCCAGAACAAACTTGCAGAGAGGATGGAAACTAAATATTCGGCATTAGAGGTATCATATGACTCTATAATGAAATTAAATTTAAAATACCATGTTTTTTATTTAAGCTATTCATGGAGACAAACCATGTGTGCCATGAAATTTCCAAATCGTGTTTATACAGCGAACATGAAATTATGTATTTGAAGTGAAATTTCACATCAGAGTTTAAAACATCGAGTGGCTCTTTGTCAGAAATAGCAGGAAAACGGAACTTCCAAGGAAAATGAAAGCTTAATATAACCAGGGGATAAATGAGAAAGTTGTTCAATTACAGAACAAATTGGTTTGTATGCATTTGATATAGTTTAGAAGTGATATATGGGATTATTTTTTATGAATTTTTCATATTTTCGAGAATATTGTGTTTTTTAATGATAAATGAGAAATATCTACTTTTTTAAAATTTTGCTTAGAAAAATAATTTTTTTTTCTCAGTGACTCATTGTTGCTGGTGTTTTAAATTTTGTTTTTAATAACAATGAAAGAATTCATATCTAATTCTTATGAATTCAATAACCCAGCTTCTTTTGAGATCAACTTGTAACAATACTACAAAATAAATATTATTGACAGACAAAGAAAGCTGTCCAAATTGCAATCGGTGAGGCTACGGTAAAAAGTTATCTCTCAAGGTAGCATTTCTGTGTTACCAAAGCCACTGCAATAAATGTAAAGCACAAAGAACTTTTCATCGTTGTTGAACAGTTAGGCCACAATAGCAGATTTGATATAGTAACAGCACTCTTATCACACAAAGCAAAAGGTGAATGTTACCACTTTTTTTTTTTGTGAAAAGTACCCTTGATTTCTTTGGTTACCAGTATTAAATGCTGACAGTGACAGATTTTTTCTACATATAACTTGGTTAGTACCTGTGGGACCGAGTTTTGCTCGGCTTTTCTTTTCCATTTTTTTGGGGGGGGAAGATATTTAGATAAACTTGAAAAGTAAAATGTTACTAAATATACATAAATGCTAAGGCTTTCACGGCATTGCTAATTCCATTATACATTCTTTCCGGGCTGTAGGCAGTGGTCCAGTAGTTTTATTTTCCAACGTTTTGCCGAAAACTTCATCTGGCATCTTCAGGGAAGTCAAAGCTGTGAAATACAGGCTCCAGCATCCAAAGCAAGACTGGACCATGGCCTACAAGCCCAGAAAGAATGTATAGTGGAATTAACTAAAATTTTCATCATGATTGTTGGAGCCTTTTCCATGACGAGACCTTTAATATCCTGGATTGTTTGTTTAATTTGGCCCATTAACAGATGGCCAAAATAAGGTTTAGAGTAGATGTGACTGTTACACATAAAGTAGGTTTTCTCAGGAATGGCACCTATATAGATAAACTTAATAAGCAAAACCCTGTCTGAATACAGAATTTGATCGAAATCGTTAGAGCCATTTCCAAATTGTGCGGAATATATATACAATTGTTTAAATATAACTTGGTTATAACAGACAGAAGGACAACTATGAAAAGTAAAAGTGTCATAAGTTGTTTAGTATATATACTGACAAAGCCATTTGACAATGGTAAGAGAAACTAAATGTAAATTTTAAAATAAATGACAAGGCCTTAAACGCCATATTGTTTGCAGATGACCAAGTAATATTTAGTAAAACAGAAGATGAACTACAAATGGCAATACATAAATGAAATAGCTAGTAATTACAATATGAGAATCTCAGAGAAGAAAACAAAGTGATGGCATTCCAAGGGACAAACCACTTAAGATGTAAAACAGTAATAAATAATAAAATAATACAAGTAAATAATTTTAATTATTTAGTATTTAATTATTCTATTGCTAAAGGAACAACATTAATATAAAATTAAATAGGTTTTATAGTATGTGTGGAACAATAAGGACACTAAGAAATAAAACATTAAGAGCAACTCAGAGTTTTATAAAACAATGGCAGTTCCCATGTTAACATATGCCTGTGATAATTGAACACTTACTAGATCAGATAGAAGAAAGATAGAGACAGCAGAAATGAAATTTTTATGTTCAGTAGCAGGCTACACACTTTAAGGTAAAAAACACCACAAAAATTAAAACAGAGTTACAAATATATAGTATAAAAGACAGAATAAACCAAACAGAAACAAGCTGACTAGAACTTATAGAAAGAGTGCCACAACACAGACTATCAGAGATTTTATTTCAATATCAACCAAGAGGCAGAAGAAGAGTGGGACGTCGACTTACTACAGGGGAAGACAACTTCGAGCCGTGTTACATATTTAAACGAAGAGCCAGCTTGTACGTTCGTGTGACATCAGGCAAGAGCGGTGTATTGCTATGCAGCCTAGATCAGCCCGGGCTGTTTAGGGAGAACCCTCTTCAGCCTAGTCTGAGGGTTTTTATTTGTTGTGTGAGGGATCTTAACGGCGTTAGTGTGAATTAGGTTTTGTATTTTGTGTTTTTGTTGACGTTGTGTAGTGTTGTGTGTAGTAGTTTTGTGTTTGTGTTCAGTTCCCCGTGTTTCACACCAGTCTGAGACCACACTTCAAGATGTAGAAACATTGTTAACTACGTTTCAGATCTTTGCGACACCGTATTCACTGGATGTTAATAATGTTTCTAGCAGGTAGCAAATTGAATTGATAAATTTACAGTGCAACGATTTGCTGAAGGACAAATATAAACACAAGGAAGACTTGGCTTATTGTTATAAGAATGTTCCTCAAAGCAGATTTCTGAGGTTATATACACGGGTATTAGGTATGTTTGGTTCCACGTATGTGTGCGAACAATTCTTTTCTGTTATGAAACTTTCTAAGTCAAAATCCCGAAGCATATTGTCAGATCACAATCTAACATGCAGTCTTCGGTTACAAATGTGCTGTACATTACGCCTAACATTGACAAACTAATTAAAGAAAAGTTAAACGGCAAATATCGGAAAATGTCCACCTAATTGTTCTGTATAGCTCTCCTCTAGCACAGGCAAAATAGTTATGATTTCTGTTCTATTTGCGTTATAACATGACTGTTCACATAAACTAGAATTTATATATATGGCATAAAGTCGAAATGTAATTATTTATAATCTGTGACTATTCCATAATTGAAACATTCAGCATTAAAATTGCAATGTCCCGCATGCCTTTCCTCTTGCCCGCTGTGATGCCACATGTTCAACTGGCCGTCGTTGCTAGCATGTGAGCTGAGTGGGCTGACGTCACAGCAGCAATACCTGTCTTCCCCTGGATTAAGATGGAGAGATTCCATTTCTTGATGTGGAAGAGGTCAAAGGCCTAAATTCATGAAAGCAGAAGTATTTCTATGGAAGGATTGATCTTAATAATGGGTAAAATTAATGTTAACAGCTATAAAACATATCAATGCATAAATGTAATATAGTTTGTTATTTAGTGGTCTTATCTCAAATAAATGGATGGGTTTTATGAACTATCGTACTCCACATTAATGTCCAAATTCTGCTGTTCATCACCCATGCTTGCTCCATCTTCCCCTTGCAAATTAGTTCTTTTACCCAAAGCAACTTTTGTGCTTCTTCACAGGGAGGAGTCTTTAGTTTTTTGTGCAGCTTTCATAAACTTAAAATTAAACGATCCAATCACATCAACAAATTGTTCAGCAGATCACTCATTGTATTATGGCGAGAACTTGTTCTCGTATGATGCTGTCAAATCTTCTAATATCCGTGTTATCTGCCTCTTGCGTCTTCTAAGACAGTTGACCAATGGATATCATTGCTGAATTTATGACCTGAGATACATGAATTGGCACTTTGTGGACACTAGCCGAGAGGTAAAACCAGGAGTATTTCTTTACAAAAAGTGGTGCAGTTTCAAGTGCATATGCTCGTCAGTCTAATGAACTACAATTTGTATCCCTTCCAGAAGAAATCTCTGAAACTCTTGTCTCAGGCATGAATTTGATGTGGTTAGGCCTACAGCATTTTGTTGACTATGGTCGTGAATTTTGCCAGTACACAGTTTTTGTAGTCATGTCCTTCACTATATAGCAAAAGAAGAACATAGGAGATCAAAAAATTTTACATCAGACAAGTTACTTTAACCAGTCTGCTTAAATTCTTAATGACCTGTACTACCATCACACGTAAATTTGCGAATAACTAGGTTACCCTGTTTAAAAAAATAGTTGGAATTGATTCTATACACGAAATAACCTTTCAAAGTATATAGTCTAGCAATACCTGTAAATTTATTTCAGTGCTAATTTCTGTGAGGTTAATGTATTCTTTGTGTGGTTAACACATGAGCTTAGCGTTTATTATATGCTGGGTATAAGTGAGCCTTTCTGTTCTTTGCTCCAAGCTTTAATACTGAATTTGACATCCATTATAAGTGCTAATGCTTCATTCCTATTGTTCTTACTTATATTTTCAGAAGGATAGTTTTTAAATGAACACAATAATTTAGTGGCTTTGTGAAACTGCTTAATGTAGTTTCAAGTACTTTCGCTTTATCAGCTTTCCAAGATCTTTTTAGACTTAACTGAGCAGCAAAATAAAGTTCCTTGGTACTAGTTTATTCTCGGAGTTTCTCCGTTTTCCATCTCTTTGATTTCGTGCTAATTTCTGAAAATAGTTTGTTTTTTCTGCCAAGGAGAACTGAGTGAGTCGGTTTACTTGTATTTGATTCATTGTAACATAATGTGATCTCGAAATTCTTAAATAATCACTGTACTTCAGTTCAAAATGTTCTTTATTTCTTGGATTTGTGCCAACGTGAATTGAAGTTGGTGCAAAATGACTTCACTTTTTTTCGAACTGCGAAAAAACGTCTTCACTATGGTAGCTGGACGTATCTATGTTAGAAATTATAAAGTCATAAACAGACTTGTTACCTTGATTAGTAGCCAACAATACCTTGTATAGTCTCAGCGTTTAAAGTACTGACCACCTGCATTGTAAAGTCAGAGTGCCCCATTAGACAAAACATGCTCTGCATCCCAAAGTCGCAACAAGACACAGATGAAACATTTAGAACACGTTATGTAAGGTATACTTATTCATTCAGTACACAAAAGAGCAGGAAGGGTCATGAAGGATAATAGTTACATCTGTGACATTTTGTCATATATCAAGTGGAGTCTGTCATTATGTACTTCACTGCCCCATAATCTATATCATATTCCCTAATGGAATTAAGACTTGCCCTAGTGCAGTTGATAACATTTGCAGTATCTCAGCAACCACTAGTTCAGGAGCAGAAGTGCACATCAATCTGAACAGACTCTAAAACATTGTCCCATCCTGTTTGCACTAATCACAGAAGGTGCCAATTTGATTTTCTTTCATTTTCAGTGCAACTTCTGCTTTTTGGATAATAGCTGCCTCTGCTACATACCTCTCTGTCAGTGGTCTTGCATATTGTAGATTTGTATCATACCGTATGGAACATTTTAGATCTTACTTAAATATTTCCTTGATTTCAGCTCAAGATAATGGCTGTGTTGCTTATGTACTACGCACAGGATTTAACACATCACAAGGAAAGCTGCTTCGTACAATTCTCTTTGGAGTAAAGCGTGTCACTGCAAATAATTTGGAAACGTTTGGTTTCATTCTGTTCCTTCTGGTATTTGCCATTGCAGCAGCAAGCTATGTATGGATTAGAGGTGAGTTATGGCCTATAAGCCTTAAAAACTAAAACAAATAGAGGATGTACAGGTCAGTTTGATTATCATTATTATTCAGTTTTTAAAGCTACTGTTTATTTGCAGAATAAGATTCTTGTTCTTATTAATGAAATCACCTTGTTTTCAGCATTTTACTTTCCCTGAATATTTATTTCTTTTCCTTCCTCCTTTTCTCTTTGCTCCCCAAAAGCTATCCAGTCCTTGACAACTGCCAGTAATTCCATTATTGACATCCTATGAAGATTTGAATCCAGACTCTTTGTTGTCTGGCAAACACACTATGGTGTGTCTCCAATGCTATGTCACATAACAATCTACACATCTTTACAATAAAAGAAGAAATCATGTCTCATAGTCTTCTATATTAACAGCGCTTAAGTAACCATCTGAACTCTTGCCATCAATCTACTAAACAACACTACCACAATTGACCATCTACGGTGATGTAACATTTTGAACTTAACATTCCGTTTTAGCTTCCTTTAGGTTCCACGTATTACTTATAACCCATTTACTAAATGTTCTGTGAGGAACAAATCATAAATTTGCAGTTGACTTAGTAATAATAAAAGGGCTATCATTTTCAATTCTGTACCTGTCACCATTTTTGAATAGAGATATTATTTTTGGTGTTTTCATACAATCTGGAATTATGTCCATTGAAAAAGAAGTATTAATTAAATAGCAGAAAGATGCAACCAAGTACTGGTACTGGCAATAAGTTTTTAACAACATAATCAAGAATTTCATCTACTCCAGGGGAAGTTTTATTCTTATTTCGTCAAGATTATACTTGGTTAATTGGCTGTGATCAGATTCAGGTATATTTTACTTATCCACCAATATAACAAATAATGTAGAGATCACAGGCTTCACTTATCTTAAATATGTGGTGTAAGTTGAAACACTGAATATAGTTTCGACAGCTCTTGCTGACATTCTCAAGGAGACTGAGCTTGGTCTACCTTGCTATGAGCTTCACATAATATGACATCACCGTCACCAACCTCTGAATGCAAAACAAATGATTTAACAGAATCATTCTGTGGTAAGTCGAAATTCAAAACACTCTCTAGTTTTCAAAATGAATATTTTTCCCAAATCATTGTGTCTGTAGGTCCATTTAACTGTTTTAATAATTTAACCTCAGAATTCATTTCATGATTAAATGACCAAAAATGATCTGCCACAGCTGATTTATCTACAGGTATTGTAGCACCAATATATTGACCAGTGCTTTGTTTATGGGGTACTGTGTGCAACACATGTTTTATCATTCATAATGATCCAGTCCAGAAACCCGTCCCCATCATCTTGGTACCTCTGCAATGCTGACTCCTTGCATTTTGCTATACACTTTGCTTTGTGTTCTGGTCTCAGTTGCTTCAACACTCACCTGGAGCACAATTTCCCAAACAACAGGTGCTCTGTAGCAATTTTATGCAACAAGGAGTAATAAATCTGTGAGAAATTAATATTTTTGTAATTGTGCAACAAATATTTGCCATAACATATTGCTGTCCTGCTTCACAAGGTCATCTGTTAATGAAGAATGGCCTCCCATGTGCTTCTCTCACCGGCCCACATTCGTTGGCCTACTGAAAATTGTGTGCACCAGCAACATGCCATCTGCTTGCTCATGACATTAGACCCATAAGACTTGGCACAGCTGATGATGAATTTCAATCAGCACTATGCTGTGTGCATTCAAAAACTTAATCACAGACTGCACTTCATACTTGGCAGGAACTGAAATAAGAGCCTTAATCTCCAACCACTGCAATGATGCCATTGTGATGTTGTTGTAGTGTTTAACGCCTGCTTTTACTACTATGGCACCACAGGCGGTGACACTGATGACACATGGAATGAAGATGGAGCACCGATGGAATGAGATGGCGGGGGAAACCGGAGCACACGGAGAAAACCCGCCCTGACGCCGCTTCGTCCACCACGAATACCACATGCGGGTCCCTGGGATCGAACCCGGGCCGATGCCATTGTGAGAACTCTGGACATTCCACTAGGGCATGAAACATCCCATATCATAATGCTTATCATGTCTTGTACTTTCTTCTATATGCATCTAAATTCTTAGACCTTCTTGTACAAGAATCTGCCAAAAAAGAGGAATGTGATTGTATCACACAGTACTTCAAATGTGTTGAAACTTAAACATGATCTGATCAACATAATATGCTTTTAAGGTTATCTGCATAGGTTGCTTTTTGACTTAATAAATCAGATGATAGCTACATAATAGCTAAAAAATATTTTTCTTTTATCTGGCCATAGTTTCAGGTCTTAGTCATATTTACGTAGAATGACATTTTCTTCTAGGTTCTGAAGATCCCACTCGTAACCGTTACAAGCTTTTCCTGGAGTGTGCTCTTATTCTGACCTCGGTTGTTCCACCGGAGCTGCCAATAGAGCTATCTCTTGCAGTGAACACTTCGTTGCTGTCACTTGCCAAACTGGGTAAGTGTTCAAAGAGTATGTTATTTTAGTGCTACAATTTAACTGAAGACAGTTATGAAGCATGTGCTACATCACTAAAAAAATATACACATATTTATAGGTTGTGTCAATAAGAGAAACTATATAGATATACTATACCCCCCAAAAAAATATTTGTACCAAATAGTTGCAGGTTTTCAATTATGTACACATATCTTAATTTTCTTTTATCCTAGGTACTAATACAATCTTATAAACAGCATTGTTATTAATATATTATACACCAGGTTCACAATCCACCTATTTGTAATACTGCTTTAATTACATATACCAATTTACCTGAGGCATCCTTGTACGTATCCAATTTTATAATTCTAAAATGCTTCTCTTGTATTTTTCTTTCGTCCTTCCTAATAATTCACTCAACTTCCTTCTTTTGTATTGCTAGACTTTCTAATTCTCATTTTAATTATTTCTCTTAGTAATTTCAACTGTCTAACTCAGGCATCCCCAAGTCGAGTCAAGGTCACTTGAGGGTGCACGGGGCTGAACATTACATTCACTGCAGGCCGCAGAGTCACACAGTTCAGTATGTCATTGCAGTGCTGGGTAACGCTACATATTAGTACTTCAGTGTGCTACTTACAATGGTTGCGACAATTGCGTGAAGAATTATTCAAACCTAGATTCCCGGACATTATATCACTTGAGAAACAATTTAAGTTATTTGCAGCACCATTTTCAGTGGATATCCTCGATAGTCCTGTTGAACTGCAGTTAGAAGTAATAGATTTGAAAAATATTGAGTTAAAAGATAAAACACCAAAATAGAAAAAGTATAAATCATTTGATAGGTAGAACTGGAACTTAAAAATTCAATGCCACAACTGGGATTTGAACCACAGACCTTCCGCTTACCAGGTGGCTGCTCTAACCACTGAGCTATTGTGACAAACTGCCAGCATGGCATTAAATTCTCAAACTAGTTCACATTTATCCTGGTAAACCACAAAGGCAGTCTCACATCAGAGACAAATTAGCCCAATGGTGACTTACTATTGTAAGTACTTTATATCCCAGGATTAAATAACCTTTAGATGGTAATTATTATTTATTTATGCCAACAAACTTACTGTTGGTGTTTTTAAACACACAAGCCGTGTGTGGGCAAAGTTTGAGAGGTAGAACTGGAACTTAAAAATTCAATGCCACAACTGGGATTTGAACCACAGACCTTCCGCTTACCGGGCGGCTGCTCTAACCACTGAGCTATTGTGACAAACTGCCAGAATGGCATTAAATTCTCAAACCAGTTCACATTTATCCTGGTAAACCACAAAGGCAGAATCACTTTTCCTTAATTAGGGGTACAAAGTAATGTAATGTAATTTATTGCGCCAGTTTATCAATTTTACATTGACTTTGGACATGTCAGTTATACATACAGTTATACAATTTTACAAATATAACAAATTTACATATTCATAAATCTCACCAATATGTGTCCTGTGTAACGATCCAGCAGAAATGAACGAAGACCACTTGAAGACCTGTGAAGCATTAAGATCAGAAGAAACTACAGTTCAAAGGTATTGGAAAGCACGAATGCTAATGACTTCATTGCCAGATGCAAGGCACTAGAAAACAACAACACATATTCATAAATTCATAAATTATGTTGGCATAAATAAAATAATAACACATTTACAGTTCATTTAAATCATACAAGGCTTTGTCACGTCACAGAAGCCAATTAAATGATGAAGACTTGAAAGCATGCTTACGATTGGGTAGCTTGCAAACAATAGTCCAACGTGTTGAACAGCTGGTGGAAAAATCAGAGCCATTGTTGGATGGCTAAGAAAGGGTAGAAACTTTCATTTGAAGAATATTTTGTTTATTTGTATTGTTTACTTCAGTGAATTGCACAGTACCAACAAGAAGAAAGTTCTATGTCATATTACATTATTTATTTAGTTTATTAATTTTATACGAGTGCTTGTATTTCGTTAATTGAATTTCCTGCCAATAAGATTTTATTTTGAATTACATTAGTTATCAGTATTAAAATGTATAAAATACTGCTACCATTATTATGTAATTGACAGTGAAAGTGTAAGTTAATTTACACAATCTTAGTTGCGCCACTGTAGCACCTCCATTTCTTGCCTACAACCGGATGGTCAGGACTTGAGGGCTTTTACTTCCGCCCAAATGGGCATTCTGTTGTGGACACTGGTCCCCAATGGTACCCATTTATCCCTCCATACTTTAGTCCCTGTACAATCCAAAATAAAATGTACATCATTTTCCATTTCCTCGCATAATGGACACTTCTGTGGGTCCATTCCCTGTTTCATTCCCCTTAATTTCATTGCCCCAGATCTAAACTATGCCCATCCTTCCCTTTCCAATTTATTACACAGGAAATGTCATTTACATATGTGCTGCCCTATCACAGCACAACAGCGTCCCTCAGAGGCACATGAGGGGAAGGTCGGTGGATCTAAATATCATCTATTTAGTCCTCCCGGCTAGGTCCGATGGACCCGTTGACCAACGATAGGTGTGGTCCCCCTTGCAAAATGGGGGTTTAAGTCGGGTGATGTAACTGCCACATTGTAAAACTGGTGCCCGTTAAGAAAACAGTTACATGAAAGCCACATACATGAATATGAGTCCTAAAGATAAACATTCCGGAGTTAAAACTGTCCCCCAATCGGATCTCCGGGTGGGGACATCTTTAGGCAAATTTCATCATTGTTCCAATACTTTAAGAATTCTACAATGGAATGCAGGAGGCATGTCCCAGCCTAAAAAACAAGAGCTAATGAAAATATTAAAAGACCAAGATATAGATGTCTTCACAGTACAAGAAGCCAATATATCACAAGAACAGGAAATATACTTTGAAATGGATCAGTACACTACACATATACTTCCAAAGGCTCGTCAAATAGCAAGTGGTATTCTTACAGGGATTAAAAGAAATATGAAAGCTACTATCCAAATCCAAAAAACAATGGAAGAACAAGATAAATCAGAAATAGTTAAAATTGAAGTATGGAAAAGTAACTACCACTATAGAATTTACTCTAAATTCTATTCCCATAGAACCCAAAAGTATTTTAATAGGTGATTTTAATGCACACTCCCCTAGGTGGGGCTACAGAGATATAAATTCAGCAGGAAGGGTCATAGAAGACCTATTAAACTCGTCAACAATGGAATTAATATTTAATCCAAATGATCCACCCACTTACCTTCATTATAATGGTTCGGGTACAAATCCTGACCTTCTGATGGTGTCATCTGACATAATTGACAATACAAAAAGAGAAATAATAGAAGACCCAGGTTCAGGCCACAGAATCACCATAAACTCCATAAGAGGTCTAATAAATAAAAGTAACAAACCAAAAGTTAAAACTTCTTGGAATTTTAAAAAAGCAGATTGGTCCAGTTTCCAAAATGAGATAGAAGGGAAGTGTAATATACTGTTAGAATCAGAGTTCAAGTCAACAGATGAAATGAATAAAAAAATTTGTGAAATATTATTGACAGCAGCCAAAACACATATCCCCAAAGGAAAGTTAAAGAAATATAGCTACTTTTGGTCTCCATCTTTATCTAAGTTAAAACACGAAAGAAATATAGCAAGAGTCAAAGCCGAAAGAACCAAGTGTCCAGAAGATGTACAAAACTGGAGAAGAAAAGCAGCCATTTTTAAGAAAGAATTAATTACAGCAAAAAGGGCCAGTTTCACAAATTTTGTAGAACATATGGACTATAGGAAAGATGGAAATAAAATATACAAATTCCTTAATAAAACAAAATTATCAAAAAATACAACTGAACCATTAAAATATAATAACAAAAGCTTAACTACAGATAGGGAAATAGCAGAATCCCTTAACAAGTTTTATGCTCAGTCACAAAGAGTACCCCAAGCGTATAAAAAACAAGATAAGGCTATCCAAAAAACTATCAGAGAAACTAGTAAGCCAAAAGGTATACGAAATGATATTTTTATTCAGGATTTTAATGAAACAGAACTGGATTTAGCAATAGAACAATTACAGAACAAAAAATCTCCTGGACCTGACAAGATCCATCCAGAGTTTATTAAACACCTTGGCAGGAAAGGAAAAGAAATCCTACTTAAACTGTATAACACGTGTTGGAGAATGACTGTACCTTCCGACTGGAAAAAAGCCATTATCATCCCGATTTTAAAGAAAAACAAACCCTCAAACAATATTAATAGTTCCTATCTTTGACCAGTGTTATTGCAAAAGTGATGGAAAGAATGGTGGCATCTAGACTTAACTGGTTCCTAGAATATTACAACTTAATTAATAGTTCACAGACCGGCTTCAGACAGAATCATAGTACAAGTGAAAATGTACTCCTACTAAGCCAAGACATCAAGGAAGCTTTCAATAGAAAGGAGGATACCTTGGCAGTATTCATTGATTTTAAATCAGCATATGACTCAGTCTGGAGAAATAAATTAGTTGAGAAGTTGCAATCAATAGGTGTGAAAAGTAACATGCTTAAGTGGATAACTCAGTTTATTTCACAAAGATTTTGTGCCACAAAATATAATACATACATTTCCAAATATAAACAAACACACCGAGGACTTCCACAAGGTGCTGTTCTGAGCACAACACTCTTTAACATATATATAAATGACCTTCCATCAATAATAAAAACTTTAGAAACCAAAATTGCTCTATTTGCTGACGATGTAGTCATTTGGACTTCAGGCTCTTCAAAAAAACCTGAATTAATTAAAGACAGAATAGAAACAGCCCTAAACAAAGTACATGAATGGAGCTCCAAAAACCTCATGACTATCAATGTGGAAAAAACAAATTATGAATTATTTACACTAAAATACAAACCAGTTAATATTAGCATAAATTATAATGGTAAACCACTCAAAGCAGTTGATGATGCCAAATACTTAGGCATCACTTTCGACAGAAAGCTAAGTTGGAAAAAACATATAACAAACATCTCAGAAAAGGTTGAAAAGAAATTGCAAATCCTGAAAAGGTTAGCTGGTGCTAAATGGGGCTGCTCAAGGAGAGTCCTTAACACAACATACAAAATGTATATTAAACCAAACCTCTTGTACTGTTCTGAAGCTTTAATAACAACAGCAAATGCTAACATCAATAAACTTGAACAAATACAAAATCAGGCTCTTCGCCTAATCACTGGAGCAGTTAAATCCACACCTATTGATGTCATGCTTGCCTTAACACGGACCCCATCAATAACAACAAAAATAGAAGAACAAGCATTGCTCCAACACGAGAAAATGTTACGACTGCCAAACTCTAAATGGACAGAACAGAACCTCCCCCCTTCAATCCTTAAAACTCATAGTAGTTTCCTAGAAAAGGTAACACAGATTAAATCCAAATTGAACATTCCTAACACCAGAGAAAATCTACTTATTAGAGAAAATCCATTGGAATTATTGCAACCTACCTTCAATTTGGAATTAATAGAGGAAATAAGTAAATCAGACACACCAAAAGAAATACAAAAACTTCTAGCTCTGGAAACAATCAATACTAGGTATCCCACAGAAGAATGGCTGCACATATATACTGATGGATCCTCGAAGGAAAACCTTACTGGAGCTGGAGTTACATGTTCACATTTTTCCTTTTATCATTCTGTTGGCAGAGACACAACAAATTATGATGGAGAAATAGAGGCTATATACATTGCTCTCCGACAATTATTAAATCTTCCCTTAAATAAATTTAACAAGGCAGTAATTCTTTCGGATTCTAAAGCTGCAATTCAGGGAATATGTTCAAATACTACAAAGAAGTCAACAAAAATTAGAGAATGCTACAAAATGTTAACACAACTCCAAAAAGTTAATAAGACTGTTCATCTCCAATGGATTCCAGCACACTGTGGAGTCATGGGGAACGAAGCTGCAGACTCACTTGCAAAGAAAGCCACAACAATAACACAAAAGTCTAAATTCAATTTCTCATATTCCTCAATAAAACGCTTGATCATTAAAAATTTTTGTCATTCATACCTACAAGAAATAGAAACAAATGCCAAAGATAAAAAATGGATTACACTACTTTCCAATCCAGATATAATCCCCCAGAGACCAAGGAAAACAGCTGTTGCAGCCTTCCGACTATTGACAAATCATGACTGCTTGGCAAGTCATCTCTACAGAATAGGTATCTCAGCCTCACCGATATGTGTCCTGTGTAACGATCCAGCAGAAATGAATGAAGAACACTTGAAGACCTGTGAAGCATTAAGATCAGAAGAAACTACAGTTCAAAAGTATTGGAAAGCACGAATGCTAATGGCTTCATTGCCAGATGCAAGGCACTAGAAAACAACAACAACAACATATATTTTTCCCCGTTCCAATCTTTTTTGATTTTCCTGCTCAATACCAAGGTTCTCTTATCCCTAATACTGCTAAATATCTCTTGTATATTGATATCCTCAATTCTCTAATCTCTTTCCAAAGATTTCCTTTTAAAATTTCTCTGTCCCTGCATACATTCCCCATTCCTATTTCCTCTATAATCTTTCGTATGGATAAAGCCCGACTATCAAGCACTAATGTTTTCTCTTGCATAATCATACATTGTTTTACTATATTCTGGTCGTCCAATGCTCTAAGCCGATGCCGAAACTTTATCATTCCTTCAATTACTAGCCCCTTACTTTCTGTTTTACCTAATTGCAACAGTACTACTCCCTTAGGTGATGCACCTGGTAAACCCAAAATTAACTGACCAAAACTGCTAAGTATAAAGTCCAGCCCTTGCCACCCTTCGTCATATCCCCATACCTCTATCTCATACAGCATTTTGGCTTCCACTATTGCCTTATACACTCTTTCTAACCATTTAATTTATATCCCTGGTATTTTGAATACACATGCTCTAATCCCCTTTATGGCAATTTTACCCTTAGCTACAACTGCTTTCTTTTGGTCATGCCATCTTCTATTACTACTTAACTGAACCCCCAAGTACTCACTTTTCTCACTGTGGCTATTTCCTGCCCTTCCATGCTCCATTTTTCTTCTCTTTTTAATTTGCATCCCATTTTGAAGACCATAATCCTGGTCTTTTTATAATTTACCTTTAACCCCCCTAAGACATTTAGAGCTCTTGATAATCCCCCAATAGATATAGACCCCACCACCAAATCCTCCACATAATAATCCTGGGATTTCCCTATTATTTATTGTGGGTGAGTATACGTTCTCGTTATTAATTACTTCCAGGATAGTCTATAGCAGATTAAATAGTATGGGGCTCAGCTTACCCCCTTGCCTAAGTCCTATACTACTCTTAGTAACTTTTGAAGCTGTATCCACATCTATCTTTATGTAGAATCTATTCTCCATATAAATTTTTTGGATTGCTTTAATCATCTTAGAACTCATTTCTTTCAACTGAAGCTTCAACCATAATGCCTCTCTATGTATTGTATCAAATGCCTTCTCCAGGTTCACAAAAACCATATGTACTGCACCCCTTTTCTTGGCCAAATATTTATCCAACTATTGTCTTGATGACAAATACATAGTTGACCATCGTCCTACACTTCCTGAAACCTGCCTGGAATTCTGATATCTTATTCTCTTGCTCAGCCCAATCTTGTAACTGTTTTGCCAGAACCCCAGTATAAATTTTTCCTAATTTTGATTGCAGATTTATACATCTATAATTAGTAGGATTATTAAAATCCCCCTTACCTTTGTAGATTGGTACCACAACACTCGTCCTGTTTCTTCCTCCCTCAAAAATATAATTTAACACTTTCTTCAACAATTCCCTTCTATTCACATCCTTACTCCAAAATTTCCACCATTCTCTCAGTATCCCATCTATTCCACATTACTCTTATTACTCCTCAAATTTTTACAGTCTCCCATATTTCCTGGTCAGTAATTTCTATATCAAGAGCTTCCACTAGCCTCATCTCTGATCTATTCCTTGTCCAATTATACTCCTCCCTATTGCAATCCAGTAATTCCTTAAAATACTCACACCAAGTATGAACTGCAATATTATTTCTAATGTCCCTAGTTTTATACATTTTTTGTATGATTTCCCAAATTTTCTGATTGCCCTGCATATTTAATGCTTCCCTTGGTCTATTGCTAATCTTCTGTCCCCAATCCTCTCTCTTAAATTCTAATAAACACCTATACCCCACCTCTCTACCAAAAAATGTTATTTTCATTTCTGATCTCCTTCCTGCCTCCATCTTTTTAGTTCACGTTCTACTCTGTTTCTTACTATTACACATTCCTTGTCATACCACACCTCCTGACTCTTCCTAACCTTTTCCCTTACCTTGATTTCCTTTCCTGCATTTTTTACTGTGCTGGTAATTTTCTCAATTATTCCCTCCATTATTTTTTGTCAAAACTATTTCCTATTGTATTTTATTCTAAATTATGCCTGAATATTTGTTCATCTTCCTTTCTCCACTTATATAAGTCTATTTTTTTACCTCTGTCCTCTCTGAGCCAACTTCCTCTCACTACCCCTATTAAACCTTACACACAGTGGGAAATGACAACTGGTCAGCCCTATATTTATTACTTCAAATTCCACAAACACATGCTCTATATTCCTTGAGCACAACATATAGTCAACCATACTTAGTCTATTTTTATTTACAAATGTAAACTTGCCTAGATAATCACTCCCCTTATCACCATTATGCATTATCAGATCATTTTCTTCACAAAAATCTAGTAGCTTAAAAACCCCTTTATTACATATCTTATATTTACTGTTCCTCTTCACTGCCTCCACCTTTTCTTCCAACTCCCCAGTACATAGAATTTGAATTTGCTGCTCTCTACATCTAGCATTAAAGTCTCCCATAGTAATAACCTCAAAATTCAAATGTTTATTACTTAACTCATCTATATCCTTTCTTAGCCTATCAAATTTTGAATGTAATACTCTGAACCACATGGTGGATTATATACAACCCCTACTCCTGTTATATTTCTTTCTCCTAGGAACCCCTGTATCACTAACCACACTACATAATTATCACTCCTCTCATGATCCATTTTAACTCTTAAGCTCATTTCCTTCCTTATAAATACTGCTATTCCACTTGATGCTCTACCTTTCACTTACCCTTTCATTGCCAAGCTTCAGTAATAGTCAAAGCCACTTAACTCTAAGTCCACATTTCCTTGCTGTTCAATTACCACGTGCTGACTGGCTTCTCCTTTCTTTCCATCTATCCATAATGTGAATCCTCTTTCAAAGGCCTTTTTTCCCTGTTCCTTTGCTTTTCTCATTTCCACTAAAAGTTTGTTCCTTAATTCCCTTCCTTCCCTTCCTTCCTTCCTCCCTCCCTCCCTCCCTCCCTCCCTTCCTCCCTTCCTCCCTCCCTCCCTTCCTCCCTTCCTCCCTTCCTCCCTCCCTCCCTCCCTTCCTTTCTTCCTTCCTTCTGAAAATTCCAATTCCCTTTAATTTAGATGTATTTCTCAACACCATCCATTTGAAATTCACTGTTTCCAATTTCACTAATATTTGTCGAGTCAAAAAATGAACAAATAATGTAATGCAGTCTCCATACAATATTTAGATCTAAACAATTTCATAGAAATAACTAAATTCGGCTATATAAAACATTGATAAAGCCAGTACTGTGTATGGAAGTGAAACATGGACATTGACACAGAACTTGGAGGACGCTCTAAAAACTTTCAAAAGAAAGATCCTTAGAAGAATATACAAGAAGGAGGGTGCTGGTACATAAGATGGAATAAAGAACTGTATAGTTTATATATAAATATTGTCCAAGGTATTAAAATTAAGAGAATGAGGTGGGCAGGTAATATAATAAGAGTAGAAGAAGAAAGAATACCAAAGAGTTCTTAATGGCAAATTTTATAATACAAGAGCAGTAGGAAGACCGAGAATGAGATGGGAGGATACCGTACAGAGAGATGTTCAACAGATACTGGGAATATGAGGATGGAGAAGGGGAGTTGGAGAAAGAGAGGAATGGAGGCACCTACTGGAGGAGGCCAAGGTCCAGAAGGTGCTGTGGCGCCATTCGAAGAAAAAGAAGTTAATGCAGTTCAACTTCATTAATATTTGGACAAAGAAAACCATGGTAATGACCTTTTATTGTATTACATATAGATGTAATTATATTACTATGAAAAATCAAAAAATAAAAGATGGGAACTACCAAACATTCAAACAGTAATTCCTTAGTATCCTCGAAAAATGGCATTTGCTACCTTCAGGTTGATTATGGAACATGATTGTCTGGTAAAACATTTTAACAGAATTGGGATATATTCTTCACCACTCTGTCCTGTATGTGATCTGCAAGAGGAAATGGACCAAGACCACCTTTGGATATGCCTGGCCACTTCTAGCGGCCCATCTATCAGTGAAAAATATTGGAGATCAAGAGGATTAATGATTTCATTGTCAGAAATCCAGCATTAGCTAACAACATATCGATGTACAAATATATGATTTGATTTATTTCTAATTTAAGAGTTTTTTAATTTTTAGAAACCGAATTACAAATATATAAATCAATAATTAGAAGTACATTAACTTATGGAGCAGAAACTGGGCTACTGAATAGGAATTTAAATTTAAAATTATCTATCAAAAGGGACTGTTTCAGTATATCCACTAGGCACCCTAAATTAGAAAAAATCTCTAACAAAATGATAAGATATAAACAGCTAGAATGGTACGGGCATGTCTGCAGAATGCCTGAGATGAGATTGCCAAAACAAGTTTTAGAACGTAACCCACCTGGAAGAGGAAGATGTGGCCAACCTGGACTTAAATGGGTGGAAAATATTAATAGGAATGAAGGAATTAGGTCTGGAGGGATTTGATTAGAAGGATAGAGAAGAGTGGAGAAGAGGATACAGGAAAATGTTTTTTTACATTCTAAACCTGATTATAAATAAATAAGATTTGAGAGGTAGAACTGGAACTTAAAAATTCAAACTTTGCCCACACACAGCTTGTGTGTTTAAAAACAGCAACAGTAAGTTTGTTGGCATAAATAAATAATAAATAAATAAGAGTTTGCATTCTAAACCCCCCAAAAATTTTCATTACTGGTCAGAAATTACATACCTATGTTGGCTATTGTTTGCTGAATTCTTCTGATATCAGTAGTTATTTACCATCCAATCTTCATGCAGGCCATGGAAGTACAAAGATGTAAAGGAACTCTTTTTAGTTGAAACTGGATAGACTATTAAGACTGTAACATTTTCCAGCTTAGACTGCTCTTTATTTTATTTATGGTACCTAGGCATTCAAGCTTAGTTTGGTGATGTCATAGCTCTTATACAAATTTAAGAACCCATAAGGCGACTTTCCTTCCCCTTAAGTCAAAATCATTAACAGAATGGGAATATTTAAATGTATATTTAGATACTTTAAATACTTCAAAATTGAGCTCAGTACTACATGGCTATTACAATTTGCAATATATGCATTAAAATTTAAAATAAGGGTGCCAAGACATGTCTAATTATGTATTGCTATGTAATTAGTTTAAACAAATTAAGGTAGAGTTGATTAAAGTCAGTCAGTCTGAGTTTAAATTAAAATTCTTTAAACTGCTAAAGATACTATCCTTCAATGCAAAATTTAGTTTCCATTATTCTATTTCTTAATATTTCTTTCCTGACAACATAAAGAGCATGGATTCATTTTCTGATGGCAGCAGTGCTTTTATTGTATGTACAATGAATTTTGGCCCCTCAGCTGAAAATTCACAGTTACATAAGGAACATAAGGAAGGAGAGTGTCTACAGCTGACCTGGAAGAAGTGACAGGATTCAGTGCTGTCAAGAGTGCTGTTGTAAATGAAGTGCACTACATAGTAGTTTTCACCGTGTTGAAAGCTTTTTAGATAAATAACTATATATTTATCTTCCTTTCATAGAAGTTTGAAAAGTGTTGTAATTAATTTAATTTAAAAGGTGAGTTAATTAATAACACTGAACAACACTTACAAAATATTTTTCCGGGACGCGTTTCGAAGGTTAACTTTCCTCCATTATCAACCGGACAATAACTGGGTTTCCATGGTGTTTCATGGTGCGGATGGTGATGCTTCTTCTGATGTTTCTTCTGGTAATGGTTCAATGAACTTACTGAAAATGTCACTCTGAGGAATGTCGAAACTCGACAGAGTGACATTTTCAGTAAGTCCATTGAACCGTTACCAGAAGAAACATCCGAAGAAGCATCACCATCCGCACCATGAAACACCATGGAAACCCAGTTATTGTCCGGTTGATAATGGAGGAAAGTTAACCTTCGAAATACGTCCCGGAAAAATATTTTGTAAGTGTTGTTCAGTGTTATTAATTAACTCACCTTTTAAATTAAACTATATATTTACCTGAAACTCTACCTTTACATGTATTAATTCACACTAAGAATATTTGAAATTCCTACTCACTTGAGTTTTCCAATTTCTGACATGTTTTGAAAGTCACTATCACTATGTTCACTTGAACCACTGTCTTTTATTCTTCTCCTCCTCTCCTTCATCACTTTCATCCTGTATTATTATTTTGTTGATAGTTTCCTCTAAAATTCCCTCTTTTTCCCAATATTCCTTTTCAATTTTTCCCACCTGATCACAAGCCTTCTTCCATGCATCTGGGCCAATGTTTGTACATGCTTAAAAGCACAAGTTCTCAACATCTTCAATTTTGAAAGTTGTGTTCCAATTTCCTACTCTTTGCAGCCAAGAGTCAGAATAACGGTATACTGAAGGCAATACTGTGTCTCCGTTAGTTGAAGGTATAACTTTTGAGCCATGAACCAACTTCTTCCTCTTGAAAAGCTGTGTAGCATTCTTGTTCCAAGGCTGATATAGCAGAGGCAGTTAGATATTCATGTTTATGCTAGAAATTTTCATTATACCTTGACTCCTATATTTCTAGATCAGTTGGAAGATCGTGAGATAGGTTTAAAACAATATATCTTTAAACTGTCAGAACCAAATAGCATAACTTGATGTTGGCAAAATATAATCATATGCTTTATTTGACAAAATCAAAAAGAGTATAAGTACAGGATAAAAGAGATGACAAGCGAATGTTACTAAATTTGCAAACTCCAAAAGAGGTAAATTTGTTAATAGTCATTGTTGATCGTCATGTGGCACCTTTTAAGTGTTTAAATATAGCTTCCAAACAGTTCTTCATAATATCAACTGATGTGAGAAGTGAAGGAAATAGACATAAAGGAACGACAGGGAGAAACCCATAATCCTGTGTGAATTCATATAAACTCGTTGCATTTTATCAAGGCAATGTGATACACCTTCTGCCATGCACAATAATGTTTCTGGCTCTGTATAAAGCTTTCTTTTCATTTACATGATGCTTTAATGACAGATGTGCAATGCTGAAAGTAGTATTAAAACTGCTCTTTCTTCTTTTTTCTTTTAGGTGTATTTTGTACAGAACCATTTCGAATTCCATTTGCTGGAAAGGTGGAAATTTGCTGCTTTGATAAAACTGGAACACTTACAAGTGATAATCTTGTTGTTGAAGGAATTGCTGGTCTGCCGTAAGTTACATTTAAATTTAAATAATGAAAGTATTACATATGGATGTGAAGGCTGTAGGTGCAAAGATTTTGTCTTGTAACTTAGAATTGTTTATTAAGGGGAATGGGGTTTCTTCACGCCCACTAGATATAAAAAACAGCATGCTTCATCTCGTAATCATTGCATTTTTACATGTTTTTTCTAAGCAAAAAAAAAAACAAAAAAAGCAATGCGACCATTATGTGAAGAATAAATTATTTAAGATTGGCTGTGTCAACTTTCAGTGACTACTATACAGTTACAGGAATCTGAGCATATTCAAGCACAGCCACATTATGCTGTTAGTAGTTGTAAAGAAAGGTGAAGGGAAGGAGGGGAAACAAAAGTGCTGTGTAACGGGGAAGCCTTAATGTAAACACTTACTGAAAAACAATGGTGCTTTTGTATTTATTGAACTAAAAGACAACTTTTATTTACAATACTGTTGAATTGTGTGTACCTTTTAACTGGGGTTGATACGGGATTGCTGACTATAGAACACAACATCCATTATTGCACAACTGCTCAATATATGCTAGCACTTTGGTATTATTTTTATAGGAACTTTTGGTCTAGGGCCATGAAAAGAGTGCCTTAACCCATTCACATCTTTTGATGACCAGGGCTTGCATGTGTCTTTTTGGCATACGACAAGCTCACCTCGCTATGCTGCATTGCTCCATATAATTCCACATAGTTCAGGTTCCTTCTGATAGATGTCATTTGTATACATCTGGAATGAAATGCTAACATGTGATGTTTGTAATACTGATCAGTATGGCATAACTACCTGTGTTTCAATCAAGTAAAAACAATTTTATCGTAGCATTATTTCACTTGCCTCAGTAGCCATCATGGCAAGGGAAAAATATTTGCACCAATGGTGGAAAGGATTTGAGAAAACTGATACAAAGTGTTTTAGAGAGTGAAAGTGGTGATTTTTCTGGATATGAAACAAAGTCTGAAGAAGACTCTGGTGACAGTGATAATTAATCTAATGCAGAAAGCAGCGACGAAAATAATTATGAAGCCAATGTTAATGCGCCAGGTTCTTCAAATGCATTTGCATTATGACACAGAAAAACTAGTGTAACTGGCATTGGACTAAAACCGACAACAACCTCATTCTCTACCCTTTTATTGCAAATAATGGTATTTGTAAATACTTACTAAATCAGCATGTATCACAGATGCCATCTGCTTTTTAAATTTTTGTTAGAATACATGGAACCTTTGTGTGAGAAAATATGTGATGAATGCTTACACAACGAGGTAGTTGAACAATCCCGGACAGAAAGTACTGAAAGACAATGAAAAATGAAATCAGGGCCTATATTGCTTTAGTTATTTTGATGTCTCAAGAGCAAAAATCACTATTCAATTGTACTGTATTAAAACTCGATGCCTTGACACCCCAATTTTTTGGGAAACAATGGGTAGGAAGAGAGTCAAACTAATTTCCATTTCTTTCACATGCAGTAGCGGTATGTTTTGTTTGCTAAAACACTTAAGACTGTGTATTTAGTGTTTCAGTTTTTGCTTTGTTGTCTTGTTTGGATGCTAATGAACATCAAAGTTGTTTGTCCTAAAGCTCCATAATTAATGCTGCTCGTGGTGGTGGCAGCAGAGGCACACTAACACAAATTAATGTCGTAAGCATTTACGAAGTACTTGCACACTGTAAAAGGTATGCTCAGTTAATATATTTTTTATCATCTTTCCTAAACCTTGGGTGATTCATATCATACTATTTTGCTGTTTAGAATATTGTGTTAATGTATATGCAAAATTTCAACCAATTCTTGGTGTCTTGGCAGCAAGGGCAATTTAATTAAGTAGAATTGAAAAACCCAGCTCTTGAAGTGTTTAGATTCTGCATTTGGTGTAAGGGATAGCAGGACAAATGGTTTATGTAACTGATTTCATGCAATACATAAGTAATGTAAGTGATTATTCACATGAGTGAAGTTTTGAGTAAAAGTTAGTACATTATGCTGCTCAGAAAGTAATTCTTCTATCCACTTTACCTAATCACAATAAAAATTGCACATAAGGCAATACAAGACTGTACCTAACATGCAATGTGAAAAAACAATATTCAGCATGAGAGGTAGAACTGGAACTTAAAAATTCAATGCCACAACTGGGATTTGAACCACAGACCTTCCGCTTACCGGGCGGATTCTCTAACCACTGAGCTATTGTGACAAACTGCCAGAATGGCATTAAATTCTCAAACCAGTTCGTATTTCTCCTGGTAAACCACAAAGGCAGTCTCACATCAGAGACAAATTACCCCAATGGTGACTTACTATTGTAAGTACTTTATATCCCAGGATTAAATAACCTTCAGATGGTAATTATTATTTATTTATGCCAACAAGCGGAAGGTCTGTGGTTCAAATCCCAGTTGTGGCATTGAATTTTTAAGTTCCAGTTCTACCTCTCAAACTTTGCCCACACACGGCTTGTGTGTTTAAAAACACCAACAGTAAGTTTGTTGGCATAAATAAGTAATAATTACAATATTCAGCAGTTTATATTGCATATTTTGTTTATGAGCTCTGCAAAAGGGAAGCATAGCTAATATTCAAATGTTTGTAGGTAGTGACTATAGTAGACTTGAACATGGAAAATATAAAATACAAAATAATATTTCAGAAATGGCAAGTGTTACAAAAAAGGTTTGTGTAACTTTTTATTTTTGTGTGCACTGTATTTTTCATGAAGTGAACTTTCATCCATGTTCTGTGGGTTCCAAGTTACATGAAATTCAGCAAGCATGAAGAGGATCCTGTAGGCTAGTCATAAAAAGTTGAAGATGTGCAGTAGAACCTTACTTACCCAAACTAAAGAGGGCAGAGCCATTTCAGATAATGCTCTTTTTTTAATAATTGATGTTCTCAATTTTAAATAGCAAAAGAAAGAGCATTATTATATTTCAAATGTTCTTGTAACAGCAAACACAAAAAAAATTCAAATCTTTCAAAACCAAAGTCTGAGATTAATTACAGGTGCTATCAAAGCCACACCAATAGCAGCTATGGAAATACTAACCAACCAATATCCCATTGAATATGAAATAGAAAAAGCGGCTCTTATTCAACATGAAAAGTTGATCAGACTCCCATTCAATACATGGCACAAGAGAAATTTTACACATACACTAAAGACCCAGGAGAGCTTTCTTTCCAAAATTCAAGACATCAAGAAGGATGTACACCTTCCTAATTCAAAGGAAAACTTCATATCTAAAGTCAATCCAACACATACATTAGACATCACATATTATTTACACCTGACAGAAGAAGTTAAAAAAAGTGATACTCCAACTAGTGTTCTAAAATTATTGGCATTAGAAACAATCCATACTAGATTTCCAGAACATGAGTGGCTCCATATTTATACTGATGGATCATTTATATCAAACAAAGATGGAGCAGGTGCTGGAGTCACGTGTCACCTCTTTCCCTATTACAAATCTTTAAGTTATGGAACTACTAACTTTGATGGAGAAATTGAAGCAATTCGAATGGCCCTACAAAATCTTTTGTACAGAATTTCACATTTTCAGCAAGCAGTTATTCTCTCAGATTCCAGGGCAGCAATTATAGCAATTACTTCCAAGTTGTCACCAAAAAACCAAACTATTATAGAATGTTGGAAGATGCTTAGCCATTTAACAGCACTTCAAAAACACCTAGTCTTCCAATGGATACCAGCTCACTGTGGACTGAGTGGTAATGAGAAAGCTGATTTTCTTGCAAAAAAGGGTACCAGCGGTGTACAAAAATCTATAGTTAATTTACCATTTTATGCAGCTAAAAGATTAGTCAACTCTGAATTCAAAAAGATTATTGCAAAATATTACTATGAAAAATCAAAGAATAAA
Organism: Tenodera sinensis; assembly: GCA_030765045.1. Taxonomy (NCBI): domain Eukaryota; kingdom Metazoa; phylum Arthropoda; class Insecta; order Mantodea; family Mantidae; genus Tenodera; species Tenodera sinensis. The sequence goes on along the minus strand of CM060961.1, from coordinate 88,167,367 downwards.
AGATGGGAACTACCAAACATTCAAACAGTAATTCCTGAGTATCCTCGAAAAACAGCAGTTGCAACCTTCAGGTTGATTACAGGACATGATTGTCTGGCAAAACATTTAAACAGAATTGGGATATATTCTTCACCACTCTGTCCTCTATGTGATCTGCAAGAGGAAATGGACCGAGACCACCTTCAAATATGAACGGCCACTTCTAGTGCCCCATCCATCAGTGAAAAATATTGGAGAGCAAGAGGATTAATGACTTCATTGTCAGAAATCCAGCATTAGCTAACAACAACATTTACATTACTCCTCGGTAGTATAGTGGTCAGTATCCCCGCCTGTCACGCGGGAGACCGGGGTTCGACTCCCCGCCGGGGAGGAAATTACAGACTCAGGGGTCTCCGTCTAGGGGAAATGTGAATAGCGACTACAAGGTACCCAAGCTGAGCAGAACATTTTACTTCCACTTACTGGTGTTTTGCTCCTCACTGTAACTTTTCTATCTGACCTTACCTTGGTCATCTCTTGTTCTCTTCCGACCCCGATGCTATTAGGGTTCCCGAGGGGTAGGGAGTCTTTATTTTTCCAACCTCTCCATTTCTCTAATTCCTCTATAAAATCTTAACCCCTAACATGCTGACCTGTCATGGCATGTAATACGTCCTCTGATTGGTAATCAGAGGATATGGTCGGTGAATTTATTTTGATAATTCTCCCGGTCAGGTCAGTGAGACCCGTAAACCAACGACAGGTGTGGTCCTCCAGACATTCTGGGGGTTGTGAGAGAGCGGTGTGACTGCCAAAACATAAAAATATGGTGCTCTCTAAAAAGCGGTTACTATTACTGCTATTGCTATTGCTCTCTTCAACATTATCAGTGAAAAATATTGGAGAGCAAGAGGATTAATGACTGCATGGTCAGAAATCCAGCATTAGCTAACAACATATTTCAAATGCATGTATACTCCATCCAGCCTTAGATCCGCTCCTTGTATCCTTCTGCGATAACCTGCGACTAATATAAAACAAAACAAACACCATGTGGATTCATGCCTCATGTTTATGTTGCAACAGAACGATATTTACTCAGAAGTTTTAGGAATATTACTGCTATCACATATTCAAGTAGTCTTTACGAGGGTTATCATACATCTTGAAAACTCGCAGATAATTGCTGATATTGAGGGTACTACATTTTATGGTGTGTTTTGATTTCGGCGTATCATGGGTTAGTTGTTGACAGCTTATGTTTACACCAAGTGCAGATCTAAGGGTGGAGCAATTATAATAATACTTAATAAAAATGACTACTGTATACAGTAAAATACGCATTACAGTATTTACAAAGATGTTTCATAAAATCAATAATTTTTTTTCAGAACTTTCGGTTAGCGATGCTCACAATAAGCATGTCTCAGCACTGTTTGATTACATTACATCTGTTGGAGCTCATTTGCTGCTTTGTTTTACAAAATGCGACACAAGCTAAAACTGAAACTAAGCTAAGAAAACCAAAAGTTTTCTGCTAAGATTTGAATGGAATCTATAGGGTTTTTTTACCTCTAATTCTTTGAGTTCCTTATCTGCTTCACTCTGTTACAAATGTCTTTGAGTCTGTTCAAAGCTTATTACAACTTTTTTTTAAACACGACTAAACCACACCGACCAACACCAACAGTAAAGTAATGGTGAGTCTTGTATTGAAAGCATGTGGAAACAGTTAATACTTGTTATAACAGTTGAATATGCCAGCATAATTTTGAGCATTGAGATTTTTCATTCTTGCTTTCTTTTATTTCTCTCTTCCTCTTCTTCATCATTTCAGTTTAGTAGGATTTTAGTGTATATTCATTTATCCATCAGCATTTAAAAATATAAAATTGTAATCAAAGTTTAAGAGGTAGAACTGGAACTTTAAAAATTCAATGCCACAACTGGGATTTGAACCACAGACCTTCCGCTTGCCGGGCTGACGCTCTAACCACTGAGCTATTGTGACAAACTGGCAGAATGGCATTAAATTCTCAAGCCAGTTCTACCTCTTAAACTTTGCCCACACACGGCTTGTGTGTTTAAGAACACCAACAGTAAGTTTGTTGGCATAAATAAATTGTAATCAAAGTTGTTTGAACATAAAATAAAACTCTGATGTGCTCCACTCACGTGACTTTCACTACTAACTCTGGTACAAACTATTCTTACAAATGCTTATTCTGCTGTCTACTAAGCTCCAGTGCACAACAGCCCATGGAAGGTCAACCGCCATAACTCCCACTTCAGCCCACAAGGCATCATGAGTGGGGAAGCAGTTGCAGAGAGGGGGATGTGGTTAGAGCCCTGAGTCCCACCTGACTGTGAATGCAATCTTCAGAACCTGGAAGCAGAGAACCAGGAATTTGGGGCGATTCTTTCTGCTCCGCATTAATCACAATAAACATTTGCAGAAATTGTTTTATTGTATATTCCCTTGTGGGTACAATGCAAGTAGGGGAATACAGTAGGTGTTGTGCTGTAGTCAAATTGTTAAGAGCGAGTTGGTATCTAATGGCTTCAAAATTATTTTGTCTTTGCATGGCTAAGAGCGGGAGAGAAGAAAAATAAATAATAGCTTCTCATTTGAGGAAGGTATATTTTAAAATGTAAATAATTTGCAAGGAAAATCACAATGAAAAAAAAAAATATATATATATATATATATATATATATATATATATATATATATATATATATATATATTTTATGTAAAATCTTTGCGTTAATAAGATCTGCAATTTTTGTGTAGTAACCTTTTTTCTCATACAGATTACCAGTTACGCAAATGTCATTCAGAATGAAGAGGACTTCAGAGGCTATTCAAGATATACATTTCATGTGTCATTAAAATCTCTTCAACATGCTATTTTAATCAAAATCATTAAGAAATGTTTTTGAGAAAATAAAATTTTTTGGAAATTGTTCCATTTAGAGGGCAAGTTGGGGTGGGGGATTTTCTTGAAAATGTTGTATCCTTGGAAGATGTTGAACTTCAATACCAAATTTGGTATTTCACTGATTTTTCATTTTTAAGTTGTCTTTCACTGAGATAAGACTTTTTTCTAAAAATGCTTTCATATAACCTCAAAATGTGTATTTCCAGTGAAATTTCTATCAAATTTGTCACAGGAAATAACATGTTTTTGGGTTCCCTGAATCCAAAAAAGAGCCTTTTTAGAAAAATTCTGCATATGTGTGAAAACAAAACTCCAAAATGTATAAGTGTCACGGTGGTGGATGAGGCATCTCACCGCTGCCTTTGTAATTGTCGGCCAGCAAACAAGACAACAATGGCTGGCTCAAGGACAAGCACTGCTTAGAAGCTATCAAGGTGCAGGGGTTTATTGTGGCAAGAGCCAAGAAACTTTGGAATCCCAGATACTTCACTAGTAATTTCTGAACTTATTAACCAGTTGGCATGCACCAGCAAGTTAGTTGTGAGTTGCAAACAGTAAAATTCAGTTGTTTAAGAGAGTTGTATAACCGTAGCAATGTTAAGGACAGTTAAAAAACAAAACTGTACATTGCAAGATTGCAATACAAGAGAACAGTTGTGACTTGTAAATCTGTACATGCAACAGTGACTTCTGTAATAGTATAAGAGCTTTGCGAACAGTTTTAGAAGAAATAAAGTGACATTAAAACAAATTGAACTTGTAATTTCTCACAGTGTTTAACTTGAACATCTCCCAAAAATTGGACACAGAGATTTTCAAGAAAATCCCCTCTTCCATAACTACCCTTTATGTGGAACATTTTTCAAAAATGGCGCTAACAATTTGATTAAAATACTTTGTCAATATAACCTGCCTGTAGTATGGTGATAGCATGTCTGCCTCACGTCCAAGAGGTTGCGAGCTTGAATCTCACTAAGGGTGAGTTATCCAGATAAGGTTTTTATCAATGTTTCCGCTTAACCCGAGAAGAAAAATGTCAGGTAACTTAAAGCTCTATGGGCCTCAGGTTGACTAGAGCATCATTTCACCCATTTTGTTCATTCACCGTTCGATATGACACTACGATGGAGGACATTAATAAATTTTTTTTAAAAAAGAAATTGTTAATATATAATCATGGTAAATGGAATGTATATCTTGAATTTTCTGGAATAGCCTCTTCGAAGCCCTCTTCATTCTGGACGACTTTTGCATAACTGTAAACCATAAGAGACAGATGAAATCTTACTACACAAAAAAATGTAGATCTTGTTAAAGCACAAAATTTGTGTCAAATTCACTTTTTTGTAGAGTTAACCATTTGTTTACATATTTCTTGTCATTGGTTTGAATTTTGCAATAATTTTTTTTTCATATAGGAAGTCATTTGTTTTCCTGACTATGCAAAGAAAATATAATTTCAAAGCTATCACATAGCAACCAACTCTTAAATGATTTGACTATTGCATAATCCTGTAATTACCTATCCCTATTGTACCTCAAGAAAATGTGTAATGAAACCATTTCTACAAATTTTTATCTCAGTTAGTGTGAAGTAAATAGAAAAATAAGCTTTTTTAAGAATAGTTTGTTGAAGAATGATTAGAGGTAGTCATATAAATGTAACAAACAAGAAATTTGTGTAAGTTAATATTGAAATTTGTGTGTGTATAAGAATTATTATAATTAAAATCAGTATAGTCATCTCACGACAAATGATATAAAGTTAGGCTGCAAATTATATTACATGTTATGGTACAGAAAGGTGTAGTTTCAGTATTATTTCTATAATTCTAGCGGTCAGCCAGGTGTTGTATCTCTATCAGAAACACCATTGGAGAGTATACAAGTATTAGCAACTTGCCATGCTCTAGCACAGTTAGACGATGGGCTTGTTGGCGATCCTTTGGAGAAAGCTACCCTAACTGCTGTCGATTGGAATCTTACTAAAGGTGATGCTGTAATTCCAAAAAAAGGCAAAGCTCCAGGAATGAAGATTTTCCATCGTCATCACTTCTGCTCATCTCTTAAAAGAATGTCAGTAATTGCTGGTTACACTCTGCCAGGAAGCACAGATACTACATACGTGACAACAGTGAAAGGTGCTCCTGAAACACTAAAATCCATGGTAAGATCTGTTGTGTGCTTGTATTTTAAATGTTACTAGTGTAATCGTTATGTACAATATATAATTGAAAATTAGCTGCTATTAGATAAGTTCCTCAATTTGTTTAGTTAATATATGTGTGAAGGTTAGCATGTGAGCTATCTCCCTTTTTTCCCCCATTTATACACACGGTTACTTATTTTTATATTGGATTTTCTAGGTCATATCATGAGTTTTTTCATTTGGCTCTTTGGTACACATGTGTTAGTGACTGCCACAGATGGCCTTGACACATAACAATGCCATAATAATGAGTGCCGCACTGGACACAGCAGCCTGACTGCCATATCAACTATAATTATGTTGATAATCTGCTGGCTGGGTCACTGACATGCTCCTGTATTTGCGTAGCTAACAATTTATCACTTTAAAGCAGACAGGGTGTGTTGCAGTTATAACTAGAGGGTGGTGGTGTAAAGACAATAGCTGATAACCCTTCTATTGAAGAAATAGTATTTTTGGTAGAATCTGTCTTTCACGAAGGGAGTAAGTTTATGGGAAATGTGAAACGGAAATTTTATGTGTGTTTTCCTGATTCCAGTGTTTAAAATTATGTTATTATTATATATGATTTTATATAATTAGCTGTTACATGTGGAGAGGATGGACTATGATAGACTTCCAAAAATAGCTGTAAAAACGGAACAGACAATGTGTCTAACCCATGGAATGATGATGATGATGATGATGATGATGATGATGATGATGGTGATGATGATATATGATTTGATAAAGAAATTCCATGAAACTGAGCCAGTTCATCAGGCACCAAGAAGTGGCAGAAAAACTGACGAAATTTGGGATATAATATTACATAGTCGTACGAAATCAATATGCAAATTATAACAAGAGATCAGAGTGTCTAATTGGATAGTACATAAGGCCATAAGAACTGGACTTAAATTATAAACTTATAAAACTTCAGTGGTGCGTGAATTAAAAGAAAGTGATTACAAAGACTGATATATTGTGAATGGTTCCAGAAATTTGTAAATTGACATGGACTTGATATTTTAAACGAAACTTTCGCTACGGACAAAGCATGGTTTCATCTATGTAAATTTTCAAAATTATGGGTTCAGTCTTCAGCAAATCCCAATGCAGTGAAAAAACAACCTTACATTTAAAGAAAACTGCAGTGTGTGTAATCTTTTATGAGGCATCTGTGAATTTGGACGTTTACTTCTCTGAGATTATCAGAGCACTTAACATGAATATAATTAATTATATGGAGGTTACTATACAAGAAACATTAGCAAAACTGTTTGCAAATAAGTACAAAAGAGTTCAACTATGCCTTCAAGAACAAGGAAAAAATTTCCAGCATCTGTTATGATGAAGGTTAGTACACAGTTTGTTTGGTTATAAAGGCATTCTCTAATGGTTGCTCAATGGCATAGTAATTTGCAGTTGCTACCAACATAAATGTAGTGGCTATCACTGTGTCCAGTGTGGAGAGGGTTCCCTGGCACATTGTATCTACTTAAATAACTTCTGATAGGTGGCTTCAGTTGCAAAGTACCAACATACAGCATATGTTTCATATTGTTACTGATTTATTCAGAAATGAATTAGTCTTGTCAGCATAGGGAAGTGGCGATCCTATTGCCCAGTGGGCAACCACTGCATACAGCCTCCCAAGTATTGGCAGGAAAACCAAAACCTTTCAGGGTTGGGAGGAAATGTACAATCCCTACCTCAAGAACTGAGGATCTACCCGAGTACCCTGGGGATAAAACAGGGACCTTAAGCGTTGGGTTAATCCCCCATCTTAAGTAAAGTCGGACTCAAAAGGAAAATGTGAGCCTCAGAAAGGAATAGATAAACAGACAAAGACTACTCGAGAAATATGGATTAAGAATTGGAACATGGAATTAAGACTTGGAACCAGTTCAATAGACTAGCAGAGGATAGAACCGAGGTAAAGCCCTGCCGCCACAATTGTGGAGAAAGGGAAATTAAAGAAGAACTAGTCTTGTAAACATGAAGTTTAGTTGAACGAATATTTATTTCCAACCTTAATACAATTCCATAACTATAAACACGAAAAACACAACCAAATATTTTTTACATCATATTAACTAAAGCACTTCATCTAAGTTGTAATCTGATAAGTCTAATGCCCTCTAATGCCCAACGAAAACAAGGGGATTACCATGATAATATGAATTATACTGACTATGAGAAGTGGATCCAGGAAAAGCTCATTCGTAATGTGCCTTTTAGATCTGTGCTTGTAGATGAGCCTCTTATCACAATGTTCAAATTGAGAAACATCCAAATTTGCATTCTAGAAGAATGTCAGTTCAGAAACACAAATTCTTAAATCTAAGGAATCTTGAAATTTATCAGCTTATCCTATGCATAAAACTGATACCTTCCTATAAAATAGACAAAATACTTGAGCAAAATAATCACACTGACCTGAGATATTGTGTGCTGCTGTGATGAACATGTTCATCGCTGTATAATATTGTGGAGATTGCAATAACTGTAAAGAAATACCTACTATTTGCAAATAATTATCAAGTAAGAGGATGACAACATGCTGCACATCCTGGGGTGATGTTTTGAGAAGCCAGAATTGGCAATGCCTAACCTTTGTAATAATGATGAGCACCTTACTGAACCTTCATTTACAGCTGGATTTTGATAGGTTTTACATCTTCAGTGCTGAGAAAATGTACGACTAAATGTTTAAAATTAAAGCTAGAGATTTCTTCCAGGCTTAAAAGCCATGGTCTGCTGGAGTTTTGAGGTCTAGACATTTCGTCCACACCTGCAGTGGCGTAGTCGAGTGTTCTCTTTGAAGGTTCAGTTACAACAGAATCGTTTATGACTGGAGGTGCCGTATTTATATGCGAGCCGCTCACAGGGAATTGGCTGAGTTTGAGCAGGAGGTGTGCATTAGATGGGTGGGGCTTCTCCGCTCTGATTGCTGAATGGTTTACGTGATTTCTCTGCATTAGTGCTTCTTTTTTATGTTCGAGTATCGGATGCCAGGTTTTGTTCAATTTTAGAGTTTCTTCCTTCCTGTTAAAGTTATTGGGGTGTTTGTAAATTTCTATGACTTCACGTTGTAGTCTGGCATGGTAGTATGGCATAGATGAAAGAACAGTAGTCTCCTTACACTGAATTGTGTGTTAGCCCGCGGCCCATATTGCATGTTCTGCGAACGCTGACTTGTCTGTATGTCCCAGCCGGCAGCACCTCTTGTGTTCTGTAAGGCAGGTGTTGATGCTGCATTGGGTGGTCCCTATGTACACTGCACTGCAGGAACACGGAATCTGGTAAACACTGGCCAAAGCGAGCGGGTCCCTGGGATCTTTGGCCAACCGAAGCAAGGTAATAATCTGTCTGGTAGGTTTGAAGATAGTTTTGATGTGGCGCTTGAGTAGGCATCCAATTCTATCCATGACAGTTTTGAAATAAGGCAGAAAAGCAGTGCCTTTACAGTTGGGTAGATCCCATTCGAAGTTGGCAGGGCGAGGCCTAGGTGGGCGTATTACTCTGCGAACTTCTTGTGCCGTGTAACCATTTGAATATAAAGTCTGTTCCAGATATCGGAATTCCTGTTGTGACGAGTTAGGCTCATAGATGCAGCCAGCGCGGTCAGTGAGGTTCTTTATGATGGCGCATTTCTGTTTAGGATGGTGATTGGAATTTTTGTTCAGATATCGGTCAGTGTGGGTTTATTTGCAGTAGACTGTATGTCCAAGAGTCCTGTCTGCTCTCTTGCTGACCAGAACATCTAAGAAGGCCATCTTTTTCTTTCTCAATAGTGAATTGAATACGTGGATTGATGCTGTTGAGATACTATAGGAAACCATCAAGGGCTGATTCCCCATGACTCCAAACAACGAAAGTGTCATCCACATAGCGATACCATACAGACGGTTTGTGAGTTGCAGAACTTAGGGCCTGGGAGTCGAAGGACTCCATAAAGAAATTAGCAATCACTGCTAGTAGGCTGCCCATGGCAACCCCGTCAATCTGTTCAAAGAAAGCCTGGTTACATTGGAAGTAAGTGGTTTTAAGCATGTGATGAAATAGTGCCAGTATGTCATCCTTAAAGAGATTTTTCAGTAGTGTGATGGCATCATTTATGGGAACCGTAATGAAGAGAGAGACAACATCGAAGCTAACAAGGACATCCTGAAGTTGTAGTGTGATGGTCTATAGTTTTGTGATGAAATGGTGCAAGTCCTTGATGTAGGCGTCTGTGGAGCCAATGTGAGGTTGTAGTAAATCGGGAAAATATTTCGCAACAGCGTAGGTAGGGGACCCAATGCCGCTGACAGTAGGTTGTAGTGGTACTCCTGTCTTATCTATCTTGGGCAGATCGTAGAGTCTAGGAGGTTGAGTTCAGATCTAGTGATGTGGCGTTTATCCTCAGGTGGCATGGACAACGTTTTTATTAAACTGTTTTAGGTAAAATTTGGGCTGTAGGGCCACGTTGAAGTTTGCGGTAAGTATGAGGCTGTAGAAGGTCTATGATCTTGTTCTGGTAATCAAGCTGGTTCAGGACAACAGTGGCATTGCCTTTCTCACCAGAGCAGACAATGATATCCATGTTGGCATTTAGTTGTTTGAGAGCTGTTCTTTCTTGTATGTCAGGTTACTATTTGCACGTTTCACACGTTGAAGAATCCTGGCAGATTCTCGGCAGATTTCTTCTGCGGCAAGTGTTAGAAGACTGCGTATTCCAGATTCGATGTTGGAGAAGAGCTCTTCCACCGGCAAGCTAGGTGGGATAACCGCGTAATTGCCTCGTTTAGCAAGAAGTGAAGTTTCAACAGGTGAAAGTTCAGGATCAGATAAGTTTACAACAGTGCGACTAGTATCGACTGATGTGGTAGCCTTCATGGTGGTCGAAAGGCGATCAAACTTCTTATGTCTTGTCGTGGTACTGTGTGTTGTGGAGCATGGAAATGTAAGTAATCCTATCTGCACGGTCCCAATCTTGCCTGTGAAGAGAGTTGCTTAGCCAGAGATGTAAGGAGAGAAACTGAGTTTCGTAAGCAGCAAATTCACAGCGAGTTTGATGTATGCGTTCCTGTAGCAAGGCACGTTCTGAGCAATTGTAGATTCGGTGTATAGTAGCAGCATGGAAGCAGTATTTTTGTTGTAGGAATCTGGGAATTCTCCCACTGTCACAACAACGTAGAAGGAAGGTGAGGGAGCAGAGAAATGATGATTTCTGTTTTTGTAGCACTTCCAGTTGACGAATTCATCGATAAAACTCCTCCCCATAGAGGCGAGTCATGAGTAGTTGGAAGCTTCCTAATTTCTTTATGGAGTCCTTCGAGTCCCAGGCCTTAAGTTGTGCAACTCACAAACCGTCTTGAACCATAGGGGCTTAGGTACAATCGTGAGAAAGGGGGGGGGGGAGGAACTGAAAAGAAGAGAGCACTAAAAATTCCGAGAACTACAACCTTTATGGATCAATAATTTATACAGAAATGGAAGTCGAAACACAACAGAAATACAGGTAAAACAAAGCAATTTGCATAACCCCCAGTCAATTCCCTCTCAAGCGAGGAGTCGGGCAGTCTTCAGCCTATCTGAAAGCCTAAATGTTTCGCGTGGACCCTGAGCCCTAGTTAAAGCCAAACAACTTACCCCGCACGGCGCGAAAGGAGCACTCCGACTGCCGTCTCCTTTCACTGTCAGACCGAGAGGCAACCCATAGGAAGACACTAGCGCAACCCAGCGGGGAAAGCAAGAGTTGCGAAACAAAGGAGGTGCCTCCATAAAACAAAATAAGTGCGATCAGCACAATACTCCCGCCCCCATCTGACAACACGCCCTCGCCATTCTGGAAAGGAACAGACTGATATTGTATGAGAAGTATCATATTAGGAAGGACACACCTTACACCGCCCGGTCATTGTACAGGTCACTGTGAAAGCACTGGCACCAAACACTGTCACTACAAATCACTGGCCACTGTCACATCAGAGAGCACAATTCTGTTTTTCCAGGACGGGAGAGACGATGCACAGCTCGTTGGGCGTACCGATCCCTCGTTGTTCCAGAGAAATTAACAAATTCTGGGTTTGAGCCTGTGGATGCCCTCTCGTTGCAATCAGGCGTTGAGAAAGTCCAAAACCCAAAACGTGGGCCACATACAAGCCCCTTCATATTCCATCGTCACCTCCCTGGCCTCCAGAAATCTCCATTGCGGACCTTACTGCTGCAGTAACACTCCAGATAGATGGTAACAGCCAGGCTTAACATTACACAATGCCAAACTGCGGTGGTTAGGTGCTTTCTGGACAGGTTACGAACAGGAGCTGGCGAGGCTGTAACACGGAACAAACCCAACAGAAAGGGAACAAAACGCAGGCTTCAAATAGGCTGCTGCCCCAAAATAACATCTCAGGGTAGATCAAACTGAATGAATGACAGTATTTTTACAGAACTGTGGATGACATCAAATACATAAATAGCAGAAAATTAAAAAATTGAATCAATTTATAATCAACAAGCGTGATAACATACCATAAACTGTTTAATGAACATAACAATATAAGAACAATTTAAACGAACTTGAATAACATTAAATATAATTTCTTCCAAATGACAATTTAAAACAGGCTAAATAATATATATATATATACAAGTTAAACAAAATAAACAAGGCCTTGTATAAATAAATGCGCATAAAACAAAATCCCTACTGGCCAGACAACACAAGAGAACAAACACGAAATACACATAATTACTACACAAGACACACACCGCAAGCACGCAGCAAACATCCCACAAATACTCCCCAAACATACCACACCAAACACCTCACACCGCTTCCATACAAAGACACACGAAAACAAATCTACACAATGCCGACTCCACACGCCCGGCAGAAACTAACTACAGGAGCGCCGTAGAGGTATACAGCCCGGCGCACACATGGCACGCTCCAACATAAACAAACACCCACATTCCAAACAAACACTTTATTCACAACATAAACATACAGGAGTAAACAAAGGAAACCCATACACATAGGAAAACAGATACCAAACTACTGGAAGGGTTTCAATTGTGAGACGTGAGCTCTCCTTTCTTGGCCCGTGCGGAGGTCCCTTAAGCGCACAGAAACATTTTTGAAGATACTTATAATCTCGTACGGCCCTACGTATCTAGGAGCCAACTTCGCTGCATAAGCATTTCGCTTAGAAGATTGAGTGTACAGCTTACACAGTACTTTCTGGCCAACGGCATAAGGTGAAGGCCGTTTATTTTCATCATACCGCTTCTTTACCTGGGCAAGTGACTTCTTCAAATTCCGAAAAGCGGCCTTCCATACTCTACATATTTCCTCGCGAGTAATATTCTGGGGAAGCAAATCGTCCAAACGCCAAAGGTTAGACAGCGGAGAGTTAGGTATATAGGCTAACATAAGCTGATGAGGGGTAACGCCATGTGATTCGTGTCGAGCCGAATTAAACGCCAACTGCAACCGAGACAAATTAGTGTCCCACTTAGTATGATTATCATGATGAAAGGCTATTAATGCTGATTTGAGGTTCCTGTTAAATCTTTCGGCATGGGAAGGACGGGGGTAATAAGGGGTGGTAGTTATGGTTTTAATGCCCCAACTAAAACAGAAATTCCTAAAGGCGAAAGAAGTAAATTGAGTGGCGTTGTCTGTTACCAAATAACGAGGGGCTCCAAAAGCCGCAAATACTGAAGAGAGAACCTTGACTACCCCTCGTGTATTCGCTTTCGGTAAGGCCGACATCCATACAAACTTACTAAACGAATCTACTATGACTAATGCATACGTATTCCCCTGGACTGAACGAGGAAAAGGACCGACAAAGTCCACAAATAATTTTTCCAGGGGTCTACTTGCCACCTCCGATGCTAAACCTTTCCATACTGTACATTGCGCGGGTTTCGCCATTGCACAAAGTTGACACTGTCTAACTCGGGAAGCAATTTCTTTATTCATGCCCGGCCACACAAAATATTCCCGAATCTTGTCTTTGGTCTTGGCTATTCCCAAATGCCCGCCTACAGGAGATGAATGGAAATATTCAAACACCATGGAAATTAAGGCGCGTGGCAAAACAACCTTGTTCTTGCCGTCGAAGGTAGGCTGGGTCATCAAAACACCCTCCTTCAAACAATAAGGGGTAACAACCTCGCCAGCCTCAAGCCGATCAATAAGGGCCTGCAGATCCGGATCTTTCCTCTGATGTGTGTGCAAACCCTCGAACAACTCCGGAAATTCACAGACGGCTAAAACATTTTCCTTTCCGCATTTACATTCTCTTGGTTCTTCGAATACTCTCGTTAAGGCATCAGCCACACAATTTTCTGAACTACGTATATGTATCGGGACAAACTTAAAAGCTGAAATGCGTACGCCCCAACGCGCTAACCTGCCTGTAGATCGCGGTGAGGCCAACGACCACGTTAGCGCCTGGTTATCGCACTCAAGAGTAAACTCAACATGCTCCAGATATTCGCGGTATTTTTCTAAGCCAAATACCACAGCCAAAGTTTCAAGTTCGTAAACTGAATACTTCCGCTCGGCTGGAGTAAGGGTACGTGAACTATACCCAATAACCCTACGCCCCATAGGAAAATCCTGAAGTAACACAGCAGCCACCGATCCCCTGCTTGCATCGGTCTGAAGGATAAATCTACGTGAAAAATCAGGGAAAGCCAACACCGGGGGATTCATTATGGCCTGTTTAAGGTCTTCAAAGGCCTGCTGCTGTTCCTCACCCCACTTAAACGGCGTTCCCTTCCGCCGAAGACGGTTCAGTGGTTCCGCCCGCGCTGCAAAATGCGGAATAAACTTGCTGAAAAAGTTCACCATCCCCACGTACCTGGCCAATGCCTTTACGGTTTTAGGGGGAGGAAAGTTACGTAGAACTTTGGTCCGCTCCGGATCAATCGTTATCCCAGCCGGAGATACAATATGACCTAAGAAAGAAATCTGTCCCGCAGCAAAGTTACACTTCTCTTTGCGCAAGGTAAGGCCTGCGCGCTCGAGCCGGTCAAAGACCTCCGCTAAATGTTGGCAATGGGTTTCAAAGTCGGGCGAGTAGACAACCACGTCATCTAGATAGTGATACACATATTTAAACTTGATGTCCGAAAATATTTCGTCTAATAACCGCGACAACACCTGAGCTCCAGTAGCAATTCCGAAGGGTACTCGTTGAAATTCATAAAGCCTCCATGGGACAGCAAAAGCCGTTAGTGGCTTAGAGGACTCCGATAAGGGCACTTGGTAGTAGGCGCTATTCAAATCCAAACTAGTAAATACTTTGGCACCCGCAAAATAATGCGCTGCCGAATTTAGATGTGGCATTGGTTGGGCCTCGATCTTTATCTTTTTATTCAAGTGCCGGTAGTCCACCACTACCCTGAAATCGTCCTCGCCCTTAGGGACCAGAAATACTGGACTACTATAAGCAGACGTGGACGGCCTGATCACTCCCTTTCGTAACATTTCGTCGATCTTTTTACGAAGAATAGCCATTTTAGGTGGGGTGACACGATAGGGTGGTAACTTCACAGGGGTGTCGTCTGTTAGTTGTATATCATACTCCACCAAATTTGTTACTCCTAAACGGTCAGCAAACAATGACCCATGGTTCGCACAGAGTTGTTCCAGCGAACGGCCCTGCTCTTCTGTCAAATGGGGGAAAGCATTGCTGACGTCGCATATATGGTGACGTAGCCCGCCACTCTCCTCCAAAGGTGGTTTGTTGATGACTTGACCGCACTGAAATGCAACTCGTTCGGAAGGGGCAAATGCAAAGGTGATTTCCCCATCCCGAAAATCGAGCCTTAGGCCGACTCTAGTCATAAAGTCCGAGCCTAAAATCAGTTGAAATGGCAGGTCCGGCAAAAGATAGAAATAGTGTTTCCACGTAAAACGCGAAATACGTATGGTCAACAGAACCTTGGCATTCACCTGAAATTTATGACCATTTACAGACACGCACCCAACGCTACACTGTCGCGGTTTGGCCGAGAATTTACCAAGATAGGTATAATAAAACTCCTCGTGTACCAAAGAGCAGGAACTCCCCGAGTCCAAGAGAGCGATTAACTGTCGTTTCCCAACAGTCACCTGTACTGTCGGCTTCAAATTAAAGGGCTTGGCTATTATCCGACGGAATATCCGACAACAGGCAGAAATTCCGCAAGGAGCTCGTTGTCAATCTTGGCGCCTTTGACCATCTACCCCCCACGGGTAGTAAAACGCCACCACGCTTCCTGGCCACCGTGCATTGTCTAACCAAATGCTCAGGAGAACCACATCTAAAACAAGACCCTGGCGAGCGAAAACTATCTCGAGCCAAATCTCCTCGGTTAGTCTGCCGCGGCTCAAATCGAACACCATGCAGAGGCACTTGCAATGATTCGCGGTTTCGTGCCGCATTTGACGCCTCATACTCTGCCAAGATCGGCAATAGCCCCTCTAAATCTTTAAACGTAGCAGGACAAGAGCTAAATACCAAAAGAGAACGTACCTCCGGGGTCAACCCCGTAATAATGACGTCACAGATCTGCCGTTCGCTATCTGGCAACCGTAGTATACGCGCAAACAACTTAACCCTGCTAATGTACTCGAAGAAAGGCTCTCCTGATCCCTGGGGTTTCAAATAATGACCTTGAATTAATGTATGTAGCTCCCGACGAGGAATGAAACACTTCAATACACTGTCATGTAATTCAGAGACTGGATCAACACATCCCTTAATACGCCCAATTATACTGCGCACCGCGTCACCCCCTTTTGACATCACTACTTCAAGCAGCTGCAAACCGGGAACTTCGCATAATTCAGCGCAATCCTTAGCTCTTACCAGGAACTTCAGAAATTCAAGAGCTGTAAGAACATCAACAACCTTAAAGACTTGATAAGGTTCAACCAACTGTTGTAAGGGGTGAAGTAACTTTAGCGGTTTAAAGGCCGACATTTGAGACGTCACAGTTGGTGTGACAGTAGTCGACTCGGCCCGATCCCCTTTCTGAGCAAGCACTTCTAAATATCTCCTAAACTGCCCCTTCAGCTCGGCTAAGTCAACCCCGAACTTAACCTTAGGACAATATTTTTGGAAATATTCAATCCGCTGCACATAATGCAAGATCCTGGCTGTCAAACGCCTCACCTGCGCTTTCGAAAACCCCGAGATATTACTCAACTCGGAGAACAACTCTTCAAATTCCAGCCGTGCGGCCTCACATAATGACGGTGATTCAGTTACCAATAAATGTTTGTCCGGCAACACAACATAATCGTTATCCTTCACGCCACGAAGTGCGTCTAATAGGGCCGGAACGTCTGCCGACGACAAATCATCACGTCCACGAATCCCCAACTCAAATAGTATTTCGTTCTTACGCAACAGCTGAAAGTCACTCGACATGGTTAATCAAAACAATAACCCAATGCTCAATTTAACTGCCCCACTCGACCATAAGACAACCACGCTCTGCTACCATTTTTGAACCATAGGGGCTTAGGTACAATCGTGAGAAAGGGGGGGGGGGAGGAACTGAAAAGAAGAGAGCACTAAAAATTCCGAGAACTACAACCTTTATGGATCAATAATTTATACAGAAATGGAAGTCGAAACACAACAGAAATACAGGTAAAACAAAGCAATTTGCATAACCCCCAGTCAATTCCCTCTCAAGCGAGGAGTCGGGCAGTCTTCAGCCTATCTGAAAGCCTAAATGTTTCGCGTGGACCCTGAGCCCTAGTTAAAGCCAAACAACTTACCCCGCACGGCGCGAAAGGAGCACTCCGACTGCCGTCTCCTTTCACTGTCAGACCGAGAGGCAACCCATAGGAAGACACTAGCGCAACCCAGCGGGGAAAGCAAGAGTTGCGAAACAAAGGAGGTGCCTCCATAAAACAAAATAAGTGCGATCAGCACAGTCTGTATGGTATCGCTATGTGGATGGCACTTTCATCGTTTGGAGTCATGGGAAATCAGCCCTTGATGGTTTCCTACAGTATCTCAACAGCATCAATCCACATATTCAATTCACTATTGAGAAAGAAAAAGATGAACAACTGGCCTTCTTAGATGTTCTGTCAGCAAGAGAGCAGACAGAACTCTTGGACATACAGTCTACTGCAAACAAACTCACACCGACCGATACCTGAACAAAAATTCCAATCACCATCCTAAGTAGAACCGCACCATCATAAAGATCTCACTGACTGCGCTGCCCGCATCTGTGAGCCTAACTCGTTACAACAGGAACTCCGATATCTGGAACAGACTTTATATTTAAGTGGTTACATGGCACAAGAAGCTCGCAGAACAATACGCCCACCTCGGCCTCGCCCTGCCAACTTCGAACGGGATCCACCCAACAGCAAAGGCACTGCTTTTCTGCCGTCTTTCAAAACTGTCACAGATAAAATAGGATGCCTACTCAAGTGCCACAACATCAAAACTATCTTCAAACCTACCAGACAGATTAATACCTTTCTTCGGTTGGCCAAAGATCCCAGGGACCCGCTCGCTTTGGCCAGTGTTTACCAAATTCCGTGTTCCTGCAGTGCAGTGTACATAGATACCACCCAATGCAGCATCAACATCTGCCGTACAGAACACAAGAGGTGCTGCCGGCTGGGACATGCAGACAAGTCAGCAGTCGCAGAACATGCAATATGGGCCAACGGCAGACACAATTCAGTATAAGGAAACTACTGTTCTTTCATCTACGCCATATTACCACGCCAGACTACAATGTGAAGCCATAGAAATTTACAAACACCCCAATAGTTGTAACAGGAAGGAAGAAACTCTAAAATTGAACAAAACCTGGCATCCGATACTCGAACATAAAAAAGCACTAATGCAGAGAAATGATGTAAACCATTCAGCAATCAGAGTGGAGAAGCCCCACCCATCTAACACACAGCTCTCGATCAAGCCCAGCCAATATCCTGTGAGCGGCTCACATATAAATACGGCACCTCCAGTCATAAACGATTCTGTTGTAACTGAACCTTCACCAAGAAGACTCAGATACGCCACCAAACGTCTGGACCTCAAAACTCCAGCAGACCATGGCTTTTAAGCCCGGAAGAAATCTCTAGCCTTAATTCTAACTTCGGCCGTGAAAGCTTCAGACTGCTCATGACTAATTGTTTGTTTGGTGCTGTCACAAACATGTTGGCCATTTTGAGTTACATAATATTGTGACAGTATGTGGTTTGAGTAGTCGGAAGCTTAGTATGTGTGTATACTTAGCCTTTAGTATGTGGTTTGTCTACACTGTTCTGGCATCTGTAAGGCATTCTTTGAAACATTGGTAACAATATTGGCAACTTATAGAACAATAGCCTGAAATGTATAAACTTAGACTTTCACAGCCGGTGTCTTGACTATTAAATATTGGTGCGGTTTTTGCGATTATTAATGACGCTGTGTCTTTAAGCTAATGAGATCTTTTTGATCTCAGGGCTTGGTAACGGATGGAATGAACATACACTCAGATTTAATTTTAGTCAAACATTTTATTTGCACCTTCTTGTTCACAATTTTTAAATCATATCACAGTAAAAAGTCTTATTTTAGCGGATCAACTTCCCTAGCTTCGCCGAAATTTAATTAAAGGTCTCTAAACACTTAGTAAATTCACTTTTATTATTTCATGACGCGTACACATAAAAATACGTCCATCCACACCAATGACATAGACGGTAATAACTGTTTTTTGGCGTCGTTTTGATGCGACACCGCCTTTTTCATATTCATCCGCGCAAATAGTTCTATCTCGTTAGGGAAGCAATCTCATTCATCGTCCCCTACTTTTATTATGGAACACAAACAATTCTAATATTTATACACATATATTAAAATCAAATATGGAAAGATTTATGACGTCTTTGTGCAAACTTAGTTGTTCGTAACAATGAATCTTATCAACATGTTTTCGTCATTTAATTATCTCATACCAACATCAAAAAACGAATTACACTTTTAACAAACATTTACATGAACGATTTTCTTTTGGGGTCTTCTAATATTCTGTCTCAATATGTTTAGCTCTTCCGGGCTTGAAGGCCGTGGTCTAGAAGTCATTGCAGATACCAATGTTTCACCAAGTACTGCACTTGGCATCATCAGAGTAACACGACCCACTGTCTGCACTGGTCAGAGTTCAAATGTGGAAGCAGAGAGAGATATGGAAGCAAAGACTGTTAATGATCATTAGGGTTTTTTATATGGCGGGGTGGGCAGGGCATTGTTGCGCTGGCTACGGTAGTGATTGGCTCATATCGGTTGGCAGGTTAGTTGTAGATGGAGTTTTATTACAACTGTTACGTGTGTCTGAAAGTTTATCTAAGACCAGTATCCATGCTTTCTGTACACAAAGTATTTCTTCCTTGTGATTAAAGTTGTCTTTGTGTTTGTAGATTTCTATGGCTTCCCTTTGTAGTCGGGCATAATAGTTAACTGTAGAAGACAGGACTCAAGTTTCTTTAAGGTTGACATCATGGCCGAATAACAAGGCATGCTCTGCCACATACGATTTAACGTATGTCCCAATCTGGTGGGACACTCATGTTCTTTTAATCTGGTGGCCAAGCAGTACTTGGCGAAACATTGGTATCTACAATGCCTTCTAGACCACGGCCTACAAGCCCGGAAGAACTAAACATATCTAATAGTTAATAGCCTGAAATGTTTAATTAATTTTACACTTTTTTAAGGTTTTCATTTGACTCCCACTATATGTTGTTGCAGTCAGTCATAACTAGGGCCCAGATTTTTAGGTTCTTAAAATTGCCTTTTAGTTATTTTTGTATCTTAAAAAAGTTTTTTTTAGATCTTTAACCTCCTGAATTAGTTTTTATATTATTATTGTTTATTAATTTTATTATTAATTGTCCTCTTTTTATAGCAATGTTGCTGATATGTCCGGTAGATCCTTTGTGCACTTCAAAATGCGATTTTTGGCCAGAGGGCACCAGGAAAATACGTAAATAAAATTATAGTTTATACGCTATGTGAATTATAACGTGTTTAATCCTTACCTGTGATGCTGTTTTTAATGTGAAACTAATGGAATGGGCTGAGCTATGAGACTCGTTTTCTATCTACAGGGTCGTGGTAACAGATGGAATGCATATATCAATGTTTCTTTATCACAATGTATTTATTTATTAACACTTCGATATTTTACACTCTCAGCACCATATTAAATACTTAAAAACCTTTACACTTTTTTAATTTGGTAGAATTTACGCTGGATAAAAGTTTGGTGAAAGTTCCATGTTCACATGCTACCAAAACACGTCTTATCACCTTAAACATATAGACGCTACTAAACTGTTCCTTGGCGTCGCTTTTTGACACGACACACTGCCATTTTCGTCTTCATCCGCGCAACTAGTTCTTTCTCTTTAGGGAAGTGATCCCAATTATCGTCTCCTATTTTTATTATGGAACACAAACAATTCTAATATTTATACACTTTTAACAAACATTTACATGAACGATTTTCTATTGGGGTCCAATATTCTGTCTCACCTGCATTTCAGCATTCGAGAACAGGTCGTACAGGTTCTCCTGTAAGGTATGTTTATCTGCACAGCACCTAGCCGCTTAATGCAACTTTATCTGTGCAGTATAGAAGGTGTTCATATTTGTTCAAGCTTTATTGTCTGTGGGCATGGTTTATTTCGCTTTTGGCAGATTTGGCAAAATATTACTTTGCCATCTGTGGTGAAGTTCGGATCGTTACCTATCCACTGGCGAATCAACCACCTTTGAGATGAGCTGACTTTAGGCATGACACTAGCTCCTTAAATTACCTGCCTAATCTAAGGAAAATTTACTTCTAACGACCCCGCATTCCTTGCTTGCAACAATACAGAGCTTGGTCCCATACAGCTAAATACAAGTCAGTTGCCTCTTGCATTGCTGTCATTACTCCTCTAAGCATACATAAGCAAAAAGACGTAGCAAAGATGTAACAGTCAAAGTCCATTCATAATTTCATAAACATTTCATTTTCCCATTTTAAAATAAAGTTGTTTGTTTTCATTTTAAAATAAATAGAGGATTTAGCCTCTTTTAGGTTTTAAAGTCTCATTTAGCCTTTTTTAGGTTTTATAAGATTCAAACATTTGGCTTCGATGATCATGAAACAGATAATTAAATTAAACCACTGCAGTTAACTATCAAGGAATAAACTAGTTAAAAAACTAAGAATCCGGGCCCTAGTCATAACCTATTGTCTCTATGTTATTGAGAAGTTTAAGATTGCAGTCCACCACAATATCTGTCATTTCCCAGAATATACCAGGTGTCAAGATTTAATTTCATGAAAATGCAGTTAGAATGTATGGACCATATTTGTTCCATTATCATGATCATCATCACTATAAGGGTTAGGCATTGCCAATCCTGGATTCTCAAAACATCAGCCCAGTGCTTCCCACCCAGGATGCCCAACATCTTGTCATCCTCTTGCTTGTAATTCTTTGCAAGAAGAGGATATTTCTCTGCTTCGTTATGGCAATCTCCATGATATTGTATGGCAGGGAAACTTCAGTGCCAATGAAAAAATAACAGCTAGAATCAGACAGTAGAGATTAAGTTCTGAGGTAAATAAAGGGTTGCACCAAACTCAATTAGATTAAAACTGAAGAAATAAAGGAGGCAATGTATTTGTTAAGCATCTCTTCAACAAGACATACATATATATTATTCTTAGCATAGAGCTAAGACTTTCTCATAAGGGACAGTAACACATAAATGTCATACTTATCTCTGTTAACCTATTTAATGCTATTTAACTGCTAACAAAATTCTCTTTCTTCCTCCATTCCTTTGTTTAGTTCAGCAGCATTCCTTCCAATTACGATTCTGTTTACCTGGAGATGTCTCGTCGAGGTGCACGAGTTTTAGCACTAGGTTGGAAGGAGCTTGGACGATTGACTCCACAGCAGATCCGTGAACTAACAAGAAATGAGCTTGAATGTGATCTCAAGTTTGCTGGATTTGTAATTATTTCATGTCCATTGAAATCAGATTCACGAAGTGTCATCAAAGAAATACTCAATGCCTCTCATTTGGTTAGTATAATTATGAATAAGCTTGGAATACATACAATAAGAAAATACTTAAAGAAAATAAGATTTCTTTCTGTTTTTATTTTACTTGTGTTGTTCTTTTCTTAGGTGATAATGATTACAGGAGACAATCCATTAACAGCATGTCATGTTGCAAAAGAACTGCGCTTTACGCAGAGATCTACTACTTTAATCCTGACTGAATATTCTGGTGGGAAGTGGCAGTGGGAAAGTATTGATCAGTCACAGCAATTGCCTTTGTTACCTGGAAGTAACTATATGGAGCTTGTAACTAAATATGATCTTTGTGTCACAGGAGAAGTGAGTGATATTTTAAAAAATGTGCAATTATTTTGTGTATGATGTTTCATTAATTACTGTTCCTTATTTTCTTTTCCCTATGCTACTTTTACAGGGGCTTGCCTTTCTGAGTGATCATCACCAGCCATTTTTATACCAGATATTACCATATATATCAGTGTTTGCAAGAGTAGCTCCAAAACAGAAGGAATTTGTGATAGTAGCTCTAAAGTCATTGGGGTTCACAACTCTAATGTGTGGAGATGGTACAAATGATGTTGGAGCACTAAAACATGCAGATGTAGGTGCGTAATGAAATATATTAATTGATGGTTGTCAGTTAAAAATTATAAATATTCTGCATTCAGGTAAGAATATCAACATATAATGGACATGTCCTTAGACATAATCTCTCAATATCAAGCTTGCCACTCAATTTTAAATTAGAACATTCATTTGCATATATTTGAATAAGCTAGTAACAGTGATGTGAATCTAAATTATTATAAAAATTGAATCAATGTTGAAAAGTTGGATACTTGGGAGAAGAATCGTATCATAAAAAGCAAACTCTGATTAATGAATTTTGATTTACCACCACCAAATCCATTATGAAATTCAGCAGTCCACCACTAGATGTCAACTGAAACAACCATACATCAGACAACATCCACAAGAATCAATTGGACAATTCTGATGATGAGAACAATTTAAGCTCTTGTATCCGGTCAAGATAAATATTTACATGTAAAGTGATGTTAAATGTTTCAACACGATTCAGTTTTTATAGTAAATTCATGTTTCACAATCTGCAAAAATCGCTAAAACTCTAAACATTAAAAACTGATGATTATCGTTAAGTGCTTCAAATATATTTGCATATGTTTAAACATACTAACTGTATTCATTCTATTAAGCAAAAGAATGTTGGTAGTAACAGTTTTTTAACATAATTTAAAATTATTTGGTACATAATTTGTAAATGCTGAAGCTATTGACAGTGAAGCAACACAGATATTGCAATATAATAAATGTGTTATAACAGAACTTCATTTGGAATTCATCAATTGCATTATCAGCTTCATTGACCCTCTTTATTTACATTGTTACAGTGATAGATTGTTTGGTAGGGTATTCCCTATCTAACTAACCCCACAACGTAACAGGCCTTTCTGGTCCAAGGTTACTGCATCCCCCAACTCGGCCCACTATAAAGTGAGGCATATTGCCATCAGCTAGAAGGGAAAACAAATTTGTTGACAGAATCAATTAACAGTATTTAAAAATGTATTTCATATTCTTTAAATATTTTCTCCCATACCATTTAATCTGTGGGTCCATCTAAATGTTTTAATAATTTAATCTAAGGATTTATTTCATAATTAAATCACCAAAAATTCTCTCACAGTTGGTATATCAGTCTGTTTATATTTAATATTTCTAAAATGTTCCTTTACTCGTATTTCCAAATACTTGGTTTTTCCAAACTAAACCCAGTCATAATCAAAATAGCTAAATGTTTTCTTTGTATAATATTTGTTCCTCAAAATAAATACCACATAAAAAATCTGATCTGTTGCATTCACATGACTTTCTCTAATCTTATATACAAACTATTCTTACAAGAAATATCTTGGCTATCCGGTTGTTGCCGCGTCAAATTATAAAATGCCGTGGAAGCTTGAGAGAACATATTATTCTTACAAGTGCTGGTCCTCTATCTTCTGCATGTTAATCAGGATAAACATTATAGAAATTATCCTTTTTCTAATTTTCTTGTAGGTACAGGGGGATATGGGAATGCAGTAGGTTTTAAGCAATAACCAAATGATTTAAGAGTTGGTTGCTATGTGATTGCTTTGAAATTTTGTTCTCCCTGCACAGCCAAGAGATAAGAACATGAATAATATATTCCTATTTGAGAAAAGAAAGGTATTTGAAAATTCAAACCAATAACAAGGACTATCTCAGAAATGGTTTGCAGTGCAAAAAGAAATCTATTTGATATAAATTGTGTGATTTAGCAAAATCTGCATTTTGTGTAGATAATGATGTTGGAGACAAAATTTAATGTGGAAACTACAAATTTTAGGCATTAAAAGCAATATGCTTAGTTGGATCTCAGAATTTACAACACAGAGATATGGTGCTACTAAGTATTATTCAACTATTTTTAAATATAAACAATGCAAAATAGAAGTCTCTCAAGGTGCTGTATTAAGCACAACTTGAACACATACATTAATGATTTACCTAAACAACTACAAAAATTTGGTGTTAAAACTGCTCTTTTTGCTGATGGCTTGACTATCTGGTATTCACAGAAATCTTCCAAGAAAAAGATGCAATAGCAACTGTCCAATCAGCATTAAATGAACTTTAACGTTGATGTAATAATAACTAGATAACAGTGCATACTACAAACATGGTGTTCCAACATTTCTCCTTAGCTAAAAATAAGTAGGAATTAACTTAATATATGGTGATCTCAAATTGAAGAAAACTGAAAATGCAAAATAATTAGGAGTACACTTTGATAAGAAACTAACCTGGAGAAACCATACAGAACATATAATTGATAAAGTTACTAAAAGATTTAAATTACTGAAAAGACTAGCAGGAACAAAATGGGATAGTTCTAGAACAACATTAAACATAACCTGTAATACCTATATAAAACCGGTCCTAACATACTGTGATTAAATTCTAATAACAGCATCAAAATCTAACACATGTTTGGAACAAACACAAAACCAAGCTCAGCGCTTAATAATGGGAGCAACAAAAACTACGCCGATTGAAGTTCTACATATTGTCACTTCTAAGAAACCAGAGTGGAACTTAAATAACAAGCTTTACTTACCTATGAAAAACTAAAAAGGCTCCCAGATTCAAATAAATGGGCAAAATACCAGATATCTAACCTAACTATGAAAACTCAAGTTGGATTTTTACAGGAAGTAGCGAAATTAATAGAAAAATTAGAAATATCAAAAAACAGAGAACACATATAGTATCAACCCATTTGATAATTTCAGCATTGATTATAATCTAAATATAAATAATTTAATTAACAAAAGAGAAACTCCTCCAGATATGGCTAAGGCTTTAGCTTTAGAAACTATACACACAAATTACCCTTATGTATACTGGACAGATATTTATACAGATGGATCTCTCTTAGATGAATATGGAGCTGCTGGAAGGTGAAAATTCTTCTCTTTCTATAAACATGCTGGAAGAAATACTACAAATTTTGATGATGAAGTTTTAGCTATTTTTTTTTTCATTCCAAAACATTCTTAGTTGGCTGCAATGATGCAAGAATAATGTCAGATTCTAAAACAGCCATTCAAGCTGTAGCATCAACAGCAAGGAGAAATTCTAGAAATACAAAATATAATTCAAACCATTAAAAAACTTGGAAAATGTGTAGTTTCACAATGAATTCCAGCCCAATCTGGAATTCAAGGCAATGAAAAGGCTGATATATTAGCAAAACAGGATGTAAAATTAAACAGAAAGAAACAAAAGCCTTTTCATATGAATCAATTAAAAGGATTATAAAGAAAAAAATTAATGATAATTAGAAATCTGGACTGACTGAAAAAATTGGTAACCAAAATATGAAAATTCTTTTTAGCGAATCCCTCTGCAATTCCGGAATTGCCACGTAAATCTGCTGTTGCCATGATGAGGCTTACTAGTGGACATGACCTTGTATGGGTGCTATGGATGTAGGTTTCATTCTCATATATTATGGACCTTCCTTCTTCCCTATATTGCATAATTGTCCGCAAGAATGAAACACGAAGAGTTCAAATGTTGTGCTTTTCCTGCAATATTTGAGTATTTTTTTCTTGTTTACTGCTAGTTGAATCCAATTTTCCTAAAAATTATTTTCAAACTTGTGCTACCTCCATTAAAATTTGTGGCCTCCCTAACCTTAGGTAGCAATTTATTGATGGTGAGAAGCGTTTTTTCAACAATGTAAAAGTTATATATAATATGTCGAATAACACACTGATCAAAATCATCTATATTTGTGACACGCTTAGGTACATGGTGCACTTTTCCACGAGTTCCAAAAGAGGTGCCCTGTTCTTTGCATTGTTTCCCTTCCTTGACAATGTTTCTTATAGTTCTTTCAGGCACTTTAGTTGCAGCACTTACTCTTTCTTGCACTTTCTTCAATGGAATCAATAACTCAGCAGAAACTGCTTTGCTTTCCATGAACACATGGACATTGTTCACAATTTCCCTACTTTGGCTATGCAAAGTTTTTGTGCCAAGTTTTGATAAAATTGGAGGCATTTTATTTTGTATAAGAATGCCAAAGACAATAACCTAACAATATTAAGACAACCTAACATTAACCTAACCTTCAATAAATACATGCCAAAACACACTCCAAGTTTAATTATGGAAATGAAACTTCACAGTCAGTTCAAATATCATAAGCAGTTGGCTGCAAGAAAGACATCACTCGTAATACTGCTTCTGCTAGACAAGTAGCTGTATTCACTGCGCACGTGCAAGAGTTGTGGCCTCACTTAGCTGTCCAGGTAACCACTGCGCACCCAGGCTTCACTGGCACAGAACTAGTGCCCGAGCTATAGTAAATTTTCTCTTACTGTTTATCAGTTAGGCAAAAGTCACCTAGAGTGAAGAGGATATCACAGATTATTCCAAGAAAATTTAAGGTATACATTTATTTTACCAGAAAAATCTCTTAAACATATGGGATTTCAACCAAAATCATTAAAGCCATTTTTGAGAAAATAAAAATTTACTAAAACTGTTCCATGTGAAGTACTACTACATTGGGGTAGGAACATTTTCTTCATAATCTTCGTCACATCCTTGGAAGATGCTAAACTTCAATACTAAGTTTGGTTTTTAACTGACTTTTCACTTCTGAATTATTCTGTTCTTAGGCAGGCAGACAGATGTGCCCACACGCAAACATAAACAGATGTTTTTTCTAAAAATACTTTTTTGGGGGGTTCAGGGGTTCTCAAACATATTTCCAGTGTAACCTCAAGATAAAGTTTTTGGATAAAAACAATAATTAACCTATTCACTGCACATGGTGAAGAAAGTAAAAATGTGCTAAGTTCTAAAGAATGATGTATGAATGATTCATTGAGTACTAAAGAGAATACATCTTGGACTACCTCTGAAGCCCTTCATTACATTTATATGCTTGGTGCATGTTTGCTCCTTTCTACTATTAATTTTAACTTCCTCCCCTCCCTCTCTATGTGTTCTTATTGGTTTTCTTCTACTTGTCTATCTTGCATCATTTTTTCGCTATTTGCCAAATTTTGTCTTTTCTTGTCTATTAATTACTTACCTTTTGTTTCAACTTCTTATTACTATCACTTCAACTGCCTGATTTTTGTTTACCTCACTTTTTCAACATTATTCACACATCTTCCATTTTCTTTTGCCTCTTTTCCTATTGCAATTATTAAATTTCATTTGCCGCTATTTTCAACCCTTCTTCTGATTACCTAGCATTTCATCTCACTTGCTCACATCTGCTCTACCTCTCATTAACCTACTGTTATTCTCTCTTGCCTTTCTGTGGTTTGACTAGACATTTTATTGCTTGTCATCCTTGGCAGTACAATAGAATTCTAAAAACTAGACATTCTTTATAACTTGGCAACCCTTTTTTGTTTATTGTTTTATTCGTTATCGTTAAACCTGACTAATAATTGCTATAATCTGCAGTTTAAACAGTATAGGTATATTTTAATTAGTGTGTGTATACAAGCTACGATTTTCTCCCTCAGTAACAAAAGGGCTGACAATGTATTGACCTTTGATATCTAGTCAGAACACAAGCAGACCATTGTCACGAAATCAAAAGCTTGCCAATATGCAGCACAAACACTTGTTTGGACGGCTTGAAGGCTTATTGCTTTACCCAGTATGTACGAGGTAAACTAAAGTTTCAGTTATATATTTCTGATTTACAGTACTGTTTATCAAATTTCAGGCTTACTGTGAAGGTTTTTAGTTGCTTTTATATATTCAGGTAGACAATCACTTACTTGTAGTTGTAGATAAACAGGAGCGCTTTCGTGGAGTTGCTACTGGCTGAGGATGTGGACGTAACCTCCACGAAAGCGCTCCTGTTTATCTACAACTACAAGTAAGTGATTGTCTACCTGAATATATAAAAGCAACTAAAAACCTTCACAATGATCAGGACATCACTATATAAATGCTTCTCCTTTTAATCTTCAGGCTTACTGTTAGCGTTGTGTTTGTGCCAGTGAAAATGCTGAACGAGAAGAACAGACAACAAGTTAACATACTAATGGTAATTGCATTGGATGCATTAAAGAGATCAGAGGGGAATATATTAGTGATAATTTTCAGGATATGTTATACTTTTCTGTTTCCTATATTGTGCTAGAACATGCTTTATGTAACTTGAGTATTGTGTTATGTATGAGTTGTGAATAACAGACTCCTTATTCTGTATCACTAAACATTTTGATAACTAGACACCCTCTCAGTCCACATTAGGTAGAGTTGTCGGGATTCTATTGTACTCAAAAAAGAATAGAATTTTAAATAAAAAAATAAATGTGGTGTTTATCAAGTTAGCTGTTAAGACTACATCAGGGTTTGCATTGGAAAGACCAAACATCTTTGGTAACTGAGTAAAGGAACATTTTAGAAATATTAAATATGAACAGATTGACAAATAAGCTCTGGCAGATTTTTTGCCATTTAATCATGAAACAAACCCAAAGGTTAAATGAAATAAGATCTGAAGCTTTCCTGTTGACGAACATATTCTACACATTCTTGGGCTTCAAGCCAAGTGTAGTGATGAAGAGCCATTGATGTTTCAGGAGTGCATGTGCTGATGATGGGAGAGATGCACACTCCTGAAACATCGATGACTCTTCATCACTACACCTGACTTGAAGCCTGAGTACGTCTAGAATATACAAAGGTTAAATTATTATTAAAGGATTTAAATGGATCCATAGATTTAATGGTACAGGAGAAAATATTTATTTTGAAGAATAGGGATCATGTATTGAATTTTGAAATACACTCAATTGATCCTGTAAACAAATTTGTTTTACTTGCAGTATATGGCAATACGATAGCAAAGAATCCATTTAGCGGCAGTAACCATAACAACATAAACAGTCAACAAAGCTGATGTATTTGATGACCTGCAAAGCATGTCCTATGGAATGTATATTTAAACAAACAGATAAGTGAAGTTTTGTTATAAATCATTTTACTGTAGTACTTGGGACTTTTTACAAAAGCAGGTTCTTTTGCGTCTACCATTCACCAACATTCGCTAAATTTAATCTTCCTCTGTTGCTGCATGTTGTGCCACTGCTGCTGTATAGTGATAGTTCTAAGAATTTTTTGCTCAGTTTGTTGCTAGGCAGTAATCCAGGCTCCTTATCTTATAAGATGAAATTGTTTTTCCAGGCTGGTAATACTCTATTATCTTCTGTAGTAACTGTCCTAAATGTGTTTCATGATTCTGCTGCCAAAAATTTGCTGCTACTGTTGATGTCTCTTCCTGCATGCATTTGTTTCAAAAATGTCCCTTTACTCCTTTTTTTTACTATCCTATGTTACTAATGTAAAATTTGTTGCATTGATTTCATAGATTTTTTTATTTTGCTTTTTTTTTGGGGGGGGGGGGCATAGTGGAGAGGTATGATGTCTAGTGTGAGATAGTAGCAGATTTTGGGCTAGCTTAGTACATTCTTTAAACACTTTTTAGAATTTGCCTTGGACTTTAGGACAGTGCTTCGCATTCAGTGTGCCATCAAAAGTGAAAGGTGCAATGCTTAACTTTGCAATTGTGGTAATAAATAAATTAATTGTAAGTAAGAAGGTGCTTGTTTATGCTTTAATACAATTAGGTGGTGCCATGGCCAAACGGTTACACAGTTCGCGTATCACCAAGGCGGACGGGGTTCAATCCCAGGGACTCACATGTGATATTCTTGGTGGGCAAAGCAGTGTCTGGGCAGGTTTTCTCCAGGTTTTCTGGTTTTCCCTGCCACTTATTCCACCAACTGCTCATCACCACCTTTCCAATCATCCATTTTGCTTGTATTTCATATCCTCTTCCTCACTCTCATACCTGGTGCTGGACTGACAACCCGCTTCCAGGTCTTCACTCTGTGTGATCCATAAGTTTGTCTGCTCCCAAACAGGCATTTAACCCTAGGCACTGGCTTGTAAGTCCTCCATCTGGGGAGGGTAATCAGATGAAGATAATTGTTATATTCTCATAGAAACTATAAGATAGTCAAACTTATTGCAAAGGCCAAAAAACCACACGCAGAAAGAGCAGAAACTTTATTCATCCTGCATGTAAAGAATTGGTAAAAATAGACCTAGGCTTAATAGCTGCTGCTGAAACTTCAAAAGTTCCTCTCTCTGCTGACGTAATCAGCCGCTGAATTAGTGACTTGTCCAGTGACATCAAAGACATTATGAAGGAGAAAATAAGGGGGTCGGAAGTTCTCGCTTCAGATCAGTGAATCTACTCATATTGGCAGTCACGTACAACTTCCTTCCTATCTAAAGTATGTTAATGGGGATGCAATTGCAATTAATTTCTTTTTTGCAAAGAATTACCTGATCAAGCAACCGGAGAAGAAATATTTCTACAGCTAATGAATATGTGGCATATGAGTTGACATGGCAGGATTACATTAGTGTTTGTGCAGATGGAGCCACTTATGTGGCAGGCTAAGTGAAAGGATTCATGGATAAAGTATGCAAAGTAAATCCTAACTTACAAACTGACCATTCTATCACTTACAGCGAAGCCATTGTTGCTCTTTTTGCCACTTCCTCTGAAAATTGTGATGGACAAATCAATAAAAATCATGAACTTAATCAGATTGTGGCCCCCTAAATATGCTGCTTTTTAATGTTTTGTATTATGCTACACTTCTGCTACATACAGAAGTATGATGGTTATCTCGAGATAAAGTGTTGATGCAAATGTTAGAACTTAAAGGGGAGGTACCTTTACTTTTACTATTGAGGGCTATGAGTATGCAGATTTATTTGTAGATGATGGATGGGTATCTAATTGCATAGCTTTCCGTTACTTTTATACACCTAAATAAACTAAAGAAAAAAGTGCAAGATAGTAACAGAAATGTTCTGACTGGTATGGATAAGATTCAGGGATTCATTAATAAGTTAAATTTGTGGAGATATTGAAAATGGACCATGTGAGATGTTCTCAAATGTTTTATTTGCTGACGATAATAAGATGTTGATGCAGAATTTAGAAAAATGTTTTGGAGAGAGTACTGAAGATTTTGATTGTGTTCGTGATCCATCCATGGATTCAAAGCATCTGCCAAATAATTTAGGCTTACAAGAGGAACTGACAGATTTGAAAGCAGACAGACCATTGAAATTACTTTTTTCAAAGTTAATTTGGAAACATTTTTATTGTCAATAAGCTGTGAGTGCCCTCCTATTTCTGATATGGCAGTTAATCTGTTATCATTTTCAACTACAAATTTGTATGAACTGGTCTTCTTGACATGGACTGAAATTTAAAACATCAAAGCAAGATAGAGACAAATCCATCGATGAAGAAAGAGGCTTGCTTTGACAACGATTCTGCCACAAATCAGTCTGTGTGCAGCTCAGCAGGTTCAAAAATCACATTGAAGGTATGAGTAAAGTTATTTACTTCAAAATTTGTATTAAAATATAAGTTGTTGTTGTTGTTGTTGTTGTTGTTGTTGTTGTTAGCTAATGCTGGATTTCTGACAATGAAGTCATTAATCCTCTTGCTCTCCAATATTTTTCACTGATGGATGGGGCATTAATTTGAACGTGGTCTTGATCCATTTCCTCTTGCAGATCACATAGAGGACAGAGTGGTGAAGAATATATCCCAATTCTGTTTAAATGTTTTGCCAGACAGTCGTCCCGTAATCAACCTGAAGGTTGCAACTGCTGTTTTTCGAGGATACTCAGGGATTACTGTTTGAATGTTTGGTAGTTCCCATCTTTTATTTTTTGATTTTTCATAGTAATATTTTGCAATAATTTTTTTGAATTCAGAGTTGACTAATCTTTTAGCTGCATAAAATGGTAGATTAACTATTGATTTCTGCACATTGGCGGTACCCTTTTTTGCAAGAAAATCAGCTTTCTCATTGCCACTCAGTCCACAGTGAGCTGGTATCCATTGGAAGACTAGGTGTTTTTGAAGTGCTGTTAGATGGGTAAGGATTTTCCAACATTCTATAATTGTTTGGTTTTTTGGTGACAACTTGGAAGTAATTGCTATAATTGCTGCCCTGGAATCTGAGAGAATAACTGCTTGCTGAAAATGTGAAATTTTGTACAAAAGATTTTGTAGGGCCATTCAAATTGCTTCAATTTCTCCATCAAAGTTTGTAGTTCCATAACTTAAAGATTTGTGATAGGAAAAGAGGTGACATGTGACTCCAGCACCTGCTCCATCTTGGTTTGATATTAGTGATCCATCAGTATAAATATGGAGCCATTCGTGTTCTGGAAATCTAGTATGGATTGTCTCTAATGCCAATAATTTTAGAACACTAGTTGGAGTATCGGTTTTCTTAACTTCTTCTGTCAGGTGTAAATAATATGTGATGTCTAATGTTTGTGTCGGATTGACTTTAGATATGAAGTTTTCCTTTGAATTAGGAAGGTATACATTCTTCTTGATGTCTTGAATTTTGGAAAGAGTAAAATATAAGTTTACTACAGTGAATTAAAGTTAATAAATTGTTTATAAATGCAGGAGCTTATGCCTGTTTAATATAATAATAATAATAATAATAATAATAATAAGAAGAAGAAGAAGAAGAAGAAGAAGAAGAAGAAGACGAAGAAGAAGAAGAAGAAGAAGAAGCAGCAGCAGAAGAATAGTAATAATAATAATAGTTGATTACATCACAACATATTTTTTATATTAAGATTCATATGATTTTGAGAGGACAGACATTTTGGTGTGCCGTGTTGAGTCTAGGTCTGTATGGGGTGTGCCATGAGTTAAAAAAGGTTGTAGATCACTGCGCTAGGATGATGTGAACTTTCTGTAGAGTGCTTTTGTTTTTCTATGGAACAGTATTGATTTTCTTGTAATCTTTTCTCTTTACTTATTCTACTATGTTAATGCTCTTTTTCATTCCTATGTTCTTTTCTGAATAGAATTTTACCTAAATGTGGCAGCTGTAAAATAGCATATTTTTGGTGTAGTTTAGGATTTAAATTGTTGAATTTTATGTTCTTATATGTACATGTGAGTTTTCTGTGTCACTTGGATATGTCTTTCAGCTTCTGTTTAAGCAATAGAATAACTATGATAGAAACTCCTTACCCTTCCCAAATAACGTAGAATCAGCAGTTTAGGAAACTAAATCTTCTTGAAAAACAAGGGTTGGTGTTTTAATTCTGAAATACTGTCACCTAAAGCACAAAAATGTTGAAAGAGCCAGAGTAGAACAATGTTGAACATAAATCAAATTCCAGTCACAGTGTTGCTAATGGATTGGCCAAATCAAAATGTCTTTTGAAACATATAAGTTGTTTTAAGTAAGTGATATAATGTGTTGATACAGTTTGCATAAAGTTTAATTGTAGCTATTCATTAATGGTTGAAAAATGTTTAATTTTATTTGAGAAATTAAATGCAGTTTTCTAAAGAATGAGGAATTTCAGAACAAAGAATGAGAAAAAACCTGAAAGTTACAAAAGGTTCATTAAGTAAAATAGAAGTCAAGAAATAAAGAAGACATAATATACAAGTATATTGTGACTTTGGTGGGTGTAAAGTAAAGAAGACAGATGTAGTCGAGATAAAGAAACAATTTTATTTCCGTAAACAGTAACTTTGTACACTCGTTGCAACAGCACGAAAGTCTTTACCGATTCACCAACAGCACGGCTCCGAATTAGTAACACAAAAACTGTCCCTTCTCACACTTTATCGCTATTTATATCTCCCAGGCACTATTCTGGAAACTTCAGGAAAGTTCAGTTATTATTGCGGTCAAATACAAAGCAGAAAAATTCTAGAAGCCTCTATCCCTTTCTCTCTTTCGGCAAGCGCCCCAACAATGCAGCCATTCTCTGTCTCTTCCCTTCGGCTCCTTTGCGGTAGCGCCGACAATAGTGCGATGGGCGACACTGCTCCCTCCTCAAGGCTGGTCGTCCCGAACAGCACCATCGTAACGGGCCAGACGATCCAGGTGTACCACTAACATCTTTCCTCGGGGCACCTTCTGGATGTGGTAGACTACGTCGTTAATCCTCTTTACCACTCGGTACGGTCCTTGCCACGGTTGTTGAAGTTTTGAGCAGCGTCCCTTGGTCCGGGTAGAGCGGTACAACCAGACCATGTCACCTTGCTGGCATCCTCAGCTGTTGGCTTGCCTGTCGTACCGGGTCTTCATGCGGTCGCTCGCCATCTGGATGTTCTGACGAGCCATCTCGTGCATGTCGTGGAGATGGTCTACTAGATTCTCCACATACTCCGTTGCCGGCTGTTTCGCTTCCGGGGGGGCTCCCAAAAGCCAGGTCACAAGGGAGGCGTAGCTCTCGGCCGAACATTAGGCTTGGTGGTGTCATCCCGGTGGTGTCGTGTGTCGACGAACGGTAGGCCAGCAAGAACAGTGGTACCTTGAGGTCCCAGTCTCGCTGATGGCTGGCCACGACCTTCCTCAGGTGCTCCTCGAGGGTCTTGATGTATCTCTCGACCATGCCGTCCGACTGTGGATGTAGGGGTGTTGTGCCGGTCTTGTTCACCCCAAGTCTTTCCAATGCCTCCTTCATTAGGTGCGACTCAAAATTGGTGCCCTGGTCGCTGTGGAGCTCTAACGGGACCCCAAAACGGCAGAACAGCTGTTCCACGAGGCAGTCTGTAATCGTCTTCGCCTCTTGGTTCGGGATGGCATGCACCTCCGGCCACTTGGTGAAGTAGTCCACAGCTACAATCAGGTACTAGTTGCCTCGATCGGACACTGGGAATGGTCCAGCTATGTCGACGGCGATGCGTTCGAAGGGCGCTCCGACGTTGTACTGCTGCATGCGACCCCGGCTCCTAGTCTGGGGGCCGCGACTCGCCGCGCACACGTGACTGACGGCACCAGTTCTCAGCGTCTGCTCGGAGTCTCAGCCAGTAGTAGCGCTGTCGGAGTTTGTCGATCGTCCGGTTTGCTCCTAGGTGTCCACCCGAGGTACCGACGTGCACTTCCTCCAAGACTTCCGGGACCTTACTTCGGGGAAGTACCAACTGCTCTTTCTGGGTCTTCCCATCAGGTGATTCCCATACCCGGAACAGCACGCCCTCTTTGGTCTTCAACGAGTCCCATTGGGCCCAGTACGACTTGTATGTAGCGCTTCTGGGTGCGATGTCCTCCCAGGTTGGTCTCGTCCCTGCCTGCACTTCTCTCAAGAGTGGCCCCAAGTCGGCGTCCAGCTGCTCCCTCCTCAGGCCCATCCATCCGCAGGAACTGCCGTGACCACTCTGACAGCTGCGGTACGCTCCTTCTCTTCCACTCTTGCGCATTGGCCGCACTCTTCTGGGCAGGGGCGTCTGCGTTGCCGTGGCTCTTCCCTCTGCGATGTTCGGAGGTGAAGTCGTACTCCTGCAACCTCTGGAGCCAACGGGCTGTCTGGCCCTCCAGGTTTCTAAAGCTAAGTAGCCAGGATAGGGCGGAGTGGTCTGTCCTCAGGTGGAATGGCTGACCGTACAGGTACTTGTGGAAGTGCTCCAAGGTCTTCACTACCGCCAGTAGCTCTCGTCGGGTGACACAGTAGTTCTTCTCTGCCTTGGACAACGTCTTGCTGTAGTAGGCTATCACCCGCTCGTGGCCGTTCTGGACTTGAGATAGGACGCCTCCAATGCAATGGTCGCTGGCGTCGGTGTCCACAATGAAGGCGTCGCCTGGTT
Source organism: Tenodera sinensis (assembly GCA_030765045.1). Classification (NCBI taxonomy): domain Eukaryota; kingdom Metazoa; phylum Arthropoda; class Insecta; order Mantodea; family Mantidae; genus Tenodera; species Tenodera sinensis. Next base: position 88,130,885 of record CM060961.1, on the reverse strand, counting down.
GTGGGAATCCCAAAATAGGAGCACTGCAGAGCGTCCTCTTCAGCTGCCGGAAAGCGCCTTCGGCGTCCTCCGTCCACACATAAGGTCGATGTTCTTCCTTCAGGCGAGTGAGGGGTTTGGCGATGCTGGAGAAACCCTTTATGAAGCGGCGGTAATAACTGCTCAATCCGGGAAACTGCGCAGTTCTCGCTTATCATTTGGGCGAGGCCAATCTCTCACGGCCTGTGTCTTCTCCGGATCCGTGGCCACTCCGGTTGGTGAGACTATGTGGCCAAGACTTCCCTGCGGAAGAGCTGGCACTTCTTGGCGTTCAGCTTCAAGCCGGTCACCTGCAGTCTCTGTAGCACCTTGGTCAGTTTGTCAAGATGGTCTTCGAATGTCTTGCCGACGATGATGATGTCGTCCAGGTATAACAGGCAGGCGTCATAAGTCAATCCTCTCATTACTGACTCCATGAGGCGTTGGAAGGTAGCTGGTGCGTTGCAGAGACCAAAGGGCATAACTGTGAACTGCCAAAGCCCTGGCCTGTCGAGAATGTGGTCTTCTCCTTGTCTCTCGGGTCTAGAGCCACCTGCCAGTAACCCGATTTCAGGTCCAGGGTTGAGAACCACTGCGCACCAGCAAGCGTGTCCAGGGTGTCGTCAATCTGGGGTAAGGGGAAGCAGTCCTTCCTGGTGACAGCGTTCAGCTTCCTGTAATCTACGCAGAAGCGTAGCTCGCCATTCTTCTTCTTCACCAGAATTACAGGGGAACACCAAGGACTGTCAGACTCTTCGATCACTCCCTTGGTTCTCATGTCCTCCAGCATGTCTCGTACCGCCGCTTGTTTAGCCAACGGAACGTGTCTAGGTGGTTGCCGAATAGGCCGGGCGTCTCCGGTGTCGATGTGGTGAAGCATTCGGTCCGTGCGGCCGTAATCGTTGCTGCCTTGGCTGAAGACGCGCTGATATCGTCTCAGCAGTTGTTGGACCTTCTCTCTCTGTTCAGCGGTCAGGTGGTCGGCCGCCCTCTCCAGTAAGCCTTCCAGCCGGGGCCCCAGGTGTTGCGTCGGCACCGGCTCCTGGGTCTTGTCTATTGGTGTTACGCTGACCACGGGCTCGCACGCCCCCAACTCCGTCCCGGCCTGGACGTCGTGATTGGTGTCTGTTGGGTTGAGCAGTCTCACCGGCACCTCCTCTCGGCACGGCAACAATGTCCCGGCTACAGAGAGCCCGTGCACATGCGTCTTCCGGTCCAGCAGCATGTTCTTGCGCTGGCCTTCCAGTCGCGCCGTCGCTACCATCTCGCTTCTCGCGGGGACAACTACGTCTTCCCTGAGAATGACCCTGCAGATTCCAAGGCGTTCTTCGGGGTGCCGGAGCATTACTTCCTCTCCCTTAAGCCGCAGAACCTTCTTGCCGATGTCGACCGTCGCCTCGTGGCTCCTGAGGGCATCCAGTCCCAGTATCACCTCCTCAGCCACCTCCGCGACGAACACCCACAAACGCAAGACACTTCGCCCCAAGGTCAACTGCAGCAGGGCCTCCCTCTCCACAGGCAAGGTGTCACCCGATGCCGTTACTAGTTGGTACGGTTGGCTCGGTTTTCTCGACGGCAAGCCCCTGGCTACGTCAGGTCTGATGACAGTCACGGCTGCTCCAGTGTCAACAAGCACGCGTCACGGCTTCCCTCCCACCCAACTGTCCGCGATGAGCCTGTCATCCATCCGTCGGCTGACGGCGCGCAGTGTCACTTGAGGGGATGATGGTGATGGCGCCGACGTGCCCCTCGCCACGCCGGCCATTACTCGTTTTCCGGCTGCTCTTCTTGGAGCCGGCAGTCTCTCATCAGGTGTCCCGGCTGGCCACACCCCCAACACACGCCACCTGGTCTTCGTCGGCGTCCCTGGACTGGTCTGCGGTCTTCATCGTAGCGGACACTCCTTGTCTTCGAGGTCGGGGTAGCCGTCACTTTGGCCGCTTCCATCCTTAATGCGGCCGTTAGTGCCTCGTGGATGGTCTTGTAGTCGCCGAGCATCAGGCGTTGACGTATCTCGGCATCGCGTACCCCGTCGACGAAGATATAGGCGGCTTCTCGGGATACGAATTCGGAGGGGAGGCCGACCAAGGCTTTGCTGGCCAACTGTTCGATTGCCAGGGCGAACTCCTGCAGCGTCTCCACTGGCAGTTGCATCCTAGATTTCAGTTGGCTGCGGTAGGCTGCGGCTAAGCGGTGGTTTCCGAACCGGTTCTCCAGGGCCTCCCAGATGTCCTTGGGCGCCGCCGCTGTCTGGACTGCGTTCAGCACCTCTGCGGCTCGTCCCTGGAGGCTGGCTATCTGCTGCGCGGCCTCTTCTTCTGGCGACCATTTGTTGTGCTTGGCCACTGTGTCGAAGTGACGGCGGAAGACCTCAAACGTTGACGTGCCATCGTACTTCGGTGGTTTGACGCGCGTCGATGTTGTGTCGGGTGCTGGAGCCTCGGCCTTCTAGTTCTTGAGCTCTTCACTAAGCATCCCTTCCACCATTGCATTTAGCTCCTTGGCGCTACCGTCGACCCTGTCTTCGAGAACGCTAAGCCGTTCCCCGACATTCTCCAGGGCGTCTACGCGTTGGCCGAGGTCCTCCATCTTTCCACCGAGCTCTTTCACATCCTTCCTTACGCCAGCCAGTTGCTCGTCAATTTTCGCTAATAGCTCCGTCTTCATCTCTTTCAGCTCGGCAGCGAGGTTGTCGTTTGCCGTCTTCATCTCTGCTTTCAGCTCTTGTAAAAAGCTCACCAATGTAGCCTCCATCGTCATATCCCGCTTCTGACACCAGTGTGACTTTGGTGGGTGTAAAGTAAAGAAGACAGATGTAGTCGAGATAAAGAAACAATTTTATTTCCGTAAACAGTAACTTTGTACACTCGTTGTAACAGCACGAAAGTCTTTACCGATTCACCAACAGCACGGCTCCGAATTAGTAACACAAAAACCGTCCCTTCTCACACTTTACCGCTATTTATATCTCCCAGGCACTATTCTGGAAACTTCAGGAAAGTTCAGTTATTATTGCGGTCAAATACAAAGCAGAAAAATTCCAGAAGTCTCTATCCCTTTCTCTCTTTCGGCAAGCGCTCCAACAATGCGGCCATTCTCTGTCTCTTCCCTTCGGCTCCTTTGCGGTAGTGCCAACAATAATGCGATGGGCGACAATATATAATCTTTATTGGAATCCTCCAGAAATACACCTGACACTATTAATTTTAAGTATTTCAAAAAATGAATTCCATGTTCCCCATTAACTTTTTAGTGATGAAAAATGAAATACCTTGTTTTTAAACCTTATACATTTGAAATGTTTTCAGTTTATAAAGTATTTTCCTCTTGGATATTCTCTTTAGTGGTTTTGCAAACTTTCTAAGAAGCTTTCAGACAGAGCTATCATGTTGAACTAGGTGCATCCATATACGCCTGTGTCATAAATCTTTGTTTGGCACTGCATTTTTGAGTTTGTTCTATCTGTATTTCTACCAAAACACTTGCATGTTTTTAAGAAGCACTAATATAGTGCAGAGAGAACTAATGTGCAGTGTTAGATTTTTATGCTTTCCATGCCATAATGTAGCGCTTATATGCCACTGTAATGGACCTCACTACATCCACCTCCTCATAACAATATTGCTACCCACCAATCAAAGATGCACCTGTTCATAGCAATACTGCTAACCACCAACTATAACAACCGCATGTAACAATCAATACTTTGACGTCTACACACATTCTGAAGCTGCTAAAAGCAAAACTAACAATTCTTGTATGTTCAAACGAAGAACAACTCTTGTAAATTAACGGAACGTGTTTCAAAAGCTTTCACTTCCTTCATCCGCTGTGAATCGACAGTCGATTTTATTTACAGTGTAAGTGAAGCAAAAATGTTCCAAAAAAAACTCGACTTGCAACATTCATTCATTAGAACCTGCACTCACCGTTACAAAGCTTCAAAAAATTAATAGAACAACCTGTTCAAAAAAATAACATTAGTCTGCAAAAATTCAACTTTGTGTTTGTTCCCTAAACTAAATAATATGACTTCATGAATCCAAATTTTCAATCTGTTTGCTTCTATCGTGTCAGATTTGTTTTGCAGTCACTTTTTAGATATTGTATGATTACTGAAATTTCGTAACAAACCTTTTATTGCTCTTATATATTTAAAAAAAAAAGCTGTAGTTAAAAAACATACAACTTTCTGAAATGTGTATGGTTAATTAATGTCATTAGGATGCATTTAATTTGCTTTGTCTTGTTTACTTCACTATTATATGTATAAATCAGCACAACGTATTACACAAAGAATTAGACCATTTGTTTCTTAGCTGAGTAAATCTTCTCGCTTCTCTTTCTTTTATGTTTGTCTTCAGGTATTTTACTGTTTATCATCCAGCAGTAATCAGAAAGCACACTGATGCTCCAGGATCTGTGATTCCTCCTTTCAAAATCTGCTGAGTTTTGTGAAATCATTTGCTGTGCTCTTCACTAAAAAATCTTAGGTTTTTGGGGAAATAATCTAGTACAGAAAATGAACCTTGAGACTCGTGTTACAATGAAGTTCCTGAAATGCCTAAAGCATGTTTGCCACAATGTTTCGAAAGCTAGGATCTTTGTTTTTACCAAGAAATTTTGAAACAACTTCACAGTGGCGTGTGGTCCATGTACGCAAGGTAAGCAGTGCTTACCCTGTACAATGCTACAAAATTATTTATATCATATTACCGAGCAGCACGTTCTGATTCTATGTTAAGCGCTTGGCTACTGCAGTTGACCTCAACTAAGATTTCCGTTTTGTTGTACAATACGTTCTCAATACGTGCAATCATGCGTGCAACAACGCACTGTGTCTGTGGGGGATTCGTTTCTGTAGGTTTTTGGGTCAGCTCGGGCGCCATCGCGGCATTGGCTCAAGAGAAGCACATGTGTTCAGTGCAGGTCTAGGCGAATGACCTTCCAGCATTGTCGCAGTTTAGTAAGTGTATTTCAAGTGAATACATAAGTAACAAGTGACTTTTTGCAGCGAGTTTAGCTTTATTATTCGATGGCAAGTGCGATATCACTGTCATCTTGTTAAAAGTTGATTTATGATAGATTTTCAGATAGTTTACTACGTGCCGTGCTAGAGCAAAGTAAGCAGTTTGAAATCGTGGGTACACTAGTGCTTGCAGTTTGGACCTAAAAACTTGGAGAGGGAAGGAAATATGGAATCTTCGCTTTCTTTGGAGAGCAGAACTGCAGACGCGGATGGTTGCATTGTGTGCAATATTATCTCACGAAGTTTTTCTTCTAGAAATTATGAAGAAAAGATTAAAGTTGTGCAGGAAGGAAGACCAATGCCAGACCTAAACATTACTACTCCAATGAAAAGCTGTGTAAGAAAATTCAATTTACAGATGTATATTACTAATGAATGGCATACTGGTTGTCCGCACAAACAAAACCTTTATTGTTGGGTTGTCTTCTGTTTGCTAATGACAAAAAAGGAATGGTCTAGTGGTGGGTTCAGTGACAGTGGGAACATCCATAAAGCAATTAAAAGACACAGTTTGACTAGCACTCGTCTCCAAACCATCATTCTACTGAAAAAATTTGGCAAATCCAGAATTGACCATTTACTGGATACTCATAAGAAAGTGAGGGAAAATCAGCACAACGAACTAGTAAGAAAAAATAGAGAAGTAATGAAACACCTAATTGATATTGTTTATTTTTTGGGGAAACAGGAATTAGCATTTAGGGGTCACGATGAGTCATCAGAATCCAGCAGCAAGGGGAATTATGTAGGACTTGTAAACCTGCTTTGTCTATATGACGGCAAGTTAAGAACTTTCATCGAGCAGGGGACAGTGTTTACTGGGCTATCAAATCTGACCCAGAACGACTTAATTGAGTCAATAAGTAATGTTCTAATAATGGAGATAAAGAGAGAAATCAAAGAGATCAGTTTTGTTGCCATTAGTTTGGATGAATGTACAGATGCTGCAAATGCATCCCAACTTTCTGCAGTAATGAGATTCATTGGACCTGATGGTGACGTTCAAGAAAGGTTTCTCTGCTTTATAAATATTTCAGATGATCGGTCAGCTGATGCATTTTACACAATTATTATAAAGGAACTCATGGATGAATTTGACTCTGGGGAAAAGCTAGTTGCTCAGACATATGATGGTGCGGCTGTTATGGCGGGACATTTAAATGGACTTCAAGCGAAAGTACGAGGATCATTTCCCCAAGCTCTATTTGTGCACTGTTTCGCCCATAGATTAAATCTAGCAGGTTTCACACATTCGAGAATGCAGGATATTCTTCATGACTGTTAATGTAATAGCAACATTTTTGCCCAAGTCTTCTAAGAGAACTGAGGCCCTGGATAATGAGATACATAGAAGGTTGCCACATGTTTCGCAAATGCGCTGGAGCTACAGCTCTCGTTTGGTGGAAGGAATATATGAATTCAGAAAATAACTTTTTTCATTGTTTGAAACTATTGCAAATGCAGATGAGAAATGGGATCAAGATACTTATACTGCTGCACGCCGTTTCGTAAGCACAATGAAGGATTTCACTTTCAAATTTATGTTAGAGATGTTTGCTATAATATTCCCCATCACGGACACTGTATGATATTCTCCAAGCAAAGTCATCTGATATTGGATATTGCTTATTGAAAGTTACGGAATTTCAGAGGGCCTTAGAAGAGAAGCACAATTCCTTCGATGAAGTATAGGACAAAGTTGATGAAGCCATTGGTGATATACTTCCTACTAAAAGCAATACCAGAAGTGATGGTTTGAATAGGAAAATGCACTACAAATGTTTGTATTGTGAGGTTCTGGACACGCTTCTACTCCATCTCAGTATTTGGTAATACTGAGTCTCTGTGTTTTCTGGAATTGTTAAATTTTAAGAACTTCAATAAGTACAAATCGTCTTTTCCAGAATTGTCTTTTCAATCACTAAAAGAGTCCTATGGGACAGTCTTTGACTTTGTTACGTTGAGGTCACAACTCTCTGTCACTTGTCTTGAGACATGCAATCATAAATCATAAATCTTCTAGCCTTCATAAAAGAAAATGAACTGAACAGAGCGTATAGTGGTGACAAATCTGTACGAGTTAGTGTTAACTATTCCAGCAAGTAGTTTTGTGCTTGAACATAGCTTTTCTAAACTAAAAACCATAAACAATTATGCACACAACACTCTGAGACAGGAAAGACTTTCAAACTTAGATAAGGAGCTTCTGGTAAATCTACAACAGAGTCCCAAATTCTATGATCTTGTGATTGACGATTTTGCCAAGAAAGGGAGGAGAATCAAGCTCTGCTTCAAATAAGACAAGGTAAATCATCAATACTTTGTTACAAAGTATGTAATGTACAGGATAACAGTGATTCTATTGTTTTTAATTGCATGTACTACTGTGTATCAGCATATTTTCGTTTAGCCATTTACAATGAGATTGCTTACCCTGGCCAATACCTTCACCACACGCCACTGCAACTTCACAGAAAGATATCCAAGCTGCTTTCTCCTTTTCATCCATACTGTTTTTAAACACTGCATCAGACATCAGTTTTATAATATCAGAACCATTAAACATACCTTCCTTTAATTTTGCTTCAGATCAGTGGAAATCTCTCACATATACTTGAAACAGTCTCCTTCCTTATTTAAAGCCTTTACAAACTATTTCATTAAGCCAAGTTTAATGTAGGGAGATGGTAGCAAAACTTTAAAACAACTCGGAGGATTTGGCACACAATATTCTTGGAACGAACTTCTGAATTTTCTCTACGTGGTGAGTCTTTTACAGTTCAGTGATCAAATAATACCCTGCTATTCCACAGCCAGAGGCAGCATGGAAATTTCTTAAAACCAGATTGTTGACCCAGCAGCATAGTAATAACTGTGAAGTTGCCACAAAGTTGCCAGTTATGTTCACTGTATGCAGTTCAGTTGCAATAAATGCAGTTGCAAATTTTCATATTATTATTTGAGGATTGTTGAGTAGACAACTGGGACTGAGTCAAATAAGTTTGTTATGAAGGAGAATACCCTTTAAACTTCACTTGGAAGCATCAGTGAACAGTTTCCATTCAATGGGGTCATAGTTTGGAAGTCCAAGTTGCAGAGAGTTTCTTTTACTTTACTGCAATAAACAACAGGATCATCTTCAGAGAAAAAGGATTGAAAACTTACTCCAGAATCGGTACCAATACAATGATGTTCCTGGACACAACAGACCTTTTTTTAATGAGATAGGAACCTAACAACTCCACTAACTCTTTGGAGAGGGCAAGATACCTAAGTTGTTTAGTTCACTCTAGTTAAAACACTTAGGACTCTGCAGCACCCGAGTTCGGTGGATAGTCGCTGTTACTCTTATCAATTTCCTTCCCTCTTTTCTTCATCAGACTCCGATGAAAACTGCTCAAGAGTTTCTGGTCATGCAGGAATTGGTACATCAGGCCCATACAACACAGATAATATGGCTGACCGAACAACTAGATACACAATTTGCTTTTTATTTTTAGAATTGTACCCTTCCATGTCACACAAACAGAAGTATAGTCCTGGCTATGGTTTGACTGCTTTCTCCAAACCATGGGTACCCCTAAACATACTGATGGTCTTTTGCCGTTGATCCAATGATGACGTTCTTCATTGCATGCTCTATATACTTGTGTGGTGCCAAAGGTTTACTATGGTATCAAAATTTGATTCCAAAATAAGCATTATATGACTTTCACAAAACGTAAGATATTAAATTATTGTTTAGGCAATGTGTGTTTACCACATGTATAACAAAAGTGTTCTGGATTATTTATGTAGCCATGATTCGACATGGGTAACGTTTTCTTACAGTTTGTCCAATTCATCCTGACACTCAACATGCGCGAGAAAGGAGAAATTAAGGGGAAGTGACTGGAGTGGTGGGGAACAAGCAAGTGATGTCAGAGCTCAGGCAGTCACACAAGCGGTGTATGTTTACGTGTTGTAAACATGTAGGCTTACCTTGAATTTGAACTTGACATTAATCATCCTCATCCAAGGGCACTGGTGTCACTCCAGAAATATCCGTGAATGATTTGCATGTGTGTTGCATTGCTTCATCTTCGTAATCAAACTCATCACCGGATTTTTCACTTTCACTATCACTATCATCACCCAAATGAATAATTATTTCTTGTCCCTCATCCAAGAGTGAGCGGAATAATAATCCCTACCTCTCCTGTTATGCAGGTGGGCAAGTCTTTGCTATTGCTTTGCTATGCTTCAGGAGTCGGGAGGTGGCATGACAGTCTGGACAAACTGTACTTAATTAAAAACTCTCAAGATTTTAATCCACAATAAAGGTTCAAATTGATATTGTTTTGTTTCAAGAGAAACACAGACTAATGGGTCTCAGCAAAAGAAGCTACTTTCAATGACTGTATTGAAATGACAGGTTAAGCAAGTGCTTACAAAGATAAGATAATATGACACCAGGAGTGGCTAACATGACTATCTCCCATTAACAGAGGAAGTTGTAGGAGTACCTTATTTTACTCTAATGTCCTTATTACCTTGCACCCCTCGTCCGATAGGACGCAATGTTGGAGGACGTTAATCTAAAAAAAAAAAAAAAAAAAAAAAAAAAAAAAAAAAAAAAATTTACCTTGCACCCCTTATCTGCTAAGAAACATTCATTGCCCTCAGTTTTTGCTATAAACTCTAAAAATGTTGAATATGATTGCTTTTTATATTCTAATACACAAACTATATATATAAAATTATTGCAATTTAAATAAATATGCTCGTAATTATTATATGAAAATTAAAATAAGAAAAAAGTGGTACGTGATGAGCACTTTTTGGCTTTGAATTTGATTTTAGCATGCTATAAATCCTCTAAAAACAATCAAAGATCTGAGGCACAAATTTCATCACAAACTAGTGTAATTAGTAAGATGAAATCTCTTCCATTGCTGTTTTGCCACGGTCTGCTGGAGATTGGTGTTCCAAACATTTTATCTAGAGCTGCAGTAGACATCCTCAGTGGTGCTGTCAAAGTCTCCTCGGAGGAGGTATAGCTGTGTCTGATTTGTTAACTGTCATTTTTACTCTATTTAATCTATGCATTTTGTCCACTGATTGGCCATGGGGTGGTGGCTGGTGGGCGGTGTTCTATCTCTCTTGTGATTGGCTTGCTCTCTTTTCCTGTTTCTTATAACATTTTTTGCTTTCGATGACTGGATACCAGTTGTTTAGTCTTAAGTTTCTTCCTCTAAGGAAGAGGCTCGCCACGCCTTGTGGTTTTGTATAGTTAAAACATGCTGTGAAATCACACTGTAAAGCCAATAATATAAATATCATTTGCACCCACAAAATTTATTTGCATAGCAGGAAATCGCATAACCTGATCTTTAAGTGCTCAGCTATCAGCTGCCATTAAATTTTGTGTCTGCCATAATAATGTAACTTCTGTTTTCAGTGCTTTTGGGGCCATTGGAAGCTACAATTCACAAAATACTACCTCTCAAAACTCCTAGAGAGTGTAGATGTTAAGAGAACTAGCATTAAGGATAGACATAGCCAAACTTTGAGGAGGTTCCAGTATAAGATTATTATAGGTTCAAGTCTGCTGAACCACATTTATGGAATACAGGGAATTTCGGTGAAATGTGTCCATAACTCCTTGGATAAAATTACAGAAACTGGCAGCATTGAGACTGACAAAAGAGGAAAACACTCCCCAGGAAAATAGCTCTTGACCGACCATTGAGAGCTCATGAGTACATAGGTCTCTACTAACAGTTACAAGCCATTATAGCAGGGCCAAGAGTCCTCACAGAAAGCACGTTCCCACTGGTCTCAACAGCAACTTTCTTTATGACCTCTATTGTACGTGACTGCAAGGAATACTCTGGAAGTGAGCCAATGTCCAAACATTATCGCAATAGTTCCAATACACACAATATTGATTCCAATGAACCATTGACATGTGCAATTTCTGCGATAAAACTAATATATCCATGAAATATTTGAAGATGAGTAATTAAGACCTTAATCAGAGGAAATAAACTGGAACAGAATAAAAAGGCGCATTTAAATAGTGTTAAAATTTCTCATACATTAATAAAGGAGTTGACAAAGAACAAGGATGACGTGGTGATGGCTCTTGCCTTTGACCTGCAAACAGGCACTTCCAACCCCTAAGCTTTTAAGTGACATATAGTTCTATAAACAAAAACTTTGAACCTATAACTTCTGCATACATGGCATAAAAACAGGACGATACACTATGTATCGTTGAGACAAAATACAAGCAAAACTTGGATTATGTGAAGTCACTAGCTGTTTGATGCATTATCTCTCCAGTGCTGACTCAAACACCAGGACTACCTCTTTGGTGACAACTGTTTTGGCCAGAAAAAGAATATTAACATAGTTTTGACAAATTTTATGTTCATTCACAATGACAGGTTTGACAGTATCAAACATTACTTCATGACTCCAGGACATTCCTAATTGCTGTGCAACCAACACTTTGTGCACATAAAAAAAATTGTTCAGCACTATATGTGCTCTCAAAAGATCATTAAATCCACTTCATAAAGAAATCCCACAAAAGGTCACCATTCCATGTTATAGACGTTACCCAAGATGTGGTTAAGAATTTTACATCATTACAGAAGAAGAAAACAAAACCTACACTGACTGGTGCTAAATTTAAAGATGGCAAAATGTCTTGATTGCAAAAAACGATTTCACATACAACCAATGTACAACCTAAATGTCAAGACTACCGTTAAACTCTAGAAAGGCAAGAGACAATGAAGTTCAGCCTAAAATCTGAGGAATTAAAGAGATGTATGATGCTCCAATCTCTGTACCCCCAGCTAAGCTGAACAACATCAGAGATTTGCTACCTTATGTACCCATGCCATGGAACCAATATTTTCACCAGATACTTGAAGCTCAATCATACTGCTCAACTTTCACAAATTACATTAAATCTGATGCAGATACCTTTGTTGAGTGTGGCAGATGAATTCAAATGTACACATTCCTTTGCAATGATAATATTATTATTCCATTCATGTCATGTATTGATTGTGATCAATAAATGATGTAATATAAGCTTTGTTTAATTACTATCTATATCTTTAGATTAAACCACAAAGGAGGAATAATATTGTGTCGAGTTCACCTTTGGTAGAAAATTAAAATATTTTGCTCAAAATGTGCATTTATTTAGTCCACCCTTCTGGTTGGGAATGCCTCATTTGTACTGGATGGGATCCCCGTAGTCAGGCATATGTGCAAGAGAGTTACTGCTATTGTTCAAATGAAAGTTTGCAATTCTAATGAAGTATAGTGTTGTTGGTTACATGAATTTTGGGGTGTTCTGTGCATTTCTTGGGTAATTGGAAGCACAATAATTTTATAGGTTCTTGGCAATAACAAAAATATCTAAAGTAAGAGCAAAATTAGAAACTAAAAGCTTCACTTACCTTAGTAATATTGCAGGTTCTTTGGTGCTGCGCTGACAATGTTTCGAGTTGACTCCAACTCGAAACATTGTCAGCGCAGCACCAAAGAACTTGCAATATTACTAAGATAGTGAAGCTTTTAGTTTCTAATTTTGTTCTTACTTTAGATTCTTCTTGCTTCACTGTTAATAGCTTCTTTATTTCTTTAATAAAAATATTTCCTGAGTTCATGTTAAAGGATGAGAAACATTGATGGAACGTCTTACTTCCTTAACTGTACTGCAACAATCTTTCAAATTCTGGAAGTGCTGCATAGGTTATAAGTACCCTTTGGCATTGTAACAATTTTTTGGCTTATTAATTTATGGGTCCTCTTTGACTGTTATGGTTCTCCGTGTCACATTCTACCAGGTGAGTCAGCTGCCCCTCATTTTTGGAAGGTAGGTCACCCATCAAACACCATGTGTGCTTTAGTCCAGTTTTGTGCTTACTTATATGTATTGATTGACATTCTTAGAGAGATGAATATGCAAAATTTAGAGATATAGTGGTTTAAGGGACAGAACGTACTCTTCGCTAAAACAACGAATTCTGACTTTCCAGCCTATTTTACAAACTTTTATTAGAGTGTGCATAGCAATGCAATTCAGTAAATGCCTCTGATGAAATGGGCCTATCATATGAGTACACTAACAATGCCAACTAAAAAGAAAATGGCAGGTTCTTGTACTTTGAGCTGGGATTGGTTGCAAAAAATTACACATACGTCTTATCCACCTGTACAGTCAAAATGCACGTATTATTAAATAACGGTTTATTTAAATTTTGGCATAAACTATGTGTCGTACATCTCAAATAACATGCATAATATCTTTTGCCATTTAAGTAATAATATCGGTTCTCCTTATACTGATGTAGTAATGTATCGTAAGAAAACACTACATCTCAACTGGTACTCCAAGTGGATAGAGAGCTCCACCAGCAAGCTCCAAGAAATAAAATCAGTATACAGAGTACCATATCCAGTAACAAAGCCTAGGCGCCAACAGCAAGTTCTCATTAGCCATCTCCATATTGGACACATTAAACTTACTCACAACTACTTACTCAGCAAAACTTCACCCCCTGTTTGCAGTACCTGCAATGTGACCGTTAGTGTCAAGCACGTCATAGAAGAATGCATGAAATACCAACAACGAATAGAAGCCAATGTTCCCAATAAAATAACAGAAGCACTTGGAAACATGAATATTATAAAACAATGTTGTACTTTTGTAATGTTACGGAACTTTGTAAACACATTTGATACAAACTGTAACACACTGTAGTTACTGTAAACCTGTCGCGATATGACAGGTAAGTTAAAGCGATAATAAATAAATAGAAATAAAAAAAATATTGAAATTCCAAGCAAAGGATTAAAAAGTAATAATATTAAAATGCCCAGCAAAGGATTAAAGCCATCTTAAAAGACATCAGAAGTCGCAAAGTGGCACTGCCATAGTGTCTCGCATACGTGTTCTATGGTTCAACTTGGAATGTGCTTTCAGTCAAGCATCCAAATAGCTGACTGGAATTATAACTGTATCCTGTGTCCTGGGCGCTAACCTCAGGGACAAGGGTTCACATCTTGGTATTGTGCTTTTTTTTTAAGCTTGCTTGCTCATCAAAACTTGGAAACCGAATTCACAATAATCTAATTTTAAAGTTCTTGAGGGTTTAGAACATAATTTAAATTGTTAATAGAATAGGCATAATGTCTTCTGCCCCATTGGACTGGCATGATGGAGTGACGACTCCCTACATTCTCCATGCATATGCCTTCACACTATATTTTGTGCCATTCGTGTATGATGTATTCAGCAGACAAGTACGTTGATATGCTTTTGATCTATGGAGAAGCAAGAGCCAATGCATGATCAGCTTACCAGGAAGGATATCCTAGTAGACAACAACACCATAAAATGGAAATAAAAGAATTACGAATTAAAATAACTGCTTTAAATACAGGAATTGTTTAACCAAAGTTATTTGGGAATATTACATGGTAAAAAATAGTTAGGACATGCACAGTATTCAAACCACCTCTATAGCAGACAGAATACTTATGAATTGTGTGCCCATTCCAACTGAGCTACCTAGAACTTCAGAAATAAACATTCCGTTTAACATGTAGATGTTAAATACTAGGATGGAACCTAGCATGGTGACTGATGTTTTCATGATTTGAGTATAAAATGCAGATGGCAAAACTGGAAAATAAAGGCAGCTGACTAACCTGGTATATTGGATGTGAAAGACTGCTTAATAGATTGTAACAATTATCGGTTGAAATAGTCAAGTAATTTTTTAGATAATCTCGGTAGGTAGCATTTTAAACCTTTGTATCGTCTTTTTAGTCCAATAGCTATTTAATAACAGAAAAGATACATTGTTTTTTCACACGATATGCAGCCTTTTAACATTTACGGGGCCCTAATGACAATGCAAAACACATCAGCTAGTAAACTATGTGATTGGTTTGTGGAAAAACAATTAGACAAAGAGAAAAAGCAACTAACACACTAAAGTGGATGAATATTAAGATTCCATTTATCAAATTATCTGCATTTAAACACTCTGTATAGATTCCCCACTACAAGCTACCATTTTAACTGCTTTGGAAGCAATACAATGCCTGCAAGAAAAATAATCTTCTCACTTATTAATTATAAAATATCAGTTAAGTGATTTGTAATGTTAGGTGACTACAATTTTCTCACTTTAAACAACTAGTAAGCTACTTTACTAACAATCTTGATGTAAAATGCAAAGTATGTAAAATATATAAAGTTTCTTACTTGAGGGTTATTAAATATCTTGAAATTGGCAGTCAGTCTGGGTGGCTCAGTTGGTTAGATGCTGGTCTACTGAGCCCAAGGTCGCGGGTTCAAATCCGGCCCAGACCAGTGGTTTTTAAGTGTACTTAGGAACAACAGCTCCATATCAGTAGATTCACTGGCATGTAAAAGAACTCCTGCGGGACAAAATTCCGGCAAACCGGCGGCGCTCATGTGATCCTGGCAATTGACAGCATCGTTAAACAATCATTTTAAAAAAAATTGAAGTTGGCAGAACCAGTTTTCTCTAGTTTTGCTGTATCTTAGTTCCTAAACAGTGGATGTGTGTGTGCGCGTGCCTGCAGGCAGGTATATGTACATGTATGCATACACGCATGATGGGGGCAATACAGAACTGAAACTGAAATAGTAAATATTCAGGTAACCAATTTCAGCACATATGCCAAAAGTATTCTTACTTCTTTGCTGCATTTGCTTGAGGATTTTAAAAATACATAGACATATGGATGCAAAGTTGTAATTTTCATTGGTGACTGTAGCAACAGTATTCTTTTTATACTTAGATCTATTAATTATCCAAACATTTGGGAAGCCCACATTTTTACCAACTGAGTTTCTTCCTTCACCTTAAATTCTCTCACATGATTCCTAAATTACCTCAATATCAGGACACATATTCCCTAAGTCAGGGCTATCCAAGTGAGGTGCCACCAGGGCCCTGACCAGCACCAGGAGTAGCACCGCTGCTGAGCTCGGCACGGAGAGGTGGCAGAAGGTAAAATGACAGAGGCAAAACCAGGAAGGTATTGTGGTAGTGGTAGTCGAAGTACTTGTGGTGGTGTGAATTTGAATTGACTGTTGAATGGGACATTGTTCACAAAATTGTCAATAATAATTTAATTGTTTAAACAAGTTGCACGCTGACATGATGACCTATGTCACACCATTTATTAAAATATGATTTGAAGCTTTCCTGGCGACGAACATATTCAAGATGCTCTCGGGCTTCGAGCCAGGTGTAGTGATGAAAAGACATCGACCATGCATATATTGTAGTCATCTGGCATACATTTACCGTTTAAGTCGATTTTTGACATTGTTGTTTTCTAGTGCCTTGCATCTGGCAATGAAGCCATTTTCACATTGTTATTCCGCAACTAATTGACCAATATTCGGTACAATAGATCTGGCAGTACATAGAAATTCGTAGTAAGGCATTATCAGAATGAGACATCCTGCTTTTACTTTTATTTAAATTCATAATTGAAAACATCTGTTTGCATGCATACATTATACCAAATGCTGACACAAATTTTAAGGCAAATGCATGGATTTTGGGACATTCCTGTTGATTTGTAAGTGTGTAGTGGTAGTACCCATCTTGTAGGATTACACCACACTGTAGTTTTAATAGCTCTATTTGGGAATTTTATGGGGGTGTTAAGGATACGATAAAAATGGAGTCATAAAAATTTCAAGTTTAGGTGCCATATTAATTTCTTTGACAAATTAATCATTGGGCTGTCCCTTCTGTATTAACAGAATATAAATCTTCCCCTGAAGAATTAAACAATATTTTGCAGTAAAGGAGAAACAATAATAACTGAACACCACCTCTGCATTGAGAAGAGATAGTGAGAGAGAGAAAATATGTTACTGTCTGTCGTACACCTGCAATTGCTGTGGCTGCTATGTGAGTATGGCACCGGGTCCACTGACGTGCCCCAGCGCTAAGTGCTCATGTTGGAAAGGCCTGCCCTAACTAGTCAAGAGCGATATGCATGTTTTATTTGAAGACTTTTATAGTAATTGAACATTTATATATTTTAGAGGACTAGTGATTGAACATGGCACATGCTTTTTTAATTTTTTGCTTCCTAGCTTGAAATGCCAACAATCTAATTAAATGATACACTGTGAGTCATGCATTTGAAAATAACTAATTTATATAATCAATTTAAGTAATCTTTTGGATAGTATAAAGTTAGCATTCGTGTGGTTCCATCAATTTAGTGACTTAACTTTACTGTTTTTACTTTATAGGTGTGGCAATTCTTTCTAATGCTCCAGAAAAATTACCAGATAAAAAAAAATTGGAAAATTCCTCTTTGTCAGAAAGAGTTCCAGATAAGAAGAAACAGGAAAAGAGTGAAAGAGAACGTAACAGAGCACATAGTACAGGAGGAAATGCTTCAAGCTCTAGACAGGTAACTGTTAATATCACAATTTATTTTTGTTTTATTAACATATAAATGTTTTTGAATAACATGTTTCTAGTTAAATTCTGAACACCTTGATTTGGATTTGGTTTAAGGGCGCTCAACTTCTAGGTCATCAGCGTGAACACCTTGAGTGCTGTAGACTTAAATTAATGAGAGTAATGTTTGATATGAAAAAAGTGGTTTTAATACTAGTTTTTATTCTTCTTACATATATTATGTTTGATGAGCTGACCCACATATCAGCCCACAGTCCAATAAGACTGTCAGATCTTAGAACTCCTTGATGGGATGATGGAGCTGCACCCTGAGATGTGCTGCATTCATATTTTTATCACAACTCACTCTTCTGAAAATTGTTCTTAGTAAGTTTATTCTTCCACCTACGTGTTAAATGAGATAAACTTCCATTACACATCTTAAATGAAACAATTATTTAGAGACTAAAAGCTTCACTTATCTTAGTATTTGCTGCAAATTCTTGAAATATTATGCAGACACATTTCTTGATGCTTCCATCAAGATATGTCAGTGCTCTTGTTTATCATAATTACCATAGTTACAAATGCTCGATTATTTAATATTCCTATGTATTACCAATTACTGAAAAGAAAACAAATCTGTTAATACAATTGATCGGCAGTATTTCAAAATTCATAAAGCGGTCCTTATTTTTCAAAATGAATATATTTGAGAGGTAGAACTGGAACTTAAAACCAGTGGTTCAAATTTTTAAGTTCCAGTTCTACCTCTCAAACTTTGCCCACACACGGCTTGTGTGTTTAAAAACACCAACAGTAAGTTTGTTGGCATAAATAAATAATAATTACCATCTGAAGGTTATTTAATCCTGGGATATAAAGTACTTACAATAGTAAGTCACCATTGGGGTAATTTGTCTCTGATGTGAGACTACCTTTGTGGTTTACCAGGAGAAATACGAACTGGTTTGAGAATTTAATGCCGTCCTGGCAGTTTGTCACAATTGCTCAGTGGTAGAGCAGCCGCCCGGTAAGCGGAAGGTCTGTGGTTCAAATCCCAGTTGTGGCATTGAATTTTTAAGTTCCAGTTCTACCTCTCAAATTTTGCCCACACACGGCTTGTGTGTTTAAAAACACCAACAGTAAGTTTGTTGGCATAAATAAATAATGAATATATTTTCCCAAACCATTAGATCTATAGGTCTGTTTTATTGTTTTAATAATTTAACCTCTGGATCTATTTCATGATTAAATGACCAAAAATGATCTGCCACAGTTGGCTTATCAATCTGTTTATATTTAATATTTCTAAAATGCTCCTTCATTCTGGTTTCCAAATGATATTTAGTTTCATCAATGTAAACCCTATCACAATCCAAACACCAAATTGATAAATGCCAAATTATAAAAAATTTGGCACCAAATTTACCTGTTTGGATTGTGACAGAATTTACATTGGTAAAACTAAATGTCATTTGAAAGCAGAATGAAGGAGTATTTTAGAAATATTAAATATAAACAGATTGATAAATCAGTTGTGGCAGATCATTTTTGGTCATTTAATCATGAAAAAAATTCAGAGGTTAAATTGTTAACACAATTAAATGGGCCTATAGATTTAATGGTTTGGAAAACGATATTCCTTTTGAAAAATGACTGCTATGAATTTTGAAATACCACCGATCTATTGTATTAACAGGTTTGTTTTGTTTTCAGAGGTTGGTAATACATAGGCATATTAAGTAATTGAGCATTTGTAACTATGGTAACTGTTATAAACAAGATCATTGACAATATGATGGAAGCATCAAGAAAGATGTCTGTGAATATGTCAAGAACTTGCAGCAAATACTAAGATAACTAAAGCTTTTGGTGCTTAAATAATTGTTTTATTTAAGATTTGTGTTGCTTCACTGTTAACAGCTTCAGTTTTTCAATAAATTTCATTATACATTTTGTTGTAGGTATAAAAAGGATAAAGTGGGTTAAAGCAGGTCATTTAGTGATGGCTTTGAAATCCAGTTTGTTAGCAATACCAAGAGAGAAAATGAATGGCACTTACCACTTGAAATTCACAACTTTCTCTACTCACCATCCACTCTTCTTCAAGCTATGCTTAAAGAGGTTTATTCTTTTATATGCTTCATGTTAATAAGCATAAACATTTGCAGAAATGCCTTAATTAATACTGGTTCACAATAACCAGAGAATGGAAACAAGAAAGGGAATGAATATCAATGACCTCATCAGTAATAAAGATAAATAGTCAATTTTGCACATTGGGACTTCATCTGTTTCTAACTAACCAATGCTATTTTTTCACCTGCTTATAATTCAGCCAACAAGATGTGGATTAGCCAACATCAAAATTCAATAGAGCAAACATTTTCTAAATGCAATATGCAGCTTTATTACTATATTTGATTCCTCTAGTTCAAAGAAGGGTGACAGGAATGCAATTGAGTATTTGCCCTCTTCACTTACCCCATCACCAAATGCAGGCTACCTCTCTTTTCCAGTTCTGTTTGTTTATGGACACACATGTCTTCACAAACAAGGCAAGTTTCAAGGTGTGCAGTGGTGGAACTGAATAGAAACATGATGTATTGGCTTTGTGGTGGCGTGATTGTGATTACGTTACATACATTTTCTTTTGGCGTAGCAAACACAAAGCTTTATTTATACCAAGAATTATACTCCCATTTGGCTCTGAAGTATCTTTTTACCTTGTTATGCAAAGTGATGCCACCACTGACACGATTTGAGGGACTGACCGATTCTCTGAGGTAGATAGATAACAATGAGGGTATGGCCTGATAGTTACCAGTTTGTAGAGAGAAGGTAGGGTTGAAACTACAATGTAGGGGAAATGATACATTGTGTCAGTATTCCCCATGCATGCTCTAGTTGTACCAAGCTTCGTCATTCCTTTATTAACAGTGTACATTGAATTATTTGTTCTTTGTTAATTTAATAGTTTTTAGTGTTCTTTCTAATTTTTGATATTGTTTTTATGGCAGTAGACAGTTTTGAGTTGTATATAAGTAAATTACAGTTGACACTGTGATTAGAAGTTCCTGTGCTCAATGGATCTGCAGGTGTTGAGATATGAGGTTAAGTCATACATACTAGAATTTTGTCCAGTTTTGTTCTCCCAGCCTGCAGTTACAGACAGCTATAGTGGCTGTTTCAAGATACAGCTGCCATAAGTAATTTCTAGTGAAGAGTTAAGCACAATATGGATCTATTATACACTGTCCATCATTTAAAATGAGAAAGTTAAAGCTTGGCCAAGTTTTCTTTCCCATTTCCATTACACAGGAAAGCTTTCCATTAATTTTAAATGCTCATATTTATGATACATATATTTTAACTTTGTTTTTCTCATTCTGGTTACTGTTTTTGGTTATTGGAAATTAGCCTTTACAAATTGTGTTGTAGGAACAAGGGAAAATGTTAGTCAAATCTAAGCAGGTAACTTGGGTTCAATTGAAATTCCAGTCTCTTTGAATGACAGCAAGAAAAACATGAGGGGTGACTTTCTTGTAAAAAGTGTAAAGTGTTTTACAATTCAAACCTATAATAAAGAGTAAAGAATGTCTTAGAAATGGTTAATGCCACAAAAAGTGTATTTTGCGCAAATTGCATATTTGTTTTAACAGAATCTATATTTTTTATGTAATAAGTTTTTGTCCATCTCTTTTTATGAATGAATGAGTGAAGTCTCTTGTGTCCCTTTAAGGGCAAAGGCCTCCCTCTAGAGGGCTAAAGCTCTTTTCATATCTCTCACAGTGAGCTACTCTGTAAGAAGTAGTCTAGGAACACTGAACACTTGATTTTGTCTGTTACTCTGTTTATCTTTTATCTCATTGTCTGTCCTGCACTTCTGAAATTCACAGTTGACTCTCCATTGCTCTACAGCTCTTCTTACATCTGGCAAGTCTGGACCACTGTGTGCCTGCTTGTTCTTTGAAGAGGTCTGCCTATCTGCATCTCGGTCTTCCGCAATGTCTTTTGCCTGTGTATGGGTGCCACATGGCTGCTCTTATCGTCCTTCTGTCATATCTCTTATGGTTTATAAATTTTACAGACTTCATCCAGAATGAAGAGGACTTCAGAGGCTATTCACAGAAAAATTAACATCCATTTCATTTATCCAGAGAATATCATAAAACATTGGTATTGCAGCTAATCAAATTGTTAGAGCCATTTTAAAGAAAACAAGGAATAATGAAAAGTTTTGCATATAAAGTGCAGATTTAATTAAATTAGATTGCGTTCAGCAAGTTCACAAGTAGCCATAGAGGCCCATGTACAAGTACAAATTTAACTTTTTTTTAAACTTTCACTAGGCTTTTCCTGCCGCGTCATATTATTTTATTATATAATAATTAGCAATAAATGGCAGAATGACATCTTTTGTCAGCTATTCAATGCATATCCATTAAGTAGTTTCCAAGCAGGTATCAAACATAATTTAAAATGATTTATCACTAAAGTAGCTAGAAACTACTTACAAAGCTACTTAAGCATTAACAGGATAATTTGTCATTCAGATAATTGTATAGAATAAAATGATTTTGAGTATGGGTACTCTTTAGAAGCAATTTTAAAAGCATGTCAATGCCAACTTTTTCCTCAAGATCATTAGGAAGAGCATTAAAACTTTTATGGCTTCCTAGTATGCACCTTTCTGGAAGCAAGAACATGTTGCTCTGGGACGATAGATATCGCTTTTTTGTTGTTATAAATATGGCTGAATTGCATATAAAGAATTTTAGGATCAAGAATGTGTAAATGCAGGGTAAGGTTAATATTTTCAGTCATCCAAAAAGATCTTTGCATGAGGATTTGTGGTAGAAAGGTTAATGATGAGACAATTGAAACAAATTTAATTAATCTTCTATGATGAAGCATGGTTCCATTTATACAGCTGCAATTTAATGAAAATAACTAGTACAGCAGTTCAAAAAACTGAATTACATGACAAGAAAATTGGGATATGGTGCATAGTAAATGTGTACTGGATAGTGAGGTCAGTGTGTTTCATAAATGCAGAGTATAAGAGGAATTACATATTCTCATATAATTTTTACTTTTTCTATCACTTAGCTATAATAAATAGAGGAAATATAGTATTCCACTCAAAAGTTGAAATCAATATTAGACCTTTGGAAATACTTATTCTGATTGTTCTTATTTTAGAAACTTATTCTGAAGTTCATTGACTCTTTCCTTCACAAGAAAGGAAACAGAAGAGGAAAGAAAAGTTGTAAGCATCTTCAAAGGATGTGACACCAACTTTTTTAAGAAAATCCCTTCACCTTGTTACTCCTTGCATAGCAAATGTTTCATTAATTTTTATATTCCCAAAACTAGCTCTTGACAATTTTATGGAAAATAATTAATGCTATTTGCATGCACACTTCAAATTTTCTGCAAATAGACTGTGAAGTGCTGTTCATTGTGAATTAATTGCTTTCTCTACCATATACATAGTAGGTTCAGAAGGTATTGCATTCCACCCAAAGGTTCAATACCGAGGTTTCACTAGAAATATGTGTTTTGAGGTCCTCTAAATCAAGCAAAGCATTTCTAGAAAAGGGACAGTTTATGTGCATACCTGCATATGTACAGCATAACTCAAAAATTAAAGGTGGGTTAAATACCAAACAAGGTATTTAAGTTCAGCAGCTTACAAGAATGCAACAAAGGTTTTAGAAAGTCCCCCTCATTCCAGACACTATAATTATATGGACCATTTTTTGAAAGTGTGGATTTTCTCAAAAATGACTTAACGAATTTGATTAAAATACCATATTGTTACTGTTATTCCAAAACCTTGCAAATCCACCAATAGCTGGAATTGAGATGTTAGATAAAACAAACAGATTAAAGCACTACTGAGCATTCTGTAATATGTTATAATGGAATCACAAAGAACTTTCTCACCAAAAACTAAATACAAAACCGTGTAAAACAGAGTGAGGTAATTTCTGTTACTCTAAGACCACGTAAATATAGCATTTGGATTTCCAAGGTTTTGGTGCCTTATTCTGTAAATGCAAAACCTCATAAATCGTCAATACTGGGTCTTGGTTGTTAAAATTTATGAAAGTGCTTGTGATAGCAATGGAGATGTGAAGCATTGGCATTGCCGATTTCCTTGATATGAATGCTTCTTCACATGCTTTTCATTGTATTATTAGACTGCAGCTTTCGATGCACCATTTACATTTTGGTAGGTGAGCAACCTATTACACTAACAAAACACTATTTTATAGATGTATTGTAACCAAACATGGTTTATATTAATTCTTCTGTGAAGAAATCAATGTTATTGTTAAATCAATGTAAAATAATTTCTTTTAAGGGAACAATACGCTTAGCAATTAATGATATTGCGAGTGACAAACCAATGATGAAGGAGGATTTTTACCTCTGTACACCCACATCATTATCTTATTACTTCTACAGTTTTATAACATTGTCAGTGTTGTTACATTAAACAAATATTTAAGTAAAACGTTTACATACATATAGTTTTTTCAATAAGGTGGAGTGGGGGAATTCGGATAGTGGTGCTTTTTGGGTAATGTTAAATTTGTATAATGTGCTGCCGTTTCTGGTCTCACAGTTAAGGACAGAGTCTTGTTAATGTGTGTGTGCTTAGTTCTGCACAGATTCTGCTTTTAACAGGGATGTGACATCAGTTTTTCTTGTCAAAGGTAAGGTGGGAATACCTCTACAACATGTAGCATGTAATATTTTGGTCAGAAAACTTAATTTTTAGCTGGTCTCATAATTTTCTTACTGTTTTAAGTAGTAAATGCTTGCTTGGTATTTTGCAAGCCATTATAGTAAAAGGTGGCGTTGATCATTTGCACAGCTTGAGAATTACATCTGACTGGTAACACATTGTCTTGAGCGGCTATTCCAATAACAATCTGTGGAGTTAACAGGTGTATTTGTTTCTCCGATATGTAACTCATTTCCATTAGGACCTATATTTTAAATTATTATATTAATCCTTAATTAATTTGTGCACATTTTCAGATGGTATGACTTTACAAAAGCAAAAATTTATGGCTACAGTAAAACAATGAAGCTGTGAAACAGGCAATCTCATCCGTAGTAGAGGATAATCTGGTGCGAGTCAAGTTTTCAAGGTACCATATATGACTATACAAAGTTAAATTAAAATTAAATGAACTGAATGACTTGCAACATATAGCATCTCCTTCAGCATCATTAGGTCATCTGTGTTTTCATACATTACACAGAGAAAAAACTGGCAAATTGTGTCATGTATTTAGAAAGTTGTGGATTTGGCTTGGCTGTACTGCAGTATATGCCCTACTCTTATGCCCTAAAACATAACGTTGAGGTAGCTTCTTCTTGGACAGAGAACAAAATTTGAGAAGATTGGTGTGTTGACTTTTGTAGAAAAAAAATGACCTTAGTTTGAGGAAGCCTGAAGGTCTCTTTAAGACAGGAGCAGCTGTTGTCAACAGACATTCAATTTTTGAGTTGCTAGGGAAGTTATTAATGGAGTCTCTGCCAGATAAGCCAATCCACATATATAACATGGATGAAAGTGGACTCCCCTTAAATAATCAGCCAACAAAAATAATAGAAATGAAAGAGAAAAGCGAGGTAATGAGTCTGACAAGTGCAGAGAGGGAGGAAACACTGTTGTAAAATGTTTCAATGCCACTGGAACACATATCCCACCCCTGATTATGTTCAAGTAACTACATCAGTGTCCCGAGTTTAAAGACAATCTTCCTAGAGATCTAATTTCTGGGAGTGAGATTGGACATTAATGAAGTATTTCTAAAATTTCTTCACCTCTACCAAGTTCATGGCACACCAGGAAGAGTATTTCTCATTTTAGATCATCATACATCTCATGCAGTGTTTGCAGCCCTTAAATATTGCCAGAACAACAGCATTGAACTCCATGTTTTGCAGCCTTGCAATCATTGTCTTGTTCAAGGCACTGAAAGCCAATAATCATGAGGCTACATCATAGCTTGATAAAAATTCATGGTCCAGCATAACCAAAATTCAATTCAATGCAATGTTCAAAGAACCATGGATGATAACAGCATCTGTGGGATTAGCAGTGAAAGGATTTTCATGTAAAGGAATATTTCCCTTTAGGCCTCAAGCAGTCAAAGACTTCTGATATCTGGCTTGCAAAACATTCTCACCCTCAACTAATTCTAACAGTAATGGAGTACAACATGAAGAGGGAATTGATGCCGAACAGCCCAGCACTTCACAATCCCTTGTAGGTGTATTACCTGAAAGAACTGTTCAAGAGGTCCTTTCTAGTCCTGAGGAGTGTGATCGTGAGGATTTTGAACTAAGCAAGCAGCTTGCCATAGCACATAACCAGAATATGCAGCAATCATTAAGACATGAAATTTCTGTAAAGTTAATTCAGTTTAAAAAAAATAAGAAAATACTTCTCAAAGAAAAACAAAAAGAAACTAGACAGTCAAATAAGTCCATTGACTTGTCATCTAGTGAAGAGGATACTGCTAATGATTCCAACATAGTTGAGTACCAATGTGGATTCTGCTGTGTCAGCTACTACTCTGTCATCTGTTCAGAAAGGTGACTGGATTTACTAATGTAAAGTATGGTTTCATGGGAGATGCATGGGAGCTGAAGGAAGGAAAGAATAATTTGTTACATTTCTTAATTTTTCCAATGGTTCACATTTTATAAGAATTGATAACTACATAATTCCACTTTAAAATATCTATTGTAATATTACCTGTACACAGAGTATTTCAAACATAGAGGGTATAAATTCAGGTATGCATTCCCCTCATGTAGACAATAAAAAAATACCATTACAATATATGTCTGGAAATGCTTGGTTTCTGAGTTATGGCCTTTGAAATAGGAATATTCACTGGAATGTTTTGCTTCTCGCAAGTACTAGGTAACAAATCCATGAGGTGTATGAGAAAGAATGTTAAACTGCCGAGTTGTTTACATGAGCTATCACACATGCACGGCGAGACTGCGTTTAGAAGCAACTATCTCTTCAGGTAAGCAACATCTCATATTGGCAGGTGCAAGAGATCATCCATTTGTGTTCTGTTACTGACTGTACGCCAAGTTATTAGTATTTCGCTGTTCTAGTAAACAAGATAACAAGTGAATGCAGCACTCGACCACTAATGCCAATACGCCCGGTCAGTTTGCCAGGTAGTAGTTGCTGTGACAGAAGATATTAACAGGACACTCTTGACAGTTCATTCTGTGGGAAAGCGTACATTGAGTGTTGTGTTTGGCACTCAACTGAGTGACATGCACTCTAATCAGGAGCTGGCAGAAGTACACTTCATGTGTAGTAAGGTGAATGGCAATACTGCACTAGTTTGTTTGTACCAAGAGAGGTACCCACAGCAGAGATACTTCATTGAGCATTCATCAGGAAGTTTCTTGCACGCTGGCATTCCTGCGTAATTCAGTGGGGTTGCTTGCCAGCACTTGGATCGAATTATTTTTTGTTTTTTTAACGACACTTAATTACCAGGATCACATCAGTGTCACTGGTGTGCCAGAATTTCGTCCCGCAGGAGTTCTTTTACATGCCAGTAAATCTACTGACATAGAGCTGTCATTTTTAAGCTCACTTAATAACCATCATTCTGCCCAGATTTGAACCCACGACCTTGGAATCAGTAGGCCAGTGTCTAACCAACTGAGCCATCCAGACTGACACTCGGATCAAAGATTTCCTGATTTACGGATAGGTAGAGGTGGCTCAATCGCTTGGCCATTTAAAAGTGTTGCTATATTTGTGTCCACTGCCTGACTTGGAAACTCCTGAGAATTGAACTGTGGTAGGTTGTGAGGAAATATGCAATACACCTGGAATTTGAGGTTGTGTTTGCACGGCCATGAGACATCGACCTGAGGCCTGCATTCAGGCAGGAGGTGGACACTTTCAACATCTTCAGCAAAGCAAACTACATGCAGGAATAAAAACATTGTTTTGAAGGCGTAACTCAGAAACCAAGCATTTCCAGATATATGTAGTAACTGCCTTTTATTGTCTACATATGGGGAATACATATGAGTTATTCCATGTCAAATCGCACAAAATTTGACCTTCATGTCTCCGATTTCATTAATATTAAATGTACGTGTTCTGTGAATGAAAAAATGATCCCCTATTCTTTGTTTGTCTGTAAATTAATTATTTTGGTAAATATAAAGCATTAAACTTTCGGATATTTCTCGCACACCGTTCTACATAAACATGAATATCTCTGGTATTATTTTTCAGATAAATATGATCTGTAGCTCATTTTGAACATTGAAATGTGTACTTTATTTATACGTTAAACAAAAAACAATTAGTTTGATATTTCCTATTTTTACAAGGCATTAACATTATAAACGTCATTAACAATACTTACTCTAAACTAAAAATTTTCGGCAAAATTTTTAAAACTTAGCTTGATGATGCCATGTAATCCTAGAAAAAGTTCAGATTGGAATTCTAAATACATGCAGAGAAATTAAATAACTTACCAAGCCGTGCAGACTGGAGTAACGCTGCATTCGCGGCTAGAAGGTAAACACACTATGTGCAGCTGATTGCAAGTCATGCGTTGTACTTCTGTCAAGGTCAAACTGTTAGCATAGACACTGAAATGGGTCATTTCACGTCAAATCAAACATTTTTGAAACTTGACATACTATTTAATTTAAAAGGTGAGTTAATTAATAACACTGAACAACACTTACAACATATTTTTCCAGGACGCGTTTCAAAGGTTAACTTTCCTCCATTATCAACCGGACAATAACTGGGTTTCCATGGTGTTTCATGGTGCGGATGGTGATGCTTCTTCTGGTAACAGTTCAATGAACTTACTGAAAATGTCACTCTGAGGAATGTCGAAATTAAATACTCGGTTTCTATTTTTTAAAATAAAGATTTGTTCCCATGTGGACAGTTCTTGTTTTCCGGTTATGTGTTTGAGAAGTTTCGGTTCTAGCTTTATGTCATGACTTTTTGTCCAAAAGTGAAATGCAACTGCTGATTTTTCTAATTGTTTACTCTTAATGTTTCTAACGTGTTCCTTGGATCTGATTTCTAAATTTCTTTTGGTTTTTCCTATGTATATTTCATTACAATCACTGCATTCAATTTGGTATATGCCAAATTTTTTGTTAGGTGGAATAGCATCTTTGATGTTTGAAAGTAGTAGGTTTTTTATGGAGTAATGGTTTACTGGTGCCAGCTGAATGCTGTATTCCTTGAACACTTTTTTAAATTTATTAAAGGCCCATGGATGATATGTGAATTTTTTGAATATCAAGGGGCCTATTTTATATTATGAGTGAACCTAAAACAATGGCATGCAAAACTGCAATTGTTTTACTTTAGGCTGCTACAACCACGAAAATTCTAAACTTCATATAATATTTAGTATAATGGTTTTTATATAATACAGTATGCGAATATACCGTAAAAATAATATTAATAAAGCGCAAAATAAGCGTGTCACACCCAAAAGAAAACATATGGATTATTTAATCTCATCTATTGATAAGGTTAAAAAAATTGGAGAAAATAGTATGTCAAGTTTCAAAAACGTTCCATTTGACATGAAATGACCCATTTCAGTGTTTATGCTAACAGTTTGACCTTGACGGAAGTACAATGCATGACTCGCAATCAGCTGCACACGGTGTGTATACCTTCTAGCCGTGAATGCAACGTTACTCCAGTCTGCACGGCTTGGTAAGTTATTTAATTTCTCTGCATGTATTTAGGATTCCAATCTGAACTTTTTCTAGGATTACATGGCATCATCAAGCTAAGTTTTAAAAATTTTGCCGGAATTTTTTAGTTTAGAGTAAGTATTGTTAATGATTATAATGTTAATGGCCTTGTAAAAATAGGAAATATCAAACTAATTGTTTTTTGTTTAATGTATAAATAAAGTACACATTTCAATGTTCAAAATGAGCTACAGATCATATTTATCTGAAAAATAAATCCGGAGATATTTATGTTTATGTAGAACAATGTGCGAGAAATATCCGAAAATTTAATGTTTTATATTTACCAAAATAATTAATTTAAAGACAAACAAAAGAATAGTATCATTTTTTCATTTGCAGAACACTTACATTTAATATTAATGAAATCAGAGACACGGTCAAATTTTGTGCGATTTGACATGGAATGACTCATATCTGAATTTATGTCCTCTATTTTTGAAACACCCAGCCACCATTAGAATAATTGAGCCATAGTCATATCCAATTAACCCCTCAAAATTTCCATTTCAAATTTGGCGGGTAATTCTGATAACTTGGTTTTTGCATTAGAATTATGATTAATGATAGTGATCCTATTGTGATCCATAATAGTGTACTGCTTGTGTGCTTATTTGAATGCTGGGTACTGTGTAACATTTTATTTTGAATGAAAATGTTATCTGATGTATCAAAATTACCCTGCACTACCCTATAGTAAACTGTCATACTATTACTATAATGCTATAATTAATTGGTTCTCTTTTATATAAATTCAAATGGTGTATACCTGAAATCAGAGTATTACCGCAAAAATTTTGTAAATCCATTTTCTAGCTTATTTATTGCTTTGCCCAATTAATTCAAAATTATATTTAATAGGTGCTTAAATACATCGTGGATCATTGTCTTTCAACTCCTTCCAAAATATTGGGTTTAATTACATTTTTTTTTTCTTTTGAAGAAAAAAAAGTTAAGAGGTCTTGGAATAACAGTGATGCTATGTTTAAAATATTTTCATGACAAATAAAATGTGTGTCTTGAATTTCCTGGGAATGTCGTCAGTTCTCTTTGTTGTGGATGACTTATATAACTGGTAAACCATAAGAGATAAAAATCATAGTGCATAAAAAATTTGGGTCTCCTTAAAATATACAATTTATGAGAAATATGTTTTTCTGTGTAGTGAAACCTTCTCAAGATATTCCTCGTTATTTGAATTTTCCAGTATTTCAATATTTATCAAATGGGAAGTCTTAGTTGCCTTTATATGTCCTGGACGTGCAAAGAGAATGGAATTTCAAAGCCATCACATAGTGACCAGCTCTTAAAAGATTTGATTACTGTTTAAACCTGCTGCATTCCACTACTCCCTTTATACCTGCAAGAAAATATTTAATAAAGTTATTTCTCCAAATGTTTCTCTTGATTAAGATGAGGTACTTAGAGGAATAAGCATTTATGAGAATATAACTGGTAGTTATTTTGTGGCTGTTACTCCATGGTCTGCTGGAGATGTTCTAAATGTTTCATCCACTACTGCAGTGGACATCTTCATTGGTGTGGTCAAAGTTTCCTCAGAGAAGGTTTCACTGCGTCTGATGCATTGACTGTCATTGCTGCTATATTTATAATGAGAGCGGTCTCCTGTAATTGGTATGTAGGCCTCATGTGGCTGACACTTTTGTAGCCCACACTAGAGAATGCAAAGTCGCAGATAGGTGTGGTTTCCATCCTCAGGAATGGACTTTCTCTCTCAACAAATGCCGATGGAATATGTCGTTGACCTTTGTCATTTTCCTAGACCTGTTCATTTTCTTCACTTGCAGTGTGAGATTTCCTTGTGGAAGGAGAGATGTATGACCCATGCTGCTACTACTTAGGTACATGCAGAACAAACAATATTCAAAGGCTGGTTTTTATGCGATTGGTGGAATGCTTTTGTACAAGTTTTGCAATGTGAGGATAGATTATAAACGGAATGACACTTGCGAGAAACATATTAAGCCTGAAACTCACAAAAGAAAGAGAAAAGTCGCCAAATGACAGTGTAATAAAGAAGAAGCAGCTTGCCTTTGAAGAATCGATTTCCAGTGCAAAACGAGACATTATAAGGAAGAATTTGTGTTGGGTATCACCAAAATGATGCTAAGGGTAAGTTAAATAAGATGTATTAATTCATACATAAATAAAGTAAAAATAAAATGGTTTACTTTTAACAGAAGAATAAAGTTGAATCAATAAAATTGTAAACAAATGCAACCACTATCTCTGTGGACTGCTTTTTGCAGTTTTGAAAACCAAGAGTAAGATGAAAAACCTATACACATAGAATGTAATAAATTAATAAATAATAATTGCTATAACCATTTATAATCAATTTGAATTATAAAAGCCATAAAGTCAGTTATTTACAAACATTGTAAAAATAAAATGGGAAAGAAAATACCTATGGTTTGATGTTTCATAATTCCATGTAAAAGGATAATTACCAGTGTTCTTATGTATTATTTTTTGTTTCTGCATTTCGGTAAATCAGTACTCATATTACTCTTTTTTTTTTAATTTTTTTTTGCAGGAGCTCCTTGCTAACAAGCATACATCAGTATTGCACTCTTAACACGAATCATCAAACCAGAGGGTGCTAAGAAGCATTCTATTCCAAAATAAAAAAAGAACAGCAATAACACTGGACAACAAAACTGACCTTCAAAAATTTTTTTTTTTACACTAAATGTGTCATTTCTTATGTATTTTGACATGCTGAGTTCAAATATGGCCTTTGTTTTTGTCTAGCACCCTCAGTTTTTTAGTAAATCATGTACTTACACTTCTAGTCATTTATAAATAAAATGTAAAGTCACCGTAATATCAAAGACTAACTGGTAATATGTAGAAGAATCCTTAATATTGAAATTACATCTAATTTTGTAAAAGTAACCAATTAACATACCTCCAAACATTGCCAACTCATGTTCAAGTCCATGCTCTACTGCTGTCAGTTGAATTTCTGCTGTTTGCTGCTTCTTCTGTACTTTCCTGTGGTTTCTCTTTTGAGGTTCCAGCAGTAATCTGTAAGCATATTGGAATTCCATCTTCCTTGATACCATTTCTCCATTTGGGAAATACCTTGGTGGAATCTTTCTCCATGTTCATCACTAACTTGTCCTAGGTTTGCAGGGAAAAAGTCCAAATGGGAATGCAGGAAGTGCATTTTGAAAGACATGTTGCAACCTAGATTTCTATAGGTTCCTAGTAATTTTTCAATTGTTCATAATTTTGTGCTCTAGTATTACCTAAGAACTGTTCGCAAATGGTCTTGAATGACATCCATGCTTCAAGTTCCACATGATTCAATTTACTTTCAAACAGCTGATCTTTCATTAGTTCTCGAATCTCGAGGCCCAGCAAAAATGCCTTCCTTCAACTTAGAAGCACTGATTTTTGGAAATTTTTCTTCTAGGCATTTGAAACCTGCTCCAGATTTGTCTAATGCATTGACAAAATTCTTCATTAGGCCTAATTTTATATGAAGTGGAGGCAATGAAATTTTTGATCTATCAACCAATGGTTCAGCTGAGATATTCTTTTCTCCAGGGACAACATTCTTCCGGGAAGGCCATATTTTTGTGTCGTATCACGGCTATCCCATTCGCACAAAAAGCAGCAATATTTCGCATATCTGCTTTGCAATCCTAACAGTGTTCCAATTATTTTGAAATCACCACAGATGGACCAGTTGTATTTGTCATAATGCACTTTTTTAATATTAGCTTCATATTTTTGTAACTTTCTTTCATTTGTACCGCATGACCAATGGGTACCAATGGTTGTGTATTACCATTATGTAAAAGCACAGCTTTCAAACTTAATTTTGAAGCATCTATGAAGAGCCGTCCATTCATCTGGGTTGTGAATTTTACCAAGAGCATTCATCAAACCATCAATATCACAACAATAACTCAAATTCTCTTCCATTCTGAAATATTTAATCAGGTGCTGTTCTCGTCAAAAAGTTGATATGGATGTGTAAGAAATTCCATTCCTTTAGCCTAGAACCTAAAAGTTCTGCTTGTATTTTGGAAAGATTTAAGTCTCGGACCAAACATAAGATAGTGTAGGGATTCAAAAATAAACAGATGAAACATTTGGAAATGTAATAATTTATTCGCTATTAGGAGACACAAAAACAGGAAATAAATTGTCAAAGGCAAAATTATAATAACACTACAGTCCTTACTAACTAAAGCAATAAAATAATAAAAAATAAATGTTATTATCACTATTAGATCTTGTAATCTATGTCAATCACTATAACAGAAATTCAAGCCATTACAGTCAGTGCCAATTCAGAAAACAGACCTTTTTTTTAAAAACTGTGAGTGCCAGAGAAAAACTTTTTGCACCATTGAATTCAACACTAAAAGCCACATAATGAACATCCAATTTCATGCTGAAAAATTTTTGGCTGTTGTCCAGTGTAATTATTGTTGGGGGAAAAAGTAAATTTTATGCTTATGTTCACTGTGAAAGTTTGGATTTTTAATGCTAATCTTTGATATTCCTTCAAGTGAGTTCTTTTGTTCTTTTTTATTCAGGAGGACAATAGGGGGACATGACATTGAATACCATAAAACCTCTAATGCTAATTTTCTTCAAGTTCCAAAGGTAACTTTTTATATTAAATATTATTCAGTTAACATACAATTGAGTAGTAGGCAGCTTTATCATACTCACAAAAATAATTTTTATTTTGTTCAGTTTAGTTTGAAACAAAAAAAAAACCTGGATCATTTTTTCAAGTGAATTCTTGATAAGTATCAACATGAAAGCAAGGACAAATTGAATTAAAAGATTAATTTATATTCTTTAATATAAATAAAGCAGAAATTTCAAACACAAGAATTTGATGGAAAAAGTTATTTATATTATACACAAAAGGTTCTTTATTACCAAAAAGGTTATTATATATTGTGACAAAACGACAAAAGTACAGTCCAGTTATTTTTTTCTCACTTTATTTTTCTTCTAAAACTTATGCACAAATACATTTCTTTTCTTGACATTAACACATCTTCAGTCCTTCATGATATTACAACTCTCAACTGTTTTCTTGTCGTAACCTTGATTCGCACTTTTCTGTCTCTCAAACTTTGACGATATAACCCTCATCAACTGCTTCAGTATCTTCCTTTCAACACAACTGTACACACGCAGCTGACACGCACATACTCAAACTAAAAACTCCCTGACTCCCATCTGTAACTAAGTCCTCCTGCTTGTTGCCTCGCCTTCTTATATAGCGAGGATGACGTTACATGAACCTTTCTCAACTTCACCTTTTTGGAATCTAAAATTTCATCAGCTGCCAGACACTTCTTGGATAATCTCGAAAAACCCTGTGACCTGGTACGCTCGTTGTGTCATGTGTTTACAGTCGTGCAAGCCAGCCTAGCCTTGAGCACCTTTGATGCACGTACCACCAGTGGTGTGGGCAGCCCGGCCCTGAGTCTTTACTGTGCACTGCAGCTGGCATCCAAATATTTATAACTTTGTGTATTTACTCAAATAAATGTTCTAGAAATTTTGAACAATTCTCTTAACTTCTTTTTCTCTGACAAAAAGTTACGTTTGCTTAAATTTTGGGTCAAAATGATAACTCAAAAACATGAAAATGATGCAATTTGTTTCTTTGTCTCTCACTCTCTCTGTCTCTCTCACTCTCTTTTTGTGCAGATTTAAGGTGTGTTAACTAGGTAGGTCAAACAAGGTGTAAATTAATTGTAAATCAATAGTTCAAATAGTAGTAATGTTTAAGACCACAATAATATTAAAAAGGCAATAATAGTTGCTTTATTTCTATAAAGAATTCAACATAGCATAAGCTAATAGTTGTTTCTCTTTCTTGACATTAACTGAGTTTGTTTCGCATTTTAGTTCTTTTTCAAATCATTTATATACTTTTTGCTGTATACACATTAATAGATGATATAACTAAATTGTTATAGTGAAATTTTGCTCTTTTAGTAATTATTTGTATCTTAATGTACTGTGCATTAATTTCTGTTTAATGTCTGTTATATTTGTTGCAGGCTAGCTTCCCAGTTGAGAAGCTTGATCAGACAGCTGTGAAAGAATGGATGGCCATATATAGTAAATGTGGTGCTAATCTACCTACTACTTCCCACATTCACAGACATTTTGTGCCAAAGTCTTCCAAAGAGATAAAATACAGCATTATAGAAGAAGTTGCACAGAGTCTCCTAATCACATTCTCTGATGAAACAGCTGATCATAAAAGATGTATATTTGCCACTAGAAACATTGCAAATTAATTTTGTTCAGAATATTTATTTAGGATCCTGCTCATTCTTGTCAACAGCAAACAGCACAACCTGCACTGAAACCATTATTGACACATTGAAGAAACTTGAAGAAAAATATGAAAATATCTTGGAACTCTGCTCACACAGTGCATCCTTTATGATAAAATGTGCTAAGTGTTTGAAGGTAATAATATGGGGAGAGCGAAATACCTCCAAATGGGCTCCGCTGTGTTTTGCCTTTCTGCAACCTCCATACTCATTGCCATCTGCCACTATGATATAAAGGCACAGATGAAACCATACATTTTTAAAACTACTTTTAAAGGCTTTACGTGCCAACTTTATGAAAGGAGATGCTGGAACTGCCCACCGTGTTCTCCCTACATTTTTGGCACCTTGTTAGGAAACAATTCATCACTCACTGTAGTTCACATTGGGAAATGCTGGCAATTTCCTGGCAGATATTTTGTTGTAATTCTTCCAGGGTATATGGGTTTGTCTTGCACACTTTGTTTTAAGTTACCTCAAAGATCAAAATCACAGGGGATTAGGTCGGGGGACCAAGGGGGCCATAACTCTCTACTAATAATTCTGTCCTGAAACACACTTTTTTGATTTTTATCATTGAAAGATTGACCATATTAGTTGCTGCAAAGCCTTGTTGAAAAAAGGCAAAATTACGCTCCCTGTCTGTTAATTCACATGTGTATGGGTGCCAACTAAAAATTGGACCTACAACTCTTTCTCAGTTAATGGTGTATCGTACACCAATTTTTTTATCATGGAGGGGTACTTCATGAACTATATCAGGATTTTCAGAGCTCCAGTAATGATTATTTCATGTACACACATATCCATGAAGGGAGAACCAAGCCTCGTCCATGAAAAATATTAAATGAAAATCTTTCTGCAAATTGCACTTTCCTTTGGTGTGCTGAGTTAATACATACAAATCAAATAAATACATATACTGTGCCATAATACACTTAGTGACTAGTACAGGACAAAATAACTCATAACTGAACCACATCACATCACCGTCAATTCAGTACTGCAGAACAAAACCACGTCAGCAGCTTGACCTTGTTTACGCAGCAGTCCATTGTCATGTTTCTACACACCCAGCGAAAAAACTCCGTGTAGCCCACTTGGAGGTATTGTGCTCTCCTGCTAGATGAAAATGTTACACTTCACTTGCTGGCTCATGAGTTTAATTTAATTTGAGAACTATACCAAGAATGTCTGTCAGATTTAAATGTAGTTGTTGTTAAACTAAAACCATTTTTCAGGAATTCAAGAAAACTAAAATATTAGTAAATAGAATTTTTAAAAATTAATTTTCCTGTACTAAAACCAAAATAAAATTGTTTCTAATTTCAGTTCTCTTGCACTGGTCCAATTGGTTTGAATCAGTACTATATTTGAATGGCTATTTTGATGCAATTATAGAGTTTTTGAAAAGCACTGAAAACTCTTCTAACTTGATCAATGCATTCTTGGAAAAGCTTTCTCCTCCAAAAATGTCAAGGATTAAAATACAAGCAAACTTTGTAGCACAAAATTATTGTCTTATAAGTGAAGCCGTCATGGAGCTTCAGTCTAAACAAAAACCAGGCTCATAAAGTTCTTCGGTGGTAAAACCAGAATTTATATTAATGGTGGAAAGTCATTTTGATGACATATCTTTACTGAATTCTCTGTCTCCAGAAGTTCCCAAAAAGTAATGGCAGAATTTAAGTTAACGTGGGCAAAACGCAATTACCAAAATGAACAAATACATGCTGCCTCCCTCTGTGGTGTGGGGGTAGTGTGTCTACCTCACATTCAAGAGATCCTGAGTTTGAATCTTGGTCAGGATGAGTTATTTGAATAAGATTTTTACGGTGTTTTCCCTTATTCTGAGAAGGCTGATGTTGAATAACTGTAAGCTCTGTGGAACTCAGGCTCTTTTGAGCATAATTTCATTCATTGTCTGATATGACCTGCCAGGTTAAAGGACGTTAAACCTTAAAAAAAATTCTTGCTAACCATTGAAGCTAAACTATGACTAATTTGCAATTTGTTTGATCCAAGCTTTGCTCTTTCGGCAAATGCCAACCATGGAAAGATAAAGAAAAGGTTGGCCCAGATTGTTGTTGTTGTTTTTTTTTTGTTTTTTTTTTTTTCAGTAACTGTAAAGATACTGTCTTTGTTATGTTTCGTTTGTTAATATCCTGAGAAATCAATTTATGACTGGGAATGAGGATGTTGCAATTAAATCCTTCTCAAACTGAAAAGTTCAATGTTTGCCATATTTTCTAGTTCCTGTCTGCAGACAATTTGGTTGCCAGTGTCTAATGCAAACAATGAAAGATTTTTTTAAGGTATAATTTTATTATGGGACAGATTGATGGCTTGAAATGCTGGAAAAAAATATAAACAGGTGCAGTGC
Organism: Tenodera sinensis; assembly: GCA_030765045.1. NCBI lineage: Eukaryota > Metazoa > Arthropoda > Insecta > Mantodea > Mantidae > Tenodera > Tenodera sinensis. The sequence continues at coordinate 88,092,797 of CM060961.1, read as the reverse complement.
TCCAGTTTGGGGAAGCTTAGGAGGAGCAGAAGTTTGGTAATACAAAAGTATAATGTAATGGGTCATAACATTAACTTAAAAATAATGTTGGTATATTATATGAAACAAACAAAGGTTTACTGAAATATTTACAGAATTATTTCCTGTGTAAACATTTTATTTAGAAAAACAAAGACTTTATTCAATGCACTACTGAGTCGAGAGTGTTTCATAAGTCAATGTAAGTTTTAACAGCACAACATATAACTGAGAGAACATTTCCAGAACTACTTTATTATATTTAATGATCAATGCTTATAACATTGTAGGATTTACAGCAGTGCAATTAGTCTTGTTTTTCTTTTCCATATTTCAACTTTACAAAATTCAAAGAACCTTGTAATGTTAATTCCGGTAGAGAAAATTAAATGTACATATTGGAATAAACTGATAAAAAAAGAAAAAGAGCACTTTTTCAGCAATTTACATCAATCTCCGCTCACAGTGAAATTAAAAACACAAATGGTAAAATTTAATCTCCATAAATACATATCCCTGACCATGCCAAACATTTTTTCTATAATTTTATCTATTATAGTGTGTTGTGCTTCCATTTTTCCCTGAGTTGCTTCATTTGTAATTTTTTCTATTCTAGAAGTTCTGTTTGTCCTTAAAAGATCCATTTCTGCTGTTAACAATATGCTTTCTTTGTTTGTTTGTTTTTTTTAACTGGCCAAATTTCTGAACTATATTTTATTATCTTTTTAACTGTTGAATCATAAATGTATTGCTTTTTCGTCTTCCCCATATTATCTCATTGAGTAGGGATGTAACTTTGCAGCCCTGAGCACTTCATTTCTCTTTGTCGTTTTAATAATCAAGTTATTACTTAGTATTAAACTTGCTGAATTCCCTTTATGCACATACATTTTGTTTTCTCCTTGTTGATTGTCAAATCACCCTTTTCATATTGTGAAAGAAATTCATTTCCTTCTCATGAATTAAGTCTTCATACTTTTGTACCATTAGCACTTGATCATGTGCAAAATGTAATGGGTTAAGCATATCATCTATCTGTATTTCTGTGGGTTTGCAACACTTTTTCCAATGTTCCAATATGTTCTATAAATAAATTTGGAATAATATAGGAGAAAGGGTGCATCATTGTCTCAAACCTTTGTTTACATCAAATTTTTGTGTTATTTTATTTTAATGCATGAGAACATTCCTTTGTATAGTTATTTGATTGCTTATCATGGTTATTGAATGCTTCATAATTTCATTTATGGAATACTGCCATATGCTGTTGTTTGATTTATAAATACTATGTGAATCTCGTGGTTAACCATCACTTTTTTCCCTATTGTGTTAAACAAAATGTTATCCAGAGTAGTTCTTTGTGCTCTAAAATGTGTTTCGTTTTTCTGTGTCCCTTTTGGAATACTTATACAAAAATTTGTATGTAAAAAAATAGATTTGTTATAGCACTATTTTATGTTGATAAACTTTTCATGAGATTAGCTATTGTGTAGGATTTGAAACTTTCAAGGCAATGATTATTAACAATGATAATTAATAATGATTAGCTATTTCAGAGTGGTCTATTTTATTAGTTTGAATTTCAAAGACTATAACTTTTTTTGTGTGTGTGTATTTCTTATGCAAAGCGTAAAATTTTAAACCCATCACGTAGCAGCCCTGTTTTAAAGATTTTATTATCGCTTCATCCTCTTGTATCCACTTGTACCTGCAATAAAATGTGTACTGAAACCCTCTCTGGAAATTTTGTTCTCAATTAACATGAAGTAGGTAGAAGGAGAAGCCTTTATAAGAGTAGGTTGCGGAAGATTAGGTAGGGGGTCATGCGAGTATTTGACAACAGAATTTCTTAACTGACCAATTTGACAATTAGACTGAAAAAGATAATGTTTCACCAGATGATGTAATTTTACTTGGGCAAATGTAAATGTAGAACACAGAATATTTTCAAATGTCTAAATGCTATTTGGTATTCTGTAGCATTATATCAGTAAAATCACCTTGTTCAAGAATACCCCTGTAAGGGGATGGTTCTGACCAGCTTCAGCCGCTGTGGTGTGAGCACTGCAGACCCTTGTCACTCATGGTATTTCTGACGTTACTAGAAGTACGCTGGGTCAAACATTTGAGCTCCTCCCGCAAGGGAGTTGTTTGGATTGGTTTAGATCCAACAGGACTGTGGTTCCCATTACCCATGGGTGATTGGGTACCTATTTCTGGACAAGGCTCAGGCAGGGTTGTGAGATGTCGTAATTGTCTCCGTCACTAACCTGGAGAGCTAATAGATGGAGTTAGATAACTTCAACCCCACCGAGATCTTAATAGGCTTTCTTTATGGATTGACGTGCATAAGTGGCATATCCACTTTTGTCCTAGTGTAAGCTGGCCCAAACGAGTGGGGATAGTGTATAAAATAGGTACTATCTCTAATGGAAAAGCTTCACAGAGTTTCAGCTCCCTGGGTGCTAGTGGGGCATAGCAGGTTGCTACCTCTTGCCTCCATTATTTAATGTGCCCGTATTGTGATGGCTGCTAGGTGGGGCCTGGCACCAGAATGATGAGATCTGAGCACTTGTTAGGGACTTCCACGCGTCTCTTTGACCTGCCTTGCTGCAATCCTGTGTGGCACCTTCGGTTACCTCATTTCATCCCTGCCTCCTGTGGGGTAGTAGCTACAATAGATCTGTGTAGGTTGAAGTGAGCATGGTGTCCTCTCTGTGTCTATGCCCTTTACCTTTACCCTTTAATGTTCAAGAATACCAAGAGCAGAGATCCTGTTAGCTCTAGTAGTACTTAATTCTTGACTGAAAAAATCAATGCAATTTAGTTCTTATTGGTTTTTAAGCTCATAGGAATGAAGAATACAGCAGGAGGTTGGTAAAATAGAAATTAAAACAAAAAGTGACTTCTTAGCCCAGAAGCATATTTTACAATCATTGTATTTTTATACTTGTAAGTTCTGCAACTACATGGTAGTAGTAAAGAATTGTTAATAGTTGTTTTCTTCTTTTTTTCCCTTATGTATTATCACTGTATCATGCAGAACTTTACCTTTTCTACACATTTCTGTAATGTCTCCTTCTTTAAATACTTTTACATTTTGTGATTCATTGTTTCTGGATACATCTTTATCAGGAATGTGCCGTCAGTGTACTAGAAAGATTAGGCTAGTCCCCTAGGTATCATCAGCTGATTCATAAACTTTATTAAAATTTATGTTTAATCTTTAACAAGATAAATCTGTTTCATTTACTCAGTACCTGTACCATTGTATTTGTCCAGCCAACATTCCTTCTCCTCCTTTCCATCAGCAACAACCAAGCAGCTCACCTAGGACTAGCTGCAAGGCATTTATTTCTTGTGCCACATTAAAAGTAACATAGGGTTGAACATACTCTGTTAAACAACTTCTGTGTCTTTATTCTTGTTAGAAAGAGTAAGTCTGTACACTTCATGTTTTTGTCTATTATGAGTTAAGTGTTGAAAGTGTGCCTGTGAAGTGTCACACAGATGAAAACAACATTATGTATGTTACGTTGTTTAGTATACATAGAAAGGGACTCATTTCAAGAAACAAGTCCTCTACATCTCATGAAAACTTAATCATCATCAGGCAGGGCAACCAATCACGTCTGCCAGCTTTTGACATTGTTGTATTTTGGATCATTTGTTTAAGTACCGGTACTTCGTTCGGAGCTTTAAGTTTTCAGAGAAAGCAAGACTTTATAATTAAAGGTAGACCTAATCTGGATGTTCCTATGAGTACACAAATAAACTATGTACACCATGGAAAAAATGATTGAGCACATTAGGAGAATATTTCTAAGTCCCATGTCGTGTAGCAGTGCGGTTTACACAAGTTCATATTTCCAACATACAGCTGAGTTTATTGATAGTCTGCTCCATATGTTATTGTCTGTCAGACACTGAAATAGGCCGTGTCTTGAATCACGCTTGCATTTGTATTTGTTTGTGATAAAGAAAGGGGTGGTGTAGCAAACTACCTATTTGTGTGTCCGACAGACGATGTATGCATCAGAGGCTATCAAATAAACTCAGGCTGTATGTTGGAAATATAAATTTGTGTAAACCACGCTGCTACACAACATGGAACTTAGAAATATTCTCCTAATGTGCTCAGTCATTTTTCCCATGACTGTACATAATTTAGAAATTAAATATCACAAGTCTTCAAAATGGCTAACTGGATATAAATAAAAAAAAATTATTATTTTGCTGCCCTTATATTCTTTTAAAAATAGAGGAGAATGAAATGATCTAGGTTTCTTTTATATCAGTTTTCACAAAGCAAAGGTTCAGTATGCAAAAATGCAATCACATTTATCTGTAAAAGTGAAATTGAAAACTTTGGGTAAAACAAGGACAGTCTTTCAGCTACGTGACTTTCAAACGGAATGATGTTTGTCCTACAGCACTACCAGATGGACAACCAATCAGACCCTTGCTGTGTTGTCATGTTGCATTCCTCATAAGAGAGACATGACATGCCAATTGAATCCATTTAATAAATACTATCCGCAGAGTGATAGGATACTGTACAGTATCCTTTTGTCAATTAATGAATGAGTAGTTCAGTGTAGTTTCACTGCCTAAGTAGTGTTCTGATTTTGTGAAGTTTTGCTTCAGATCTTGGTGAAACCTATTTTAGTACTGATGGATCTATTTTATTTTGTGAACTGTGAGGTGAAAATTATGGCTGAGAAATGCTTTTTAGTGCAACATTGCAATACTGCTAAACACAAAAGGTGTGTAAACAGAACGTTAGCCATAGAAAGCAAAACAGCAATAGCTATTTGAGAAAGCACCCAATAGTTTTTCCGATACTGTATGTTCTCAGTTTTCTAAGGAATTTTGTGAAATGATAGTTTTATCTAACATCCTTTATATGGAGTAAAGGTACCACTTTCAAACAGTTCATGAAGAAATACACAATTTATGCCATTCACTCAAAAGTCCACGTTAAGAAAAAAACTATCTGGCAATACGATGAAAAAAATATGAAATAGTGCCACAGCAAGAAAATATGGATCCCCATAGATGAAACCACCAATGTAAATGGTAGATATGTGCCAAATGTTGTTGGCACTTTTAAACATGACCATGGAGAAACATATCTATTGATATGCAAGATGTTGGATATGGTGAACAACTCCATTGCTGATGTTTTCAACAGTGCAGTGAATTTATTGTGGCCAGGTAAAGTACTCATAGAAAGAGAGAATGTGCTTTTCTTAATGGATGCCACTTCTTACATGGCAGCAAAAGTTCTTTAGATACTGTACCCCAAAAAAGATGCATGTAACTTGTCTTGGACATATCCTGCATAGAATGGTTGAAAAGGTTTGAGTGAATTACCCTAAGGTGGACAAATTTATTACAAAAGCCAAGAAGGTCTTTATTAAGTCTCGGCTTCGAGTGCAGAAACTAGAAGAGATGTCATTAATACCCTTTGTCCTGTAGGAAATGTTTCCTACCATGAAATTTCTTCAGATGAAACAAATGAAAATCACTTGGAGCCAAACTGGACGGTTGCGAATGTGGTCAAATTGTTCCCAACCAACTGATGCGATAAGATGTTGATTGTTTGGCTCTATGTGGTCAGGTATTGTGATGAATCAAAAGGGTTCTACACCTTTTTGTTCTATATTGCACAGTGGAGCTTTCACAGTGTCTTACAATAGATTATGTTCATTGTTGCTTTCCTGGGCAAGAATTGACCCACCAAAACACCTTGTCTGTACCAGAAATCCATGTACATGATCTTGAGATTAGGTATTGTCTGTTTGAATTTCTTTCTCACAGAGGATGTGTGCCTCCAATCCATGGTTTGTTGCTTTGATTAAGAAATGACATAAAACACCCAGGTCTCATCATGTTGTAACGGAAGATGGATGGTCAAGGTTACGATTGATAGTCAAGCTTACCTTATATCTATGCATGACATTGGTATTATAGTTATTAAAGATTGTTTGAATATGTTTGATATTTGTTTGTGTTATATTCAGTGAGAAATGTTACATTTATTTTGCCGTCAAATTTTAATATCTTAAATATGTCTGGAACAATATCCTAATTTAAACATAATATTAAAGTATAATGTATTTTATGTATGAGGTTAAAAATACATAGTATTAATTAATACATTCATATTAAATGCCAAAGAAAAATATCCTAGATGCATTTGCTATTGATCACCATGTGGATAGTAACCGTTTATAAGAAATTTTTTGCTAACATAGATTAGATTAGATTAGATTAGATTGCGTTCTGTAGGTTCAATGATGGTCAGTCAGACCTTGAACATAGAACATGTCAAAAGCATTTACAATTAAATGCATAAAAAACATGCAAAACATGTATAGGTTTCATGTTTTGCTTTAAGTACGAGATGAAGATAATACTTCTAGTGCATTGACACTTACATAGTTATTATACATGTACAAAATCATGTTACTTGGCTTTTACAGACTGTGTCATTGCTTCAATGTTTACATTTTTGCTTGTATGAAAAAGCAGTCCAAATTTATAGCTAAGTAATACATTCTAACAGGTTACACATGTACATTTAGCTTATTAGTAAACAGTATTCTTACTCATGTGTTAAGTGTGTCAAATTTAAGATAAGCGACCTCAAAATATTAACTGTGCACATTAATCATAGCATACCTATTTTAATTCTTACATAGTATGTAATGTACAGAGTAGACAACATTTCAATTATGTTCATATATACAGAATATCTATTTACATCCTTACTTTTACATAAAGCGTGTCCAACATGATTGTTCAAATATACATTTTCAAAATATCAAACAAACATATTAACACTGTTACTTAATATTGGCACTTAAATTGTAATCAATTAGTTGGCTTTTTGTAGCCTGCACGTCATTATTGTATTTTCAGCTACCCTTGTTATACTTGTTATACTAAATTCCCTAATTGGTACCTATCGAACAATACAACTGATCTGACATTAGGCTGATTATTGATTTAAATATTCCTCTACAGAATAAAATGACTTATCACAGAGATACTCTTTGAGGGAAGCTTTAAAAACTCTGAAATTGCTAACATTTTCCTTTAGATTACTGGGGAGAGCATTAAATATTTTAATTGTTTCACAATAAACACCTTTCTGGAAGCAAGAGAGTTTGGCATTGGGACGATGTATATTTCTTTTTTGCCTAGTGTTAAACGTATGAATTTCCATGTTAGTTGTAAAGCAATTCTGGTTATTAGCATAAAATTTTAAAATAGATAGTATATATACGCAAGGTAAGGTTAATATACCCAGTTTCCGAAATAGATCTCTACATGACTGCCTTCTATGGGTGTTGCATATTATTCGTATAACCTTCTTTTGTATTAGGAATATGTTCTTACTATACACTGAATTTCCCCAGGACATTATTCCATATTCCATAATGGAGTTAAAATAAGCGAAATAAACTAACTTCAGTGTGTCAATTGTGTGGAAGTTAACCAGAGATCGGATGGCATAACATGCTGCATTAAGCTTAGGTGTAATGTAATTAATATGTGACTTCCAATCGAGGTGGTTGTCTACTTGGAGACCTAGAAATTTTACCTCATTAGGTTGTTCCAGTAAAATATCATTGATTCCTATTTCTATATGGGTATGTGGTGAACGATTAGTTATGAATTTAATGAATTTTGTTTTTTCAAGGTTTACTGACAGTTTGTTTGCTTTAAACCAATTTGACATGCAGTTTAGTACATAATTTAATTTGATAACGCACTCACTTAAATTTTTGCTTTTGACGAGGACACTGGTATCATCTGCAAATAGATAGATACTAGCAATGTTGTTTATGTATAGTGGGAGGTCATTTATGTAGATTAAAAATAATAGAGGCCCCAATATCGATCCCTGGGGAACGCCATGTTTAATTGATTTCCAATCCGATGTGTTGTTATTATACTGGTTGGGATTGCTGATTTCGACCCTTTGTTTTCTTCCTTTTAAGTATGATATAAACCAATTTAGATTTTCATTTTTTATCCCATAGAACTGTAGTTTTCCTATCAAAATTTCATGGTTTACACAATCAAATGCTTTTGCTAGATCACAAAAAATGCCACCCACATGCATACTATCATTTAACGCTGTCAACACTTCATGAGAGAGTTTGTAGATTGCATTATTGGTTGATATTCGTTTTCTAAATCCAAACTGCTCTCGGACAAACAGATTATTAATTTCCATATGATTATACAGTCTGTTAAACATTACTTTCTCAAATACTTTCGAGAATATTGGTAAGAGGGATATTGGTCTGTAATTTGAGACATCATTTTGTTTGCCTTTTTTGAAAAGGGGTTTGACAGTTGAGTATTTCATTCTGTCAGGAAATATTCCAGTCTTTAGTGATTCATTACATAAATAACTGAGAGGAATGCTTATTTCATGTGAACATGCTTTTAGCATTTTGCTTGTTACTTCATCATATCCAGACGAGTTTTTAGACTTAAGGGAATTTATTACACTGTTAATTTCAGATGCAGTTGTCATATCCATGTTAAATTTAGGGATTTCATCAGTTAATGAAGTTCTTAAAAAGTTTAGGGACGGTTCCTTGTTTCCAACTTTGATGTTTAATTTGTCTGTTACATTCAGAAAGAAATTGTTAAAAGTATCTGCTACCATCTGAGGATCACTAATTACTAGATTATCAGTGTTCAGTATTATTGGGGGGGTTTCTTGGGCGCACCTTCCTGTTTCTCTCTTTATTATATTCCAAATTGTTTTTATTTTATTTCCAGAATTATCTGTTTTTTATCATGCAATATTTTAGCGGCTTTTATTGTTTCTTTGAGGATTTTGCAATATCTTTTATAGTAAATTTCTAAATTTTTGTTGTTATTATATTTTATTTCCTGATATAATTCTTTTTTCCGCCTACATGAAGTTTTAATGCCTAATGTAATCCAGGGGTTATTTTGCTTGCGATTGTGTACTTTAGCATATTTAATTGGGAAGCATGCTTCAAAATTAATTTTGAACAGCTGCAAAAATTTATTAAACTTGTTGTTTAGTCCCTCCGTTACATAAATTTCATTCCAAGATTCTTGTTTTAGTGCTTGCTTAAAACTTTTTATGTTACTTTCATCTATTATTCTGGATCTTTTATGCTTGTATTTTGATTTTAACTTTAGATTTCTTTCTTTCAAGTGTAATATTTGTGCCTCGTGATCTGATAGGCCATTTGCGAATGGTTCAATGGTGTGTGATTTTATTCTATCTATACTTATAAACATATTATCTATTGCTGTGGATGAAGTATTTTGTATTCTTGTGGGAAAGTTTACCGTGTGGGACATGTTATGTGTTGCAAATATAGAACTGACTTGATCCCTCCGAGAATTAGGAGTTAAGTAGTCAATGTTTATATCACCGCATATAATTAATTCTCTTTTAGGTTTAAAAAGAAGCTTTAGGGAACCTTCTAATTGCTTTTTGAACACCTCATAGTTACCTAATGGTGACCGGTATAAAGCTATAATTATTAAATTTACTTCATTTATATTTAACTGTACTGCGCACATCTCTATGTCCTGTTCAATGCAAAACTTAGAAACATTTATAACCTTATAAGGGACATCATCTCTTACAAATATGCAAACCCCTCCTTTTTGTAAGTTTTGTCTTGAAAACGTCGTCCCCAAAGAGTACCCATGTAATGAAATCGGTAAGAATTCCTGTTGTGTTAAATGATGTTCAGATAGACATATTACATGTGGCCGTAGTTTTTCAGAAGTAAGGCTAAGGGAAAGTTCATCTGTCTTGTTTCTTAAACCTCTTATGTTTTGGTGAAATATACAAAAAGAGTTTTTAGTATTATTTGAATTTTGTACATTAATATTGTTTATGGTTATCCCTTTATGTACATCTTTTTTCATTATATTGTTTTTATGGTTATATTTGGGGACCTCATCTAACCTAAAAAAAGCCCATTACGCCTGACAACAGGAATTCTATCCCTAATTCTATTGGCAATTAGCTGCGAAAGCTGCTTTTTGCCTCCAGAGTTAAGGTGAAGACCATGAGATGTGTAACCATCTCTGCCTATCCCTTTAGCATCTATCATTTCAATGTGGGAAGTGATAGGACTCAACAGGGCACTTTCAAGTCGCAGATTCATATCCCTCACCCTCCAATGAAACTGCGGCTTGTCATGCCTCTGAAGAAGTCCAACAAATTCCACATTGGTATGGCTACTGGTCTTACTGATGTCATATAGATCCTTCTCAATAATGTAATTACGATCTCTATCCAGGCTATTTCCTGGCCCGCCCACTATCACAACATGATCCCTTTTAGTAAAACCTTGAGTAAGTTTTACCAGATCTTCAGTGACATCAGAAAGCCCAGCACTGGGTTTAACTATACCTACTACATCAAAATCGTTCCCCAAATCCTCTTTTAGCAGGGATGCTATGCCCCTCCCATGACTACTCCCAAGTAACAAAACTTTGCTTTTCCTACACCTCTCATCCATAACCTGCTCAGGAGGATTTGAGGGTTGTTCAACAGTTCCAAGGGCACTGAATCTATTGCACAGTTTGATCTGCTGTTGGTCATCAGCAGAGAAACGCCTTTTCTTCCCTAAATGTCGTCTAGAGGGCACCTTAAACTCTGGTGATTTAATTTCCAAATGGTTTGAAACTACACTCATGTTTCTAGATTCTTTTTTGACAAACTCTAACTCTCTACTAAGGTTAGAAATGGTTTCCTCCTGCTGCTTGACCAAAGCCTTATACCTACAAAGCTCACAGAACCACTCAGCACAATCTCTCACATCACCACTCACAATACCGCCACACGCCCAGTGAAACCAAAACTTACATCCTTCACAGTACACACCTTGACTAACCTTTCGGCGACACGCACCACAATTACCGCTAAGGTCACAAGCCTTCATACTCATTATTATAAAATCCTGATTACACTGATAAACTTTCTCAATACTATTACTTAGATTCTTCCGGTCACTTCACACTTAACTATTTAAACTAGAGCACTTTCGTAAACACTACCACGCTTTAACTTCAGAAAGCCTCACTTCACACTTAACTATTTAAACTAAAGCACTTTTGTAAACACTACCACATTTAACTTCAAAAAGCTTCACTTCACTTCACTTCACACTTAACTATTTAAACTAAAGCACTTCCGTAAAACCCTATCACACTTTAACTTCAAAAAGCTTCACTTCACTTCACACTTATTTAAATTAAAGCACTTCTACAAACACAACACTTTAACTTCAAAAGGCACAGAATTACATACAATTCCTTAAAGATACAAATACAAATATAATACAAATACAAATATAATTTACTACAACTTTAACTTTAGTCAATCCACCGAGAATAAAGAGCATAGTTTCAGCCTTGTTACCCTTTAGACGAATCACAAACCATCTCCGTACAAAATGTCATAACAATTCTGGACAAATGCTCACATATATATAAACTAAATTATACTTATTGATGGTGAGTTTTGTATAATAATTAATTTTAAGAATAAATGATTTATTAAATGGAATTACGGTTTGTCAATGTAAAATCCTTGCCTTTTTTTAAATATCATGACATCCTGCAAATAAGCAGTTCTCAATGCCGACCATTAAAAAGAACTGTTGCAACCTGTAACAATGTTGATTGGCAAATCATTGCCTACCTTAACATTTGTGTTAAAAGTCAATGTAGAAGCAAATCATTTGTTCTTGTACTCATGAGTAAGAATTTTGGACTCCCATCTTGAGCTTAATTTCTGAAATCTAAGTGTTCTGTTACAGTAACCTTGAAATTTGTGAAAATGTGAAGGCAATACCGAAACGGTGAAAGTGTGTCCTTGCAAATGTGTTCTTCCACAGCTTACACTAAATCATCTGTGATCACAGATGGTCAGCTAATCTGTGACTCATGCACATTTTCACAACCTTCATTAAACCGTGTAACCCACTTCCTAACCATTCCGTTGCTCATTATTTCTTCCCCATAAACCTCACACAATTGGCAATGAATATTTGTTAGTGTAACATTTCTTGCATACAAAAAGCGAATCACTGATCTGAATTCATGTTTTGAACAATCATGGATCGTTTTGAACAATAAGAAAACACAAACACAGGTGCATATGGTTTCTAATGATTGAAGTGATATTGCATGCTCAAAATTGTTGGCAAAATATTTAAGTGGTACTTACTTTAAAAACAGGCCTCGTAAATAAGTTGTACATCATTGTGTTCTAAAAGTAACTGCAGTGTTCTAGGATTTAACAAATCTAGCACCTGTTTACTTTGGTAATAAGGTCACTTATAAAACAAGCTTTTCCACTATCTTCCTTTCATAGAAGTTTGAAAACAGTGTTGTTGTAATTAATTTAATTTAAAAGGTGAGTTAATTAACACTGAACAACACTTACAAAATATTTTTCCGGGACGCGTTTCGAAGGTTAACTTTCCTCCATTAGAACCGAAACTTCTCAAACACATAACCGGAAAACAAGAACTGTCCACATGGGAACAAATCTTTATTTTAAAAAATAGAAACCGAGTATTTAATTTCGATATTCCTCAGAGTGACATTTTCAGTAAGTTCATTGAGCTGTTACCAGGAGAAACATCAGAACAAGCATCACCATCCGCACCATCAAACACCATGGAAACCCAGTTATTGTCCGGTTGATAATGGAGGAAAGTTAATCTTCGAAACCCATCCCGGAAAAATATTTTGTAAGTGTTGTTCAGTGTTATTAATTAACTCACCTTTAAAATTAAAAGCAAATTAACCATTCAACACAGGTGTGCTTTCAATTCACCCAACAGGATGACACTTTCCTCATGAGAAGATAGTCATGCAGTACTTTTGGAAAGTGCTGACAATTTCTTTTAATGTCACTCTGTTGTTTTCAGAGAGCATATTTTCCACAGCGGTTATGTTTTCCCTAGTTGTTGCCGTGCATGGACAACCATTCCTTAACCTCTTCTTTTAATGAAGTTTTGCCTCTTTTAAGCTCTTGAAATGCTGAAAAAGCATGGCATGGAAAGGAGTGACATCGTCAAAGGTCTGTTGCAAACACACAACTATTTGGGATGCATTTAAACCACCTTTAAAATCATATAAAAAATAATTGTACTGAAGTGCTCTATTTCCAACTCCGTTCTAGAAACCAACTGTCAGGACACTAAGTGTTGTTTACCCTTGCACTGTGGAATGTGTGGGGGTAGAGGGTTGCTATGTGCTAGACAGTTTACTGACAAACAATGTGACACTCTTAACTTGTCTGGACTCTGGAGCTGCTTATGTGACTGATCTCCCTGAGGATGACAGATGCAGTTTTCAGCAAAATGTTGGAGAAGGAAACAACTAGACCATGGCCTACAAGCCTGGGAAACATCATACATGTTGCATTCTCCATCTTTTTTTTTTTTTTTTTATTTTATGCAATATTCATGCTGTGTTAAATCTCCTATGTACCCACAGTAAAATTTACATTACCAAAGGATTACCCAATTGAAATTAATTTTAGGAATATTTATAATCAACAGAAAGCAGATGAAAAATGGGGTTGCTTATGAATAATTTATAGAACAGGTATGAAAATAAACTATGGGTTGTGAAAGTCATGTGCTTATTACACATCAGATGTTTTTTGGGCAAAATGCACTTTAAGTTTCATGACTATTCCTAAGAAGGAACAATGGTGTTTCGAGTGTAAATATTGTGCAAATAAGGTTTTAAAAATCGACTCTGTTTGTCAAGTTATTTATATTCCTTGTATAAGTAAAAAATAATACAGAATGTTATTTGACAGGCTTCATTGAATGCAACACATTCACATCTCCAAAAACTTCTGAAGGAAATAGAGGAACAAGACCAAGCTCAGATAGTAAAATTGGGAGATGCCAGTATTGCAGCACCTTTCACTTCAAAGTTATCTTCAATCATGTGCAGTAAGTAATTTTGTTATTCTATAAAATTAGCAGATTAATTGTTTTGTTTTGGCAGTTGTGGTGGCAGATTACGCAAAACATTACAATGTGCTACAATATTACAAAAATAAGCAGAAAACAATTTATAAAAATATGTTAAAATAAAGAGTAGTCATCACTCAGTGACAATAAATAAAGTCCATATGTAACTTTTTTTTGTCTACAGAACTTACCAGTAACTTTGAAATTGAAACTCACCAAGAAGCAACTAAAATAACCATAACAACCATAGCCTTGCATCTAGAACTGTGTGTTTTGGATTATTATCTTGTGTGAAAATATATTCCTCAGAAAGACCCATATTATTCACACTTATGGACAGATGTGTTTTTAGGATGTTTATATAAACCTTATGGTTCATAGTTCCATCAATAAAAGACAAATCCCCCACACCATTTGCACTCATGAAGACCCAGACAACCACTGAACTGCCTCCATGTTTAACTGAAGTTATTATATTTTTCTCCTCACTATTCCTCGCCCTTTTGACTTAAAGAGCTCAAATTGACTCTCATCAGTAAATACAACCTTCTTCCAGAAATCAAACCCATCGTATTTATGTTCTCTTGCAAAAGCAACTCGCTTCTTTCTGCTGACTTTACTGATGTATGGTTTTCTAAGGGCTGTTTGGCCTCCATACTCGGCTTCATAAAGCACGTTTCTTATAGTTTGTGCTGAAACGGGCTTTCCTGTGTGTGTTTGAACTGCAATAGCAAGTTTTGGAGCACTTAGTTTAGGATTTTTCTTGACATCTCAAAGTAACTGTCATTTCTCCATCTCAGAACTGCAGGATGACCGCTTCTTGATTGATTTTTGTAAGTTTTGTTCTGATTAAATCTGTATATAATAATCTTCACTGTACTAATTGGTCTTCCAATGGTTTCTCCAATTTCTTGAAAAGATTTTCCTTTTTTAAATAACCTGATGCAAATTTCTCTTCTTTCTTTTGTAGTTTCACAACGTTTTTGACCCATATTACTTAAATAGCAGTCAGCGGCTTTGAAAACAGAGATGGAACTGTTAGCAATGGATGAAACACAACTGCATAAGGAAAGGGAAGAGGTGTGTGTCAGCGAAGCACCATACCTGGGATCTTGTTTACTAGACGAATACTTGTTTGACATCAAATGGGACATGATTTTAAACAACGCAGAGCTGTTCACTAATTAAGCAATATGAACCCAAATTGTGTTTTATTTTTAAATCTAGATATCAATCGATGTAAGGAAATAGTTATTGTTTGTTTCTTATCTATATTTTTCTGATTGTGCTCGTTATATTCTATGTGCTATGATCAGATGAATACTTTTTGGAGTATCTGTATATTTCCAGGAATGTTGCACATCATGCGAGAGTTTCCTTCATATAAAGCTACACAACAGCATTAACATGGTCATAATTTGCAGAAATATTTTAATAGCCCAAAAATTCACAAATCTCCGTCATAAAAATTTGTCACAGAAAAAGGTCTTTAGTAGTCCAATCTGGCAATACTGTACAGACTGGCACCGCGTTCCTTCTTCAGTTTTTTATGAATAAGTGTTTTTGTGTAACTTGTGCATCTGGAAAACATGTTGCAAGTTAAATGAAATGCTAAATCACATTTTCAGCAATATGTAAATGAAGTTAAAAACATTTGCCAAATAAAGTTTTATTTTGCCAAGCATGGGAAGAACAGTAAGTGCAGATCAGAGTTCACAAGTCACTCAATATTTATATGGAAATAAACATATTGCTGCTGCAACTCCTGTGAATTCACGACTGTTATTGATAGGTGAACTGGCTTCATGAAGTGTACGGCAATAATAAAGCTATAAAATTAATAATCACAAGCAACTTTCCTGTTAAAATAAGAGATTTTAGTGAAACATTTTCAAAGAATGTGTTAACCTTTTAACCCTTTGCTGCGCATACAGTATTAGCTAGTTGTTCTCCCAGAAGGCTTGTGTCCCTTTAAATTCTGAACTGCTACTGCAGATATTAAACTAAAAGTGATCTATATACTTGCATAATTACAGTATCTTTTACTGGCTGAAATAATGTGTTTAATTAATATCTTATTTGAAATTGGTTTGCAGTAAATAAAATATAAGATTTATTTCAACTGTTTATATCGAAAAAATCTACAAGGGAAACATATGCACCCCTTTGTAACACATTTTTAATATTCCACAATATTAAATGAATTAAATTTTGCTACTTTAGAATATTAAAAACCAGACTAAAATATCTTTAAGTTAGGATAAATTAAAATAATTTCTGCAAAATTTTAGGTACTTACCCTTAAAATGTTTACATCCCTGCCGTTATTATATTGAAGCTAGTCCATAAAATGTTGTTTTCTAGCACCTTGCATCTGGCAATGAAGCCATTAGCATTCGTGCCTTCCAATACTTTTGAACTGTAGTTTCTTCTGAGCTTAATGCTTCACAGGTCTTCAAGTGTTCTTCATTCATTTCTGCTGGATCGTTACACAGGACACATATTGGTGAGGCTGAGATACCTATTCAGTAGAGATGACTTGCTAAGCAGTCGTGATTTGTCAGTAGCCGGAAGGCTGCAACCGCTGTTTTCCTTGGTCTCTGGGGGATTATATCTGGGTTGGAAAGTAGTGTAGTCCATAAAATGTTATTCATACTATTCTATTGCAGAATAAAAATATTTATAAACTTTTGCTCATTAATGGTTTGGTATGTACTCCCCATGTTAGTTTTGAATTTCCATCCCCCTCGCTTGATGATAACTGAGGAAACACCCAATTCTAAACAAGGCAATGTCACACTATTTGCACTTGTACTGTGAGTGTATGCCACGGCCTGATTATGTTTTCCTTTTCTTCACAATACACTGTGCCCACGATTTCACCCGGACTGGAATTTTTATGAGGGTGTGAAGAGAACTGGGTGCAGAAGGTAGGCTACGCTGAAATCCCACTTGCTTGCGGGACGTGAAGTTTGCAATTAGCTGTTGCACTAAATTCTGCCTGTAGTGAAGTTGCCATGTGCTGTAGAAGCAGGTCTGTTTGAAATGTCATATATTATGAAACTGTTAACAATGGCAACATTCATTATGAAATGGAACAAGTATTTCCATTTTTTTGAAGACCGGCCAGCACCATAACACTCCCTCCTTTGGTCTTCGGGATCAATCCCTGCCATATTACGTGTGTAATTTATTACTGCATTTGGGCAAGGTATTTTTATTTGTTCTATCCTCCTGCCTCTCTTCCTTTCTACGTCTCCATCTGTTCTAAGATCAGAATTGGTGGATAATAAGATAACGTCCCTGTTATCATGCCAAACTACTGCAGTTACACCTTCATGTTGCAGTTTGCAAGATTCGCCCCTTTTCAGTTTCAATTGTTCTGGCCAATCTTTCCTTCCAGTACGTGTTGTACCACTCACATATGTCTTCTCCTCTAAAAGTAATTTCATTAAATGCATGGAAGCAAAAAACTTTCAAAGTAGACATGGTGCCACAACACCGTATATTTCTCACACATGTCTAAAACAGCCTGTTCTCCAAGTAGAAGATCACTGTTTCTTGCCTCTTTTTTTCCCCAGATAGATTTTACAGGTGAGTAAATAGCCACTTTTACTGTCTGCAATATCCCATGCCTTTATCCTCCGCTTTGTAGGTTTAGCAGGCATGTATTGTTTAAACCAGAAGCGCCCTTTGAAACCTATCATTGTTCCATCAACAGAGACATCACAATTTGGTTTGTAGACATTTTTAAACCTTTTGATTATGTCTAAAGCAGGTCGTGCCCTATACAGATAATCATAAGAATCTACCCCTAATTGTGGTTTGCAGATTCATCATTCAGGTGAAGATATTGTGATATCTTTTGAAAGTGGAGCAAGGTCATTGCTTGTCTTACAATTGGGCAAACACAAAAATCCCATAAAAAGTAATTCCTAATTTCAGGTAAATACACCATCCCCATATATATCAAAATACCTAAATAGGCCTGTATCTCCCTTGAATTTGCTTCTTCCCATTTTGGATCTGCCTTTTTAGCTTGAATCTGAGCTGCATACCTATTGGTTTCCTCCGCAATTTTGCCGCAAAAGCTGGAATTAATAAAAAGTTAAATTCTGGACTTCCTGGGGGAATAGAATGATTTACACCTGCAGGGGATGAGAATACTTCCAACTCATTGAAAGTAAAATTGGAAGTCCACTGTGGAGGTACTAATTTAGTTTTAGTTTGCTTTGCATTAATTTAGCTACCTGTTCTGCTACCTGCTCCTCAGCACTTTCACTATCACTTTGTTCCTTATCACTGTCTTCCTCTAACTTGCCTAACCAAGATTCATTAGAGCTACTTTCACGATCTAGTTCCTCATAAACTGTTGCAAGTATTTCCTCATCTGTTACCTAAACCTTATCACTACAGGACTCTCTAGCCCGTGATGTACTTGGAACAGCCCCCATTGTACTGAATTAGCTATAAATAATTATTATTTATTTATGCCAACAAACTTACTGTTGGTGTTTTTAAACACACAAGCCGTGTGTGGGCAAAGTTTAAGAGGTAGAACTGGAACTTAAAAATTCAATGCCACAACTGGGATTTGAACCACAGACCTTCCGCTTGCCGGGCGGACGCTCTAACCACTGAGCTATTGTGACAAACTGCCAACAGACCTTCTGCTTGCCAGTTTGGCAGTTTGTCACAATAGCTCAGTGGTTAGAGCGTCCGCCTGGCAAGCAGAAGGTCTGTGGTCCAAATCCCAGTTGTGGCATTGAATTTTTAAGTTCCAGTTCTACCTCTTAATCTTTAGCTATAAATGCTTATACGACTGCACTCAGCTCTAAGAAGTGTTATTTATAGCTTGGTGTTAGTTTCTTTCACGTTGCAAATGCTGTAACAGTGCAATAGGAGAACTTTTACATTGGCACAGCTCCTAAAAGCTGGGGTCAGCATAAGCAGAACCCATATGAAACGATGAACAACGTTACTACATTGTACTATGCTGTGCGCGGCAGGCCAGTTATTGTTTGACTTGTTTTTGTTCATAACTGACAACTATATAGTATGGATGCGTAGGCTTCCACGGCCTGTGTCCTGATGTGTGATCTTGGCTTCCGGTGAAGGCCGCGTCATCTTGGTCGAAATCGCCGACGTTTCGCTCATCTTGTCATGAGCTTCTTCTGGGCTCTTGTCCGCTCTTTGTCCGGTTGCTCCCGTTTATATACCTGTTGCGAGTCTCTGCTGGTCCCGTCGGGGACAAAAGGGGCGGGACCAGCAGAGACTCGCAACAGGTATATAAACGGGAGCAACCGGACAAAGAGCGGACAAGAGCCCAGAAGAAGCTCATGACAAGATGAGCGAAACGTCGGCGATTTCGACCAAGATGACGCGGCCTTCACCGGAAGCCAAGATCACACAACTATATAGTAACTTCATATGGAATTGTTATATAACATGGTTACCATGCTGTTTTTCTTAGATAAAATAGTGAATTCCTTGCAAAATGAAATATGGCAATAGTATTAGACAACATTTTAAGTGAAAAGAGAAAAGCAGAATTTCAGACACCAATGTTATTGTAATGAGTCCAGTGATAACAATAAATCACTAAGAACTGGTACGGTTATTTGCTCTAACATACTAACCAATCGTTGTTGATGCGACGTTTGAGACAGTTATTTACGTTTAATGCAGCTATGAGACTCTAAATACTTTTCATCGAATTTCTCGACGTACCTCAGGGCGTGGTATAGGTCTACGCCTTACAAGGATGATTAAATTTCCTTTTTATATTTTTAATATACTTATTTATTGTTCCTTTACATCACAAACAATAATACAAATATTCTGGATTTGCGTCCTTTGTCTCAAGCCCTGCGGGGTTCACACAACCCGAACACGGACTACGTAATTTTGCGAGTTCGTAATCTTCCTCTATTTTTTTGATGCAGCCTTACTAATTATATGTTAGTTCTCTGCATTGTTACTCCTGTTAACTTTTAAAACACAATGTTCTTCCAATAAAGAATATATGTCGATAACTTTTCAAATTATTCGTGGACTTTGTGATTTCCACATGACGCCAATCCCTATAACACATGAACAAGCTAAAACAATTGAAGATCTATATCATTGCCCACTAGGACAATGATTCACAGTTTTAGGGGGCTTTTTCTGCCACCACTATAAACACAAATTTTAACTATTTTAGGAGGCTTCTTCTAAACAATATCGCCTCAGAACAAAAGATAACACATATTTTCCTGAATGACAAATCTGTAGAGCTGTTTCTTTGGAGGAAGTTTGTCTATAGTTACATGTGTTATAAATGTAATCCATGCCAAAAAGTATTGTCACACAACCTTTTGAGCACATCAATATTACATCAGGTTATCAGATACTCTTATTTTTTAGGGTATAGAGTGCATATAGTTCTATAGAGAGTATGGTATCTGATTTTGATAATCAATGTACAACTCCTATCTTCTATTTTCTTTGTTTTCAGTATGTCACGTCATTAAACAAGGAAGATGCACATTAGTAACAACTTTGCAGATGTTCAAAATTTTAGCACTAAATGCACTTATTCTTGCATACAGCCAATCTGTTTTATATCTGGATGGAATCAAATTCAGTGATATGCAAGCAACGCTCCAAGGTTTGCTTTTAGCAGCTTGTTTTCTTTTTATATCTCGATCAAAGGTGAGTACTTCATTCAAGTAAATCAGTTAACAAGCAAACAAAAGATATTATATAAGCTAAGCTTATCGCATAAATTTGGGGGTTGTTAAACTTCTCACTGCCTCTGCCTCCCTCTCAATTCTATCCCTCTGAAGAGTAGTGTAAGGTTGCTATATGTCAGTATTATTGTAGTAACACCTGGAAAATTATAATGGTTTAATATAAAATAGGATCAAAATGATGAAATGTCATTAATGATTTAATACTTCTGATGTTAATCTTTTCTGAAATTTAGGAAGCATAGATTAAAAGTTGTATGGGTAAAAACACTAACCCTCCATTTCACATCTGGCTAAGTACCTCCATAATACTTCTTCTTCTTCTTCTTCTTCTTCTTCTTCTTCTTCTTCTTCTTCTTCTTCTTCTTCTTCTTCTTCTTCTTCTTCTTCTTCTTCTTCTTCTTCTTCTTCTTCTTCCTCTTCCTCTTCCTCTTCCTCTTCCTCTTCCTCTTCCTCTTCCTCTTCCTCTTCCTCTTCCTCTTCCTCTTCTTCTTCTTCTTCTTCTTCTTCTTCTTCTTCTTCTTTGAATGGTGCTACAGCCCCTTCTGAGCCTCGGGTTCCTCCAGCAGGTGCCTCCATTCCTCTCTTTCTCCAGCTCTCCTTATACATCCTTGTATTCCTAGTATCTGTTAAGCATATTTCTGTATGGCATCCCCCCATCTCATTCTCGGTTTTCCTACTGTTATAAAATTTGCCATTAAGAACTCTTTTTGGTATTCTTTCTTCTTCCATTCTTATATGACCTACCCATTTCATTCTCTTATGTTAATATCTTGGACAATATTTATATCTGTATATAAACTATACAGTTCTTCATTCCATCTTATGTGCCAGCACCCTCTTTCCTGTATTGGGCCATATATTCTTCTAAGAATCTTTCTTTCAAAAATGTATAGAGCATCTTTCAAGTTCTTGTCAATGTCCATGTTTCACTTCCATAACACAGTACTGGCTTTATCACCATTTTATATAACCTAATTTTGTTATTTCTATGAAATTGTTTAGACCTAAATATTGTATGGAGTGAATAGTGAACTTCATTGACCATTAAAATTTCTTGTTTTTATTTCTTCTGTTTCATAATTTTTGTTATTAATTATTGCTCCCACATATTTAAAGTTCCTTACTACGTCTATGTTATGTCGATCCACTACCAGCATTCCTGTACACTTCCTTCTGCCTTTGTTTTGGATGTATTAATTTCCAAGCCTCTAGTTTTTGCTTCTTTTAATTATTTATATGCTTCAGTTACTGCTGCCCTTATTCTTCCCATTACATTGTCATCTGCATACCCTATTAATGGTACTGACTTATAGAAGATTGTTGAGTTTGTCTGTATGTGCACTTATCTAATTACGTATTCCATTATATATATTATATTACGTAAGTAATATATAGTAGTATATAGTAAGGGTAAGTGCCAGTCAATCTCCTGTTTCAATCCACAACGCACTTCAAACCACCCGTTATACTTGCTATGATTTTGATTTGAGTTTACGTCATATGGTAGAGCAAACGCTGTGTATACAAGATAGTTAAGACACCAATTCTTTACTGAAAGTCCAAGTCCATATGGATGATTCGGCCCCCAGGCACCTGTAAAAACATAGATATGAAGTAAAAATACAAAAATATGCAGTTTACACTCATATATACACCTGCACCCATACATACACACATGAATAATTACAATGCATGTCAAGAAAAGTGTTTAAAAGTAATGGATGGAGCCTTAGTATCGAATCTAATTGGAAAGAAATGGATTGGGGGAAATTTGGAGATTGAGGGTGAATAATGTTAAAGATTTTGGAAAAGTGTAAGGAGAAGATCTGAAGATATAGAAATACAAACTTTATTTGGGACATAGTTGACAAAAAAGTGCTAGAATTGTATATTGCAATAAAAACTGCATCAGAAAGAGAAGTGTATATTGAAAAATCAAACAAAGAACAAAGAAAGTGTGTAGCAGGGACGTGTAGGTTAAAAAGGATGAGGAAAGGTTTTTCACAAAATCAGTGTCTAATATGTGGGGAGAAGAAAATATGGAGCACATTTTATTTTGGTGCAAAGGTATAGAAAAAAAAATTTTAAAAATATGAAAATATAAATGAGAAATAATTTAAAATGGATACAAAGGTAGCATTAATTAAAATCGTTAGTAAAGAATACAAAAAAGTAGGAGAGTTTCTAACTAAATCTAAAAGGAAAAAATTAAAAAAGAGAAGTGAATTAGGTATAAATTAAGAGAACTTAATGTGTAGTGTAGGATCTGTATAATGAATATGATGAGTTAACAGCTTGGGCTGAATACTTAACTATTCCTTAAATCATTTATCGTATTTTATCGCATAAGCTCCCCCCTTGCATATTTCCCTCCCCTATGATTTTTCATCTCTAAAAATTATTTACCTATTAAACATCGCATAATTTCCTCTCCTGGCTCTTAATTCCCTCTCCTGGTTCATTCTTATTAGAGTGGCCTTCAAATGACTTGATAATGGACAACAATCGACGCAGCGATGCTTGTCACGGACAACAATGGATGCAGTGCTTGCCACAAAAATACTCGTATTGACCTTGTCACAATGTAACGTAAAATTGAAATGTGAAGTTGCAGACATGTTTCTAAGTCAGTTTGTTACAAGTCATCATAATATAGAAATATTCAAACTACACGCAAAATTTAAATTGCAAATGGGTGAAAGCTGCTGGAAGACATTTCTCCATTGATCCTAGTTCAGTGCGGTATTGGTGGAGACAAAAATATAAACTCAAGGCTGCAAAGACAAGCTCCAAATCTTTCCATGAACCTAAAACAGGAAAATATCCTGAAATTGATAATGGTGTAATTGGTTATGTCAATGAACTTAGGAATGATTGTTGTGCTGTCTCTTACAAAATGATTCAGAAAAAAGCTCGCGAAATAGCTGCCACTCTCAACATTGACAGAAAGGATTTTAAAGCAAGCATTGGTTGGGTGATTCATTTTATTAGACGGCAAAATCTCATTCTACGGAGAAGAACATTTTTGTGCCAGCGTTTACCTCAAGACTACACAGATAAGGTACTCGAGTTCCATCGGTACGTAATACAAGTGCGACAACAATATGACTATTTACTCTCTCAGATTGGTAACGCTGACCAGACGCCAGTGTTTTTTGATATGCCGCATAACACCACCATTGCTCCAATTGGCTCAAAAATTGTGCTTGTGAAGACAACTGGAGCGGAAAAATGAGATGCACAGTGATGTTGTGCATTACAGCAGATGGCAATAAACTTCCACCTTACACCATCTTTAAAAAGAAGACCTTACCAAAGGAGACTACCCCACATGGAATTCACTTGCGAGTTCAAGAAAGGGGCTGGATGACAGCAGATTTGATGGTGGATTGGTTGGAGAACGTCTGGGGAAGACGACCAGGGGCATTGTTACAAAAGAAGTCCCTTCTTTTCCTAGATAGTTTCCGATGTTACCTGGTGGAGGCTGTCAAGGAGAAAATGAAATGGATGAAGTCCCATCCTGTCATCATCCCTGTAGGTTTAATGTCCATTCTTCAAACTTTAGATGTCAGCGTCAACAAGCCATTCAAAGAATATCTTCGGCGCCTGTATTCAGAATGGATGGCGACGGGATCTCATCAGCTGACTCCAGGAGGCAAGATAAGGAAGCCATCAATACCAACAATGTGCGAGTGGATAATCCGTGTGTGGGAGAAAACTAGGTAGTGTCGATACTGTTAAGAAGAGGTAAAAAAACTGGAATTTCTTGTGCCGTTGATGGTTCTGAGGACATGTGGAATAGTGAAAATGAAGATGATGTGTTATCTGAGCCAGATATAAATGAAAATAGTGATGACGGTGATGAAAGTGAGACCGCAGAATAGTCAGAGAAAAGAAACAATGAAACAATACATTGTAGGCCCAATGAAACCATGGTATGTATCCAGTTCATTCACAAATTACTGTATACTTATATAACGTGGTTTCCCTTCCTTTCTGAATTCCTAGATGTACCACTCGCATAATTCCCTCCCCAGTGTTTGCAAGCAAATTTTTCGAGGAAAAAAGGGAAGGAATTGTGCAATAAAATACAGTATATATTCTTTTATATAATGTAAGATAGATAAAGTGAAATTTTTGTAAAAGTAGGCAAAAGAATTTTGTAATGGCTGCTGGTTTCCAGTAGCTGAGATAATTTTAGGAAATATTATATAATACTATTTAATCTTTTGAGTCAAATGCAAATTCTTTAGTAACCTTCAAATTTTTACTTTTATGCAGTTACATCATTTGATAGTGCAAGTTAACATCTAATGACCCTGCTGCACATTTTCTAGATTTCTAATAATGCTATAAATAGGAACATTCACTCTTAGATTAAATGGTTGCAAAACTTTTTGAGTTTTTCTATGCAGTAGCTGGTTGTCTAATTCGAACATTATTTTGTTTGCTGTAGCCATTGAAGACATTGTCTCGTCAGAGGCCACTGCCCAACATCTTCAATTTGTACACAGTGATGACAGTTCTATTACAATTCCAAGTTCATTTTGTATGTCTGATTTATCTAGTGCAGCAAGCTACAGTGAGATCGCCACAAAAGTAAGTACAATTACATTGCAAATGTGTGTGTGTGTGTGTGTGTGTATGTTTGTTAAAGGCTTCTAAACCGTAGCACTGTCCAGCTTAAAATTTGAAATTCCGATCCATTTCACACCATTAACCTCTTCAGGGATATGGACGTGAAATCACGTCCATTTAAAATGACGGACGAGCGATATGGACGTGTATACACGTCCTGTGCGTTTGTGCATTTAACCCTTATTTATCCTCTATCTAACTCAACTTATTTTAGTTTTCCCCCGTTATGAAACATTTAATTAAATTCTATATGCTTTACTGGCTTACCTTTATATGTTCCTTCTGCAGTGATATGCCTCAAAACAGGGATAAACACACAAGGGCACATCTCCACATTTGCAACACATCATCCCAGTTTCCTTGCGGATTCCCTTTTTGCGGCACACGAAACACCTTCGAGATGGGCGGGACTTCTTTGCTGTTGACGGTATCCTTTTAGGATAATGTTTTCCTTGAAGTCTGAGGGGTTGGATTTTCTACCCCCAGTATGAAGAGGCCTCTCAACCTGGTATTGTTCAATTAGGCTGCGAGCTATTCATAGTCGAAAGTCCAGGTAGGTCATTGTCTTGTGTGGGTTTAGAGCTCTCCAAATTACCAAACAATTGTATATGGTTATATCCAGCTGGTGCAAAAATACCTTTTTATACCATTTCACTGTTTTTCGTAAAGAGGGATATGCTTGCAATACCTGATCTACTAGATCAACACTGCCCATGTGCATATTGTATTCCTGGATAACGTCAGGCTTGAAAATGCACATTTTGGTATGGGCATCTGTTTTTCCAGTGTCAATCATCGAAATCTGAGAACTGCAATTGGATAATGCCGTAACTACCCTCCTGTCCTGCCAGGCAAGGTAGGTCAAAGGTGGGAGCTGACACACCTCCATTTCCCCTCTCCTTAGAGTCTTTGTATTCACATCTTTTGGCAAACCAATACGATTTGAATGTACTGTTCCAATTGCATTAGTCTTTCTTTTGTGTAAGGCCATGTATAATTTAGGAGAGCTGTACCAGTTATCTAAGTACACAGTCCTACCCTGATCAAGCACAGGTTCCATTAGGTGCATTACTATGGAGCCAGATAAGCCCAAATCTTTGTCTTCAGTATTGTCAGTCCCTTGACCAGTGTAAATGCAGCTATTGTAAAGATACCCCGTTTTACTTTCACAAACATCAAAACTCTTTATGCCAAATCTAGCCCTTTTTGTTTTGATGTATTGCTTCCAACCTAAGCGGCCCTTCCAAAGCATTAGGCTTTCATCAACAGTGACCTTTTCGCCAGGCACATAATTTTCTTTGAATTTTGAAATAATATAATCGAAAACAGGCCTAATTTTGTGGAGTTTGTCATTTACATTCTCTGTGCAGGTGAAATGAACGAACCGCAAAATTGAAGTAAACCTGTTATTTGACATGCATTTTCCAAAAAAAGGAGTAGCTAGCATGTCATCTGTGGACCAGTACATGTATAATGCAGGTTTACGAATAACACCCATAAGTATAATTAGACCAAGTAGCCTGTAAATCTCATTGAGTGTTACTTCTGTCCACCTTTGAATTCTGCTCTTAGGCCCTAATTTACCTTTAGAGAGCAGGTCTTCCTTCACCTTACTCGCATATACATTTGTTTCCGAAACAATGAGAGTAAAACATTTTGTAAAAAATTTTGTGAAAATGTCAATTGGCTGACTGTCAGAAGTCAGCTGAGCCTGGGGTTGAACACCAGAGCCTGTGCTTGTGAAGATGTGCCTATTTGTATTGCAATTGTTTTCAGCACTCCACAATGCTGACTCTTCACGAACACCTGAAGGAAGTTGGTCACGTTCTTCCTCACTGCTACTCGTACCTATATCCTCCACACCCCCCTCAAATTCGGAAAATTCGCCATCAATATCCAAATCGCTGTCACACTCAAGAAGCCCTCCACATTATCCTGTGTAATTTCAGAAGCCCTTACAGTTCCACCACTCGCTAACCTTTGTGCAACACTGCTTGTTGATGCCATGTTTTAACTCTGAGATGTAACACTCAAAAGCTTCTCACTTCAGCTACAAGCAGGAAAGTATACATATGTATTTTAAGAAAGAAATGAACGGAGCCTGCTATATCCAAGTTACGAAACATGCGCAAGGAAAAATTGCAAACCTGCTTTATTCTGATGACTCGTAAACCACGCATACAGTAGTGTTCTATTTCACATCATGCTGTGATTTGCTGAAGCATACCTCACACATACAATGGGTCCACTACTGTTTCTTTCCGAGGACTTATATTAGATGCGTTCAACAAAGCAAAGTTAACTTTTCACCACAGTGAAACAAATAGTGCCATTTCAACTATTTGTAAACGCAACTCAACATTGCTGATGATGTACATGTATACTGCATATAACGAGTTTTACACCAATTTTTGTTTCATTAAAATAACTTAAAATTTACGCAAAATACAGCTGTGTATTTACGAAGCACTTTTAGTGCATTTAACAATTTAAATGCCCTGCGTTGGATATTGGTTATCCGTTCTCGGCCTGCGGAGCTTTTAAATGGCTATCGCTCAAGAGGTTAATTATTTAATTTTGTGTAACATGAACAAAAGCTCGCAAGACCATCTATATCTTTGTCAAAGATAACCGTAATTTGAACATTGCCAGCATAAGAATAATTAATTATGTTTTCGCAGCCTCACAAAGTAACAAAGGAACAGCGAGTTCATGTAATATTTATCTCTCTGACATTGATAATGAAATAATAACAGTCAAATTTAGTCATTCTTTTATTTTAATTATCTTGTGTTTTCTTAGAAGTTTTGTGTATGTTGATTGCTGAGAAGTTTTATATTAACTTTGAATGCCTCCAAAGAAATGTAAGGCAGCCTAAGTACAACCTAGGTTGTAGGGATAAACCATCAAACCACAGCCAATCTCAGGTAATTAAGGACATTAATCTTATTTATGTAAGTTTCTATAGGGTACCAGATAAAACAAATTTGGCTAAGCTATTATACCTGCATCAGTTTATAAAAGTGGAGAAAAAGTTGAGTAATGGTGTTATAAATACTGGTTATTGATTGCAGGAGTAGATGTCTCTGTGATAACTAGGGAGCAGATTCATAGGTAAATAAATAGTTTTTTCTTTAAACACATAAATCCCTATAAAAAGGGTAAACTCAGAGTAAAGAGTCATCTTATTTTGCATAAAAATACATATTTTGGAGAAAAAACCGTAAAACCTATTTTCGTATAATCTTCCATAAACACATAAATCTGATTCCACTTAATATTTACGAAGTGATATAGACAGTGAAACTTTTTCAATGTTTTAGAAGTAAATGAGTCGATGTATAGACACTTATAGCTTCACTTACACTTAATTTTGTGCGGACGCATTTCAAAGACCAGTGTCTTCATTTTCAACGGTTTCTCGACTGGCAGTTGAAGAGGGAACGTTTGTTGTGATAGTGACTGTGCTGCTATGTGGGTTGCTGGATATTAACTTCATTATGTTGTCTGCTTATGGTATATCAAAATTCATGGCTATGTAAACATTTTTCATAACACCATATAAAAGGTTATTAAATTACTAAAACACAAAAACTACAGCGGAACTGATAATTTGAGAGTAAATGCATATTATGAAAATTGTTCACATAGCCATGAATTTTGATATACCACAAGCAGACGACATAAGTTGATATCCAGCAACCCAGACAGCAGCACACTCACTACCACAACAAATGTTTCCTCTTCAACCACCAGTCAAGAGACCATTGAGAATGAAGACACTGGTCTTCAAAATGTGACCAGACAAAAATAACTAAGTGAAACTATAAGTGTATAGGTTAACTCATCTACTTCTAAACCATAAATCTGAATTAATCTTTGATTTTTACTATTATTTATTGTGCATCATTTTTAATATATAGAAGATATATTTATAGATTACTTGTATTGCATCATAGGTATCAGAGAATGTTCCGCATATTGTGATAAAGATAGCCCATATCTCCTGGGGGAAGGACCTCCTACAAAAGTAGGGTTTGCTCAATGATACTCAGGCTGAGTTAGTTCCTGTAGGTTAAATTTTATTTGCTTACATACTAGAGAATACTTAAAATGTTAAGTAATTTTGTTTACAATTCACTTCTTAAACTTCAGTAAATTCTAAATGTTTGAAAACACACTTAGAAACCAGAGATTAGTTTAAATTTAATTTAAATTTAACACAGTTTCTTTCCACCTCATTCTGTCTCGTGTTGCCCTCATCAATAATGTCCAAACGCTTCACTAAATTCTTAGGACCATGTGTCGTGGACATCCTCTGCTTCTTTTTCCAAACCTAGGATCCCACATTATTGCGGCATTGGCCCATCTGCTTTGAAACATTCTGGCCAACTGTCCTCCCCATCACCATTTATGAGTTCTTGCTCTAGTGGCCGCATCCTCCATTCCACTCTTTCTTCTTAACTCCTCATTTTGCACTTTGTCCCTGAGTCTGATCTCCAATATCTTCCTTTTCATTTTCTGCTGGCAGACCTGTACCACTCAATCTGTT
This sequence comes from Tenodera sinensis, assembly GCA_030765045.1. Taxonomy (NCBI): domain Eukaryota; kingdom Metazoa; phylum Arthropoda; class Insecta; order Mantodea; family Mantidae; genus Tenodera; species Tenodera sinensis. The sequence continues at coordinate 88,062,825 of CM060961.1, read as the reverse complement.
TTCTTGTAAATGTCCAAGACTGGCTGCCATAGAGAAGCACTGGGATGATGCAAGTTTGCAGAGTTTCAACTTTTGTTGCAAGGCTAATCTTTTTTTTCTGTTAGAACAAATTTAAAACTCCTAAATTTTCCCCAGGCAAGTCTTATTCTTCTTTGGAGCTCATTTTCCCTTTTCTCTACCACACTAATTGTTTGTCCCAGATAGATGTTTGTGCTGCAATACTGGATCGGCATACCCTCAATTAGAATTGGTTCTCTCTTGAATGGTCATGACTATGGTTTTTGTCAGGTTCATCCTTGCATTCAACTGTGATGTCATATCCTGTAGTTCTCTTGCTGATTTGGCAAATAATATAATGTCCGCAAATCATAGTTTTGCAGTCTTCTTCCATTTATATTAATTTCCTATCTTTTTCTAGTCCAGTTAGTCTCCTGAATACAATTTCAAGGACGCATGTAAATAGCTTAGGGAAGATTGGGTCCCCTTGCCTAACACTTTTCTTGGTTCTGAAGATTTCTCCTTCTATTTCTGTTCTCACTTTGGAATTATTGTTTGCGCATATCTTCCCAATCAGTCTTATGTATTTTGGGTATATGTTAATTTATTTTAAGGATTTCAGTATACTACCATGTTCGACTGTGTCGAGCGCCTTCGTGACTCTATGAATACTATATACATGTTGAGATTAAATTCCTGTTTTCTCAATGACTTGATTGATTGCTTCAAGATGGTGTATGTGCTGTATTGCATACGAAAGCTGGCTTGTTCAGGTAGTTGGTTCTCATCCATCACTCTTGACAAGTCTATTTGTAAGGATCTTCATAAAAATTTGACAGAAGACTTATCAGTCTGTATTAATTCAAATCTTCTATATTTGCTTTTTTGTGGATGAGAATTATCGCACTTGTTTTCCATTGTTGGGGTATCTCTTCTGTGCAAACAATTTTATTGAAGAGCATTGTTATGGTTGAAGTCTGCTCTTCTTTTTCCCATTTCAAGCATTCATTAATACTACTGTCATCATTGTTACTCCTTAAATGTGTTATGATGTCTTTTAACTTCCCCTTTTAGATGGTGTTTCCTCCTCATCCTTTTTTGTCTTCTGTAAATTTTGACAGTTACTTGTAGATTTAATGATAAGTTTGAGAGGTAGAACTGCAACTTAAAAATTCAATGCCACAGCTGGGATTTGAACCACAGACCTTCCGCTTACCAGGCGGGTGCTGTAACCATTAAGCTACTGTGACAGCCTGCCAGAATGGCATTTCATATTTCTCCTGGTAAACCACAAAGGCATTGAATTTTTAAGTTCCAGTTCTACCTCTCAAACATTTCCCACACACGGCTTGTGTGTTTAAAAACACCAACATAAGTTTGTTGGCATAAATAAATAATAGTTACCATCTGAAGGTTATTTAATCCTGGGACATAAAGTACTTACATTAGTAAGTCACCATTGGGGTAATTGTCTCTGATGTAAGACTGCCTTTGTGGTTTACTAGGAGAAATACGAACTGGTTTGAGAATTCAATGCCATTCTGGCAGTTTGTCACAGTAGCTTAATGGTTAGAGCACCCGCCTGGTAAGCGGAAGGTCTGTGGTTCAAATCCCAGCTGTGGCATTGAATTTTTAAGTTCCAGTTCTACCTCCCAAACATTTCCCACACACGGCTTGTGTGTTTAAAAATACCAACAGTAAGTTTGTTGGCATAAATAAATAATAATTAATGATAAGTTGTGGTGGCCTCTAGTACTCCTGATCTTGATCTCGTGTTTCCTTCCTAATCTTGTGCACCAAGCATCTAGAACTTTCCATCTGCTAGTTCTTGTTTTGCCCTTTTAGTAGATTTCGTTTCAGCTATTAGGCACTCCATGTAAAGGGTAGTTTAGAATGGAGGAATTTTGTTCAAAATCTGTGTGTTGCATTCCTTGAAATATATTAAGCTTAAATACCAACTTTATTTTTCAACCAACTTTTTATTATTTACGGTAAAATCTCGACATCGAAATTTTGGATCAAATACAACACTTCTCCTACTTGTTGTATGTAGTAGAGAAAGTAAAAGCTGCTCACCAAAAATGCTCAATATGTGAACAGCATATGCTGTGTAGTCATGGAAATTTGGGCTGAGAAAATTTAAATAAAAATTACTCAGGCTTGTTTTGTGAAAAAGGGTCTCCATGTCCTGTACTGTAGATACTGTAGATCAATAAATTGTAATGGAAATAACTGTTGGAACATTCTTGATGTCCACAATGCTGTGGCGTAGTGGGCTAGGGCGTCATGCCTCGGTTCCCTGCCCGGGCACCCCCTGGGGGTGCAGATTTTAAGCCCTGGGTATAGGACCAGTGCCCACTCAGCATCGTGAGGAAATTGAGGAGATTGCAATAGGTAAGCGGCCCTGGTCATGAAAGCCAACTTTCCGGCTGGGGGTGTCGAGATGCTGACCACATCTCCTCCCCGTATCGGTTGGATGATCCCCCACCTCTACCTTGCGTATGTGAGCGTGAGGCTGGCAGTTGGGTTGGCAGGCCTTGGTACGATTGCACTGTAGTGCCACAGGTTTAACTTTTAACTTAACAATAAAAAGAGTAACAATAATGGAGAATATGTATATTCCAAATTTTCCAGCTCTTGGAATTGGATTCCAAGTTTGCTGTACCTATCACTTAATACTTTTGGGTTTTGCTCAAGCTCAGCAAATTCCAAATGCAGAGAAGCAGATGACAGTTTTGAAAAATGAGATGCGTTTTTGTTGCTTAATTGTTCCCATAATGCAAGCTTATGTTTGGACACCATAAAGCTATCCTTTGCCTTGGAGATAGCTATTAAGAACATAGATGTATCCTTTTAGATCTGCAAGGAATGCCAAATCACAAATCCACTTTGAATCATGAAGTTCTGGAACAGGCATACCTTTTCCCACTAAGAGCAAATGCTACTTTCTCCCTTAAGTCGAAATACCTTTCCATAAACTTATGAAAACTTTACCAACCACTTCACAATAATAAGGTAGATTGCCAAATTCATATTACATTCTTTGTGAAATACTGACAATGACATAATCCTTTCAACCTAATGAGATTAGTGGTTTTCACAACACTCACTGCATTATTCAGTTTGATACATTTTGCATATAATTCCTGCTGAATTATACAGCAAACAGATACAATATTTTGATTAAACCAATATCTTTTATTTTATTTCTAACACAGCTCATTAGGCCAATTCTATCACTCATCATAGCTATAGCCACAGATGGTGTTTCTGTTGTAAGTTTATTTCAATGAAGTTGGACCTGAGTTAAAGCTTTAACACATTTGAGATCATCTGAACCAGATGTACTAATCATTGATACCACATTCAGCATTTCTTCCATGATCTGAAGATTTATATCTATACCTCTCACAAGTAGTCCAATTGCACCATATCATAAATATCTTGGCCTTCATCTAATGCCAAAGATGACAAATAAATCCCTTAGACCCCTCCACCAACTATTCTTCAACATTGTTGGCAAGATACCTTTTATATTTTATAGAATTTTAAAAATATGGTCTTCCAAAAATTCAGTAAATACAGTTTTTTTTATACTGTAACAAATGACACTTTCACAAATTCCACATATGACAAAAGACAAAGTCCAGTTACTTTTTCCTGTTACATTATTTCTCTTCTAAAACTGAAGGAGAAAACACAGTTATCCTTTATGGTTGCTAACACAACCTACAGATCTTCATGACCTTACAACTTGCACCTTTTCTGTCCCCTCGTAACCTTGACACACACTTTTCTGTCTTTCAGTTCTCTCTGTCTAAGAGCTGGCCTTGATGACCACACTTACTAAAACTACTTCACAGAACAGACAGCTCTGGTGTGATGAGTAAATGTCCCAAACTCTCTCTGATGATACTTGCACATCTCTCAATGATGACTGTATGTACATATGCACACAATCCACACACACATGCACACACACACACACACACATACATGCACGTGCGTGCTCACACACGCACACACAGCTAACAGCTGTCTTGTTCAATACTCACAATTCCATCACAAAAACTGATTCACTGCACTGGCTTAAATCAAGAAGAATGATGTAACACTGTTTTTATTCAATTCACCTCTTCTTAAACCTCTCACAAACGAGCTGGCAGACAACAGTTTCTGGAACAATCTGGAAATGCTTCTTTCTGCTGTTGTCTTTGTTCCAACCACTGCATTGTCGTCAGGCAACATACTCACAAGCAGTGGTGTGAGGTAGCTTGACCTTCGGCATCTCTTTGACACACACGGCTGCTGTCATAATATGTATAAAAATGAACTTTCAACTGTGCTAGCATAATTGCAAGTCAGATTGTGAACAAATTAAAATTCTTCTCTAAATTAAAAGCTGGTGTTTTATTACCGGTTATTAATACTATGTGCACAACTAATTTCAAATAAATCAGAGGGAAAGTGTGTGCTACTTGTTGACTTGACATGGAATTACTCTGTTGCAATTTCAGTGCTCTCCTTCGAGTAAAAATCACAGAATTCTTTAAACTTTCTCCCATCAAAACAAACTTTCAGAGAACCTTCGAAATGCACCTAAATCTAAGTAAGTGCATTTCTAAAGCATGATAAAATCTCTTAAAAATAAAATAATATATCTCCAATATTCAAATGAACTCTGCTCCCTACTTGTAACTAGAATTCAGATCCCTGCTCATAATTACTATCTTGATACTTTTTTATAGTGTTCAATACTTTTTTTTTTTTTTTTTTCCTCTACTACTACATGTGGCACCGCAGGTGATGACACTGATGATACATAGAATGAAGATGGAGTGCCGGTGGAATGAGATGGCAGGGGAATCCAGAGTAAACCACCTGTGGTGCCATGTGATGTAAAAGCGGGCATTAAGCACTACCAAAAGAATCCAGAGTAAACCCACACCTGTGCCATGTTGTCCACAACAAGCACTACATGCAGTCACTTGGGATCGAACTCGAGCTGCTTTGGTGAGAGGTGAATGGTACAACCACTCAGCCACAGTGCAGCCTATTTTGATTCAAATGAAGATATCAGCCAGTAATGTTTTCTGAGTCGAGAGGAGTATTTGTTATTTATTAAATCTCTCGTGCAAGGTCAGTTGCTTGTGCAACATGATACTGTTCTGAAGTCTTAGGACTATAACTGTATTAGATTCCTTTTAGTAAGTACAGGCTTATTTTCATGTGAGCTCTTCGTATATAATGCCTAAGGAACATTATTAATTCCTTGCTAATTATCAGTTTTCTCTTTTATTTTGCAGGGAAACAAAACCAGCTGACAAAGAAGAAGAAGAGGAATTTGTACCTAGTTTATTAAACAGCACAGTTTATATTATTTCTATGGCTTTACAAGTTTCCACTTTAGCCATCAATTACCGGGTAAGAACAATTTGCCTTTTAAGGCAAGAGATTTCTTCCGGGCTTAAAAGTCCTGGTCTGCTGGAGTTCAGAGATCCAGACATTTCGTCCACACCTGCAGTGGACATCATCGGTGGCATGGTCTGAGTCTTCTCGGCAAAGGTTCAGTTGCAACAGAATTGTTTATGACTGGAGGTGACGTATTTATATCTGGGCCACTCATAGGGGATTGGCTGGACTTGAGCGGGAGCTGTATGTTAGATGGAAGGGGCTTCTCCGCTCTGATTGCTGAATGGTTTACATGATTTCTCTGCTCATGTGAAGCCATAGAAATTTACGAACACCCCAATAATTTTAACAGGAAGGAAGAAACTCTAAAATTGAACTAAAAATGGCATCCGATACTTGAACATAAAAAAAAAAGCACTAATGCAGAGAAATCATGTAAACCATTCAGCAATCAGAGCAGAGAAAGCCCTCCCATCTAACACACACGTCCCGCTCAAGCCCAGCCAATCCCCTGTGAGCGACCCAGATATAAATACGGCACCTCCAGCCATAAACGATTATGTTGTAACTGAACCTTCGTCGAGAAAATGCAGACCACGCCACTGATGTTCACCTCAGGTGTGGACGAAACATCTGGATATCTAAACTCCAGCAGACCACTGCTTTTAAGCCCAGAAGAAATCTCTAGCCTTAATTCTAACTCCAGTCATGAAAGCTTATGACTATTCAATTTGCATTTTGGTCTTTTTTTAAAGCAATAAAGTATGCTGTAACAGAAACAGATTGCACACCTCAGTTATAAAAGAGACTATTGTCTTGACAATTGACATCACATTGATTATTCAAATGGCATTGTCGCTGATCTGCAGTGACAATTACACATGAAAAATTTAATACTGTAGGAATTAAAAGCATTACAATTGCTGTCTGGAGAGTAACATGCTTGTCCCTTTGCGAGATACATGGTATAGGATCTTATATACTGTGCATTTGTAGCTCAGCCGGACCACCCTGCAGCGGCACTGAGCTGGGCGAGGGTTGGTGCACTCTCTACCAGAATTATGCCGAAAGGACTGGCAAGTAACAGGTACAGAACGCTAGCTACTCTACTAACTTAGGTTAGACTTACCTCCATCACAACAGGTGTTGAAATTGATGACCTTCAATGCAAATACATATCTCCAAAAACCTTCTGGTTTACTTGCAAAAGTTCATGTTGACTAATTGCCTGTATTTCGCTCATGATATTGTCCTTCAGTTCTTGTAACGTGTGCAGATTTTATGTGTACACGTTATTCTTTGACGTTCCCCATAAATAAAAATCACATGGAGATAGATCACAGGAACGAGATGGCCAAAATTCTTGATTAATTATTCTGTCCCCATACACACTTCCCAATTCATGTTTAGAACTCACAGCAGTATGCAGTGTAGCTAAACCATGCTGAAACCAGCCACACAATCTTTTATTTCTTGTTAGTTACAGAAAAAATTATTTAAAATAGAATTTACATTAACGTGCAAATCAACTGTTATGTTCTAAAATATGGGACCAATAATTCTACACTCACTCACTGCATACCAAATCCCAACTTTTGCAGCATGGTGAGGAACTTCATGAATAATATGGGGTTTTTCTGTAGCCCAATATCAATTGTTCTGGGCAGAAATGCAACCTTGAAGATAAAACCACACTTCATCGGTGAAGAAGTTAAAAGTGGATCTACGTCATTGTGAACAGAAAACCAATTACAATAATTAACCGAACTTACAGGATCTTAAGCTTGTAAAGCTTGAACTGCAGTTAGTTTCGTTGCTACAAAAGTTGACATCTTGGAAATGTTAAACCTCTCATGCTAAACGTTTCAGTGGTTTTTACTTTCTCTACTGGTAAGTAGGGGAAGTATTTTATTCCACCCAAAAATTTGATGTCGAGATTTCACCAGAAATATATGTTTTGAGACCCCCTGAATCCAAAGAAAAGCATTTTTAGAAAAAGGTCTGTGTGCACGTGGGCAGAAAGTCGGTTAAAATCCAAAGTTGGTATTTAAGTTTAATGTCTTTCAAGGACGCGACACAAAGATTTTGAAGAAAATAAACTACTCTTTACATGGATAATTTTTCAAAAATTTTGATTTTCTTGAAAATGACTAACGGTTTTGATTAAAATGCCATATGTTTGAGATATTTTTATGACAAATGAAATGTTGTTGTTAGCTAATGCTGGATTTCTGACAATGAAGTCATTGATTCTCTTGCTCTCCAATATTCTTAACTGATGGATGGGGCACTAGAAGTGGCCGGGCACTAGAGGTGGCCTCGATCCATTTCCTCTTGCAGATCACATAGAGGAAGAGTGGTGAAGAATATATCCCAATTCTGTTTAAATGTTTTACCAGACAATCATGTCCTGTAATCAACCTGAAAGTTGCAACTTCTGTTTTTCGATGATACTCAGGAATTACTGTTTGAATGTTTGGTAGTTGACAAATGAAATGTATATTTTGAATTTTCTGGTTTGTGGATGAGTTTTGAATAACTCGTAAACTGTAAGAAATAGACAAAATCTTACTAGACAAGAAATTTAGATCTTGCTAAAATACACAATTTATGTTCCAATAAATTTTCTTGTAGAGTGAACCATTTCAGAGATATTCCTAGTTTTGTGTGTCAGTTTCCGAAAACTTAGAACTTTCGTGCAATGTAACATCGTTGTTCATTTATTTTATTATCTGTTAAGTGTGCAAAGAGAACGGAATCTCAAAGCTTTAAAAGATTTAACTATCGAACAAAGCCTACTGTATCCTCTTACCCACAAGGAAATAAACAATAAGATAATTTGTACAAATGTTTATCTCAACTAACACAAAGATATAGTAATAGGAGTTTGTAAGATTGGCTTGTACAAGAGAAAGTCATGTGAGTGTGACACATCAGATTTTTATTTATGGGGAACGTTAAAGAATAAAGTGTGCACATCAAATCTGTATATGTTACAAGAATTGAAGGACAATATCATGAGAGAAATACAGGCAATCAGTCAACATGAATTTTTGCAAGTTAACCAGAATTGTTTTCAGAGATATAGGTAATGTGTTCGTATTGAAGGGCATCAATTTCAATATCTGTAGTGATGCAGGTAGGTCTAATGTAAGTTAGTATAGTAGTTAGTGTTCTGTACCTGTTACTTGCTGGTCCTTTAGGTGTAACTCTAGCGAAGATCATGCCGGCTCTTACTCAGAGCAGTTTGGCCAAACTATGAATGCACTGTACTATAGTATAGTGTACTTGTAAGGTGTGTTCAAAAAGAAACCAAACTTTTGCTTTATCAGCTTCTATTGCTTATTGTACAACATTTTAAGCACTGTCCCCTTCAAAATAGTCCCCTCTACTGGCAATACATGGTTCCTATCATTTCTTCCATTTTTGGAATGCCTCCTGTAACACATTTTGTGAGATGGCACACAAATATCAAATTGTTGTGAATCTCCTCTATGGTTTGGAAACGACATCCTTTCAACAAGTTTTTCAGTTTGGGAAACAGGAAAAAGTCCGCTGGGGCTAGGTCCGCAGAATACGGTGGATGGGGCCCAACGGGTATGTGGTCTTTTGCTAGATAGCTGCAGACAAGGAGTGACACGTGAGCTGGCACATTGCAATGATGCAACATCCAATTCTGGTCTTCCCACAATTCAGGCCTCTTTCTCCACACAGCATCCCTCAGGCACACTAGGATTCCCTGGTAAACTTCCCTGTTTACCATCTGAACACATGGCACAAATTCATTATGGATAATACCTTTGTAGTCAAGAAGTACAATCAACATCACCTTGATCTTTGACTGACTCATGTGTGCTTTTTTTTGGACGAGGTAACCCTTTGCCCACCCATTACGACGACTACATCTTCGTTTTGGTATCATAGCCAGACATCCACATCTCATTGCCTGTTATGGTGTTCTTAAGAAAGTTTTCATTGTCATTAGCAGCAGCAAGCAGTTCCTCACACATTTCAACACTGGTCTGTTTCTGATCTTCAGTCAACAAATGCGGTACGAATTTTGCACTGACATGACGCATCTCAAGTTTTTCACTCAAAATTTGATGGCATGATCCTACACTGATACCCTCCTCGTCAGCAACTTCCCAACAGTTAAGCGACAATTTCCACAAATCACAGCACAAACTATCCACATGGCCATCATCTGTTGATATGGAAAGACATCCAGACTTGGAATCATCACAGACTGACATTCTACCCTGTTGAAAACATTTAAATCACTCACAATACTGTGTACGACTCGTACAGTCCTCCCCGTATGCCTGGCTAAGCATTTGCAATATCTCTGAAAGTTTTACCAAGTTTGTAGCAGAATTTCACACACCCATGCTCTTCGAGCTCCTTCATTGTTACTTTGTCACTAATCCGACGAGCAGGCTGTACATGTGCTTACTTCAGTGGTTGTGATTCGCTTGCTAATTGTCCAAGCAAAACCTGACAAATGGCAGTTTGTTGTCTAAACCTGCCACTAGGTGCACTCAGTAGTCGCAGTGTGCTCTTTCTGCTGATAGCCACACTATTTCAAAAGTTTGGTTTCATTTTGATCACACCTTGTATTAAATTATTTTGTTGTTTAACGATGCTGTCAATTGCCAAGATCACATCAGCATCACCAGAATTTCGTCCCACAGGAGTTCTTTTACATGCCGGTAAATCTACTGTCATGGAGCTGTCTTTTTTAAGCACACTTAAAAACTATCGGTCTGGGCCAGATTTCAAACTGCAACCTAGGGATCAGTAGGCTAGCATCTACCAACTGAGCCACCCAGACCGACACACACCTCGGATATTATGTAATATACTATGCATAATTATTATTTATTTATACCAATAAACTTACTGTTGGTGTTTTTAAACACACAAGCCGTGTGTGGGCAAAGTTTGAGAGGTAGAACTGGAACTTAAAAATTCAATGCCACAACTGGGATTTGAACCACAGACCTTCTGCTTACCGGGCAGCTGCTCTACCACTGAGCTATTGTGACAAACTGCCATAATGGCATTATATTCTCAAACCAGTTCGTATTTCTCCTGGTAAACCACAAAGGCAGTCTCACATCAGAGACAGATTACCCCAATGGTGACTTACTATTGTAAGTACTTTATATCCCAGGATTAAATAACCTTCAGATGGTAATTATTATTTATATATGCCAACAAACTTACTGTTGGTGTTTTTAAACACACAAGCCGTGTGTGGGCAAAGTTTGAGAGATAGAACTGGAACTTACCAGGAGAAATACGAACCGGTTTGAGAATTTAATGATGTCACTTGATAGATTGCTACTTTCTGCTGTTTTTCTTGCTTTGTCCCTCTTCTGGTTTTGTTCTGCAAGTTGAGCATTCCAATATGGTGTATATCATGGCTGTTTTGCACATGGGGTATTTCTTATTCCCTTTTTTATCAGGATAGAGTGAAACTGGGTTAACAGTTTATTTGGGTGGTCTTGAAGATTCAGTTTGCTTGTATTAGGGATCCCAGATTTTAAAATAAAAAAAGCAGGACACTTCAATAATAAAGATATAAATTGTACTCAACTTTAGGAGGGTTATATGGTATTTCCAGTTGCTCCACTGCTAGATTTTGCTGCCTTTGCTAGGTTTTGTGAACTATATTTTGTAGATCCATGAATCAGAGTTAAAATTTTATGAGTTTTTAAAACATCTGGTCCCGACACTCGCAGAGAGACTCGCAACACATATTGACTTCTCTTCCTTCAATCATATAGTGCTCAAGTGCTCATAGTACAGTATTGTTGGTCCAGTTTAATGGGTTACAGTTGACAGAGAAAATTGCTGCAATATCCTACTTGTGCTAACTAGGAAAAACATTGTTCTTGCATTTTTGTTTGGAAAGAGACAGAAAGATAATGTATAAAAAACAACCGGCTTTCTTTTAATGTTACCGTTATTGTTACCTTTATAATTAGTTTATTATTGACTTGGTAGCAGCTTCCTGACTTCAGTTAAACCAAGTCATGTTGACAATTGCAGGAGAGTTTAATTTCAAAGATGTTCCTCACAGTCAGGCAGGCGATAAAGAATCCTTTCATATGCTGGTTGTATAAAATGAAAACGTGACAACTATAATATTACTGTGGTGGTGACTATTTTTTGTGTCCTATGTTGTTACTGCCCATGTCACAATTCGAGGCACCAATTTCTCAAATTTGCACCAGAGGAAATTACACTCAGTTAATGAAGGCATAAAGCAAAACAAAAATTTAATAGAAAAGTAACAAAGTAACATTAAAAAGCAGTAAAATTTAGATCCCATAAAACATATAGGCAGGACACGGGACATGGTTTTCAAAATCAGTAGTCTTGACATCTGGGATCCCTAGTTTGTCTTGTTCTACATCCTTATAATTTTTCCAGTTGCCTTTTTTGAAGTTCCATGTTATTCTGTACTTTAGTTGACATTTTGTTTTACATGCTTTTATAGTTAGTAAAGTAACTCTGTGTCCCCACCCTGGATCTTCAATTACTTCCGTTGTAGTATTCTTGAGATCCATTGAGAGCATAGTTAAGTCAGGGTTGGATGTACTACCAGAATAATGTAGTAAAGTGGGAGTGTCAAAATCATTGTACATCAGTTCCATGGCTCCCCTGTCCAAATAGTCCTGTTTTTTTTTTCCTGTGTTGTTATGGTAGTTGTATCCCCATTTTGGGGATGCTCCATTAAAATCTCTTACCAGAATTGTATTCTTTTGGGTCTCTATTATATCTAGGTCTAGATTTTTGTTTTAGAGAGGATTACATATCCCATGAATTGTGAATTTTCTATTTTCTGTCCAGACAATTAGTTCTACTATTTCAGACATGTCCTTATTTATTTATTTCAGTTTAGAAGTATGATTCTTTCCTCCGATTAAGATGCCACTGACTACATGTCTCTTTTTGTATAATGTGTAGATGTTCTAATCTTTCATTTGATAATAATGTACTTGTTAAGTGTGACATTGGCTTCAGTAATTGTGAATACATCCACTTTCCTCTCTTGCAGTATTGTTTTTGTTTCGGTGTATTTCTAAGTGGACAAGCCACCTGCATTCTACTGTAATGTGATATTTGTAGTTCTTATAAGAACACTTTTTTGCCTGATCTTGGGATCATTGTGCTGGTTGCAGGCCTTTTTTGTGGTGCTCATTTTGCTTTACCCAGGGGGCACATGTAGTTTACCTATGGATGCGAGCAACCTTACACTCTAAAATTAGAAACGATGAAAACATTATATGATGCTGTACAATCTAGTTCTTTTCACACAGCTTTTAAAAAGCTGTTTTGCAATTCCAAAACTATTGTATTTCCTTCATACTACTCCTATGTGGTGTTTCCAACCTTAACCCAGGTGGTACGTACACAGTTAAAGCACTGCTTGGAAACCATTCGCAATTTACAATTGGAAGACCACATTTGGAGTTTAGCTTCTTTACCTATAAAATTTGGAGGACTTGGTTTTCACAAGATAAGGGATGTTTGGAAGGTAAAATCAGAACTGAAAAGTTCAATGCTGTAGCTAGAATTGGAATGACGGATCTGCTGCTCTACACTACATTGCCCTTAACTATTGAGCTACCATGACAACATGCCAACACAGCATTAAATTTCCCAAATGGACTCGCATTTTCCCAGTAGTCCACAAGGGAATCTCAACTTCCAGAACTCAACCTCAATGGCGACTTACAATTCGTAAGTACTGCTGCCACAAGAGGAGGAACAGTGTCAAAATCTGACCAACAGTTATCATGTCATCCCATTTGCTGTCAAAACCATGGGAGCCTGGTGTTCTGAAGCCAAACAGCACCAGAATTAGAAAGGAAATTGGAATCCCTTAATGGATTTCTTGAAGTAGAAAATGAGGCAATGCTGCCAGTGTAATGGGAACATTTGCTGATTCAACTGATCTTGATGAGGATTTTTATTTCACATGAAAATTGTGAAAGTGTAGCATGATGTACAGGATAGTTCCGATTGGTTTTACAGCTTCAGTTATTATTTGTGTAATGATTAGTTATAATATTATGTATCATCCGAGTATTGTTTAGCATATGAAATATGTGATGTAGAAGATCTTGTTGTGAACTAATGTACTACTAAACATGAAATTTTGATTGAGTATTTTTAAAAATGCATAGTGTAAAGAATTTGAATTAGTATTACTGTTTGCTGCAAATTAGACTGCCTTGTTTGTACTCACCTTATATATATATATATATTTTTTTTTTTTTAATCGTAATCTCTTTTGTTGAAAATCATGTTCCTGTTTTTATATTCTTTGTGTGTTTTATGTAAAGGTTCCAAAATACTACTGATATTGTATAGTTAACACTAGAAACATAAATTGACCATAAATCAGTTACTATTAGACTTTGGTCAGTAAAAGCTCCAATCAATAGCTTAAACAATGAAGGAATGTTTAATCATGTACATTCAGAGGTTAGATCAACATCATTATTATGCATTATTTTAAATACTTTGTCATACATCACAATGTGTTCAACATTAGTTTTTATCTTGAGAGTTTTAAGGATGGATAAATTAGCTTCAGCATACCAAAGTTCCCTGCTGATGCTCCCCTGTTGCACAGCCTCAAAAAGTGTGATCTAATAAGCATATTCTTATTTTTTGTAAATTAGAATTGCATAAACTTTATTAAGCTTAGTGTGTAAATTGTCATAAAATATTTAGCTGCTCATAAACTTATTTATGTAGTGTAACTAAGCTATTTTATTTGTTTTTAGGGCCATCCATATATGGAGAGTCTTACAGAAAATAAGGCACTTCTGTACAGTATTGTAGGATCAGCTGGTGCAATTTTGGCTTTAGCATTGGGGATTGTACCTGACATGGCATATCAGTTTGAAATTGTGGACTTTCCAGCAGAAGTAAGTAGTAAAATATAACGAGTTAGCTTTATTAATTTTGGTGCTTTTTTTTTTACTGGATAGTAGCTCCAGATATTTGTTACTCAGATAATATCCAGGGTGCCCTGCAAAACCTAGAATATTGAGTAAATCACCTGAAATTTGAATTTTTACATTGAATTTTAATATTTTCATTAGCTCTTGTTTTTTAGGCTGGGACATGCCTCCTGCATTCCATTATAGAATTCTTAAAGTATTGGAATTGTTGTGATGAAATTTGCCTAAAGATGTCCCCAAGCGTATGAAAAACAAGATAAGGCTATCCAAAAAACTATCAGAGAAACTAAAAAGCCAAAAGGTATACGAAATGATATTTTTATTCAGGATTTTAACGAAACAGAACTGGATTTAGCAATAGAACAATTACAGAACAAAAAATCTCCAGGACCTGACAAGATCCACCCAGAGTTTATTAAACACCTTGGCAGGAAAGGAAAAGAAATCCTACTTAAACTGTATAACACGTGTTGGAGAATGACTGTACCTTTCGACTGGAAAAAAGCCATTATCATCCTGATTTTAAAGAAAAACAAACCTTCAAACAATATTAATAGTTTCAGACCAATATCTTTGACCAGTGTTATTGCAAAAGTGATGGAAAGAATGGTGGCATCTAGGCTTAACTGGTTCCTAGAATATTACAACTTAATTAATAGTTCACAGACCGGCTTCAGACAGAATCATAGTACAAGTGAAAATGTACTCCTACTAAGCCAAGACATCAAGGAAGTTTTCAATAGAAAGGAGGATACCTTAGCAGTATTCATTGATTTTAAATCAGCATACGACTCAGTCTGGAGAAACAAATTAATTGAGAAGTTGCAATCAATAGGTGTGAAAAGTAACATGCTTAAATGGATAACTCAGTTTTTTTCACAAAGATTTTGTGCCACAAAATATAATACATACATTTCCAAATATAAACAAACACACCGAGGACTTCCACAAGGTGCTGTTCTGAGCACAACACTCTTTAACATATATATAAATGACCTTCCATCAATAATAAAAACTTCAGAAACCAAAATTGCTTTATTTGCTGACGATGTAGTCATTTGGACTTCAGGCTCTCCAAAATAACCTGAATTCATAAAAGAATAGAAACAGCCCTAAACAAAGTACATGAATGGAGCTCCAAAAACCTCATGACTATCAATGTGGAAAAAACAAATTATGAATTATTTACACTAAAATACAAACCAGTTAATATTAACATAAATTATAATGGTAAACCACTCAAAGCAGTTGATGATGCCAAATACTTAGGCATCACATTCGACAGAAAGCTAAGTTGGAAAAAACATATAACAAACATCTCAGAAAAGGTTGAAAAGAAACTGCAAATCCTGAAAGGGTTAGCTGGTGCTAAATGGGGCTGCTCAAGGAGAGTCCTTAACACAACATACAAAATGTATGTTAAACCAAACCTCTTGTACTGTTCTGAAGCTTTAATAACAGCAGCAAATGCTAACATCAATAAACTTGAACAAATACAAAATCAGGCTCTTTGCCTAATCACTGGAGCAGTTAAATCCACACCTATTGATGCCATGCTTGCCTTAACACGGACCCCATCAATAACAACAAAAACAACAAAGAACAAGCATTGTTCCAACACAAGAAAATGTTACGACTGCCAAACTCTAAATGGACAGAAGAGAACCTCCCCCTTCAATCCTTAAAACTCATAGTAGTTTCCTAGAAAAGGTAACTCAGATTAAATCCAAATTGAGCATTCCTAACACCAGAGAAAATCTACTTATAAGAGAAAATCCATTGGAATTATTGCAACCTACCTTCAATTTGGAATTAATAGAGGAAATAAGTAAATCAGACACACCAAAAGAAATACAAAAACTTCTAGCTCTGGAAACAATCAATACTAGGTATCCCACAGAAGAATGGCTGCACATATATACTGATGGATCCTCCAAGGAAAACCTTACTGGAGCTGGAGTTATGTGTTCACATTTTTCCTTTTATCATTCTGTTGGCAGAGACACAACAAATTATGATGGAGAAATAGAGGCTATATACATTGCTCTCCGACAATTATTAAATCTTCCCTTAAATAAACTTAACAAGGCAGTAATTCTTTCGGATTCTAAAGTTGCAATTGAGGGAATATGTTCAAATGCTACAAAGAAGTCAACAAAAATTAGAGAATGCTACAAAATGTTAACACAACTCCAAAAAGTTAATAAGACTGTTCATCTCCAATAGATTCCAGCACACTGTGGAGTCATGGGGAATGAAGCTGCAGACTCACTTGCAAAGAAAGGCACAATAATAAAACAAAAGTCTAAATTCAATTTCTCATATTCCTCAATAAAACGCTTGATCATTAAAAAATTTTCTCATTCATACCTACAAGAAATAGAAACAAATGCCAAAGATAAAAAATGGATTACACTACTTTCCAACCCAGATATAATCCCCAGAGACCAAGGAAAACAGCGGTTGCAGCCTTCCGACTATTGACAAATCACGACTGCTTAGCAAGTCATCTCTACAGAAAAGGTATCTCAGCGTCACCAATATGTGTCCTGTGTAACGATCCAGTAGAAATGAACGAAGACCACTTGAAGACCTGTGAAGCATTAAGATCAGAAGAAACTACAGTTCAAAAGTATTGGAAAACACGAATGCTAATGGCTTCATTGCCAGATGCAAGGCACTAGAGAACAACAACAACAACATTGAATTTTAACACATGAGAGGTATTGCTGTACATGACAACCAAGATGGAATTACTTTCACCCATGCATTCTCAAATGCCTGTCTTCCTCTTGCTGTCTTTCTATATGAAGATTAATATCTACCAGTTGCAGCTTAGTTGCTGTGTATTTTGTATGTAGTGTAGTCTAATGCTGTAGCATCACCCTCAAAAGAACTGCATAGGATTTCTGTCACTTTTGAATGCTTTCTGGTGGAATTTGCATCAAAAACAACTTGGACCTTCAATATAAGGTATTGTGCCAGAGCAGCAAAAAATCTCTGAACAGCTGCATGGTGTTTTGCCTGTCAACATGCTTGACATTGTTGCCATCTGCCACTATCATAGAAAAGTGCAGATGAAAGCATGCAACATTTGTAAAATTACTTTTAAAGGTTATTTAAATCCGGGACATCAAGCACATATAATTATAAGTCACCCTTGAGGTCTTTATCTCTGATGTGAGATTCCCTTGTGGTCTACTGGGAAAATACAAATCGTTAAGGGAATTTAATGTCATACTGACAAGTTGGCCATGGTAGCATAGTGGTTAGAACAGCTGTGTGTGAAAAGGAAGATCCTTGAATCAAATTCCAGTTATGGCATTGAATTTTTCAGTCCTGATTCTACCTCTCATACTTTTATAGGTTTTACTGACCAACTTTATGAAAGAAGGTGCTAAAACTGGTCACTGTCATCCATCCATACATTTTTGGTATCTCTTTTGGAAACTATCCATCACTTAGCCTTAGTTCATGTTGAGAAATGCTAGCAATTTCCTGTGGATATTTTGTTTTAATTCTTCCAGGATGTGTGGGTTTGTCAACACTTAGTTGTAAGTTACCCCAGAGGTAAAAATCACTTATCGGAGTTTTGAGAAACCTTTCTCTGCTAGTGGCACACCATACACCAATTTTTTGTCATGAAAGGCAAATGCAAACACCCTGAAGAATTAAAATAAAATATCCGCCAGGAAATTGCGTGCATTTCTCAATGTGAACTACAGCGAGTGATCAATAGCTTACTAAAGAGGTGCCAAAAATATATGTACAACGGTGGCCAGTTTCAGCATGTTCTTTCATAAAGTTGGTCATTAAAGCCTTTAAAAGTAGTTTTAAAAATATTGTATGGTTTCATCTGTGCTTTCCTACAATAGCAACAGACAGCAACAAGCACCGAGGAAGTGGACAGGCAAAACACCACACAGCCTGTTTCGAGGTTTATTGCTCTCCCGGTAGAATGAGCCTCTATTCATAAGGTGTCATGTTTGGAAAGAAGAGCTTTTATACCTTATCTTGTAATGTCACTCATAAAAGAACCATGCAGTGTTTCTGTAATTTTTAATGCTTTTTAGAGGACTTCAGTTTGCATCAAAAACAAACTTTTAAGTTGGTATGAGGAGCTTGAGTTTGGAAAGAGCAATTTCTTATATCTTGTGCTGCAGGATCACTCACAAAAGGATAACAATGTTCCTGTAATTTTAAGTGCTTCTCAGTGGATTTTTGTGTGCATTGAAAACAAACTTAGGCATTGCATATAAGGGACACTGGGAGTGAAATTTGAAAGTTCCACATTTCTTGGTAGATTTTTCTGAAATTTTTACTGTGTTTGTATTTATATGAGAATAGGAGGTACACCAAATTTCATTAAAATTGGATAATTCGTTTATGATATATAAATTATTTTATGAATTTAATAGGCACATTTTCAAAATGTAGCTTGCATCTATTAACTTTTTCAAAATTCGTTTATATTGGCAGCACTGGTATTCTAAAACATGGGTAACAATTGTATGAAGAGATACTTCAAATACGCTTGCTGATTATGCTGTACATATTTTTTTAATAACAAAGAAAATTTAATCTTAAAAATTATTGATTTTTTTCATACAAAAAATGTTTTTGGAACTCATGTTAATGATAACATCAATATTGAATCATAGTTTTGTTTAGCTGCTATTTATGAATACTTTTGAAAATTTTCATTGAATTTGAAGCAAAACTCGGGCGCGACCTTCTTCTGGAATATGCAGAAATGTAGTTTTCAGAAAAACAGGCTTTTATATAGGAACATCCTGTGTACATTAAGGGAAGAGCACCATTTGAAAGGGCTGTAATGACCACATGGAGTGGGGGATATGAAAAACGTTAGCTGATCCAAATGCACAGGTGTACCAGGAACATTTTAAGGTAAAAAAACAATTTTAGACTTTTTGACAATTTTGACCAAAATTTCACTCCCAATGTCCCTATAAGCTGGTATAAGATACATAAGAGACCCTTAGAATAGCAAGGGCGTATGCGCCAAATGCTAGTTTCAAGAAAAATGTGATTAAAGTTTTACTATGCAGTACATATTAAAATCACATATAGAGAGATTAAAAATTTCTCAGATGTGAATCTAATGCATTAATACTGTTAATTAGGAATGTAAAATGTTATTTGGCAGATATATAAAATTTCAAAGGGTTAATTTCATCAACAATATAATTTAGGTAACGTATGCTTTCATGTGCGTTATAACCAAAACGTTTACGTCTAAAGTTAGCATTTTGCAAGCAATACTTTAACTAATATTGGTAAATATTTGTTCTAATGCTAACAAACAATACTTCTAAAGTGAATATAAAGAAGTAAGTTAACAAAAAGTATGGCTAGATCACCGAAGATGTTTAACAGCTGTGCTGTGCCATGATTAACTGGAGTATGTTAGTGATGTGAAGTATCGTCATCCGCTGCTGCCTCTTCTTCTATCTCTGGTGTGTGCCTTTACCACATGTTTGGTTTTTTAACTTACATGTTCTTCACCTGTATTTCTCTTCTTCTTAGCCATCATTTTCCATTGGTTTTTCTGCATGCGGCATTTTCTGGGACAACTTAAGTGACGAGAAATAGAATCACTGTCTGTGTCACTCATAGTGCTTAATAAGCGTAAATCACTGCCCTAAATGCACTAAAGATTTGTTCAATGGTATTGTTAGTAAACAACACAACTACTCTTGAAACATAATGCTAAACAGAAGTTAAACCGAGAGCTGCAAGGCACTAAACACAGATTTCTTTAAAAGCAGCAGACTGAACTAAAGAAATACCCCGTACATCTGGGCAAAAACTATTTACAAAACCGCAAAAATGTTTGAAAGGTTAAGGAATAACCATTTATGAGGGCTAAAAGCCTGAAAATAAACAGTACCCTCTCTTAAGTGATTTATTGCTACATTCTCTTAAGAGCGACTGTCACAGTGTAGTGGCCGGCAGGTTGGGTTATGCGCCTTTGCTATTCTTGAGATTTGGCTGAAGCGCATTAGGTGTAACACCATGGTGCATTCAAATGGAGAATTCGTTCATATCCAGGGTGTATCAACCATTTATACTTAACAGGCATTAAAGAGTAGGCTTCATACTGTATGTTGCAAGAAAAACAAAAAATTTGTATTTTGGCACATACACCCTTGCTATTCTAAGCACCTCATAAGTAAAAAAGAATGCAATAAATGAGTACTGGTTCAAAGATCCTCTTATTGCCACATATCAGTTCTCAGACTATATTTCCAGGGAGAGTTACCTTTTGCTTTCGAGACTATTGAATTTCAATGAGAATGAGGGGGAAAATCTGAATAAATTGAAAGTAATAATTGACCATGTGAGGAGAGTCTTCAGGGAAGTATGTTATCTTTTACAAGATCTTTGTATAGATGAAAGTCCAATACTTTTGAATGGTCGACTGCAATTTTTACAATATATGCCATCTAAGAGGCATAAGTTTGGTGTAAACGTATTTTGCTTTGTGATTGTGAAACAGGATATATTCTTGATTTCATTGCATACACAGGGGCAAACAGTCTTCCTGGGCAAGAGTTTGCTATTTCAGGAGCAGTAGTACAGGCAGCATGCAAAGAAATCATCTCTACCTTCTTGTGGACACCTCATTTCTTACCGTTTGCAGTGTACCTTATTATGTCATGCTTTTATTTTCTTGGCTGATACTGTCATCCTGTGTTTTATATCAAACTAGTAGAGCATACCTATGCTGATGTCAACTCATTGACTAATTACAAACAGGTATCTGGAGAGGAGGACAGGTAACGTGTCCCCTTAAAACTGGTGGAGACCAATATCAGAAGACATGCCCTATAAATGCCCCTATAGACCATCAGAAATTTGATGTCTATTACTATCTGTACAAACACTGATGTCTGTACACAAAGGCCACACTTTATGGTTAGATAATTGATATTCCAGTCCTTTACTGTACAGTTGGCTATATCAAAATGAGACCAATGCTTGTGGTACAGTAAGAAAAAAGCAAAGAAAATGCCCAAAATGTGTGAGAAATTGAAAAAGGGAGAAAGAAACTAGAGACAGACACAAAATATGCTAGTACTTGGATGTATAAAGACAAGAGATGTGTACATTACAACACTCCACACAAATTCATGAGATGGAGAAACTTGATAGAGCATAAACACAGATACAATGAAGCCCGACTATATCACGGCTTACAAAAATATTGCTACTATAGATAAGCATAGATAATTAGCTCTCATGAAAGTGCCAGAGGCTTTGAAACGTAATAGAAAATTTGTCTTTTATCTCAGGCGGTATACAGAACAAAAATGGGTAGGAATAATTTGAGTAGTGCCACATCTCAAGCAACCAAAGTAGGATGACCAACATCTGGTGATTTACCCCTGAAGCTGTATTTCTTGCATAAGCCCTCTGGAATGATTCCTGATGGAAGAAAAACAAAGATGGCAGAGACTGACTTCACTTGTCTGAAAAATAAACAACGAAAGAAACAATGGCCATGAATTGATGCCTTAGCAGTAAAAGATGTAAAATATACATTTATATTGCAATATCTGTATTTAAATAAAGTGTTTGGGCATTTTCGTCAGTAATCTTCCTTATAATACATCCATACTGCGCCTGAGATAGAAGAAAAATAATCGTCAAGCTCTCCGCAAAAGGCTAAGCCGTGGTACGTGACATCTGTACATTGACTGATTATAAATATATAAAATCCCATTACACCCCTTAGACTCATTGAAAGGCACTTCCCTTCATCATTTCCACTAAGTGCAAAAAAGCAAAGCCTGCTACCATGTGTCATCTTATCCTGTTATTTTGCCTTTTTGGGGCCCAAAACTTGTGTTGTTTGTGCTAATGTAATGTAGGCCGGTGTGTATATGTCTGTTTTGAAAATTATTGCTTACAAAAGAAATACTTATTCATTTTGGCAAAATGTAGTTTCATTTGTAAGTTAAATGTAAATTTATAGTGAAGTAGAAGTAGTTCCCAATAAAAGCAATTTTGATCACCCTTGTCTTGTAAGTGGAAAGGAAAATGTAAATATACGAAGGTCATTCAATATATAATGCTTTTTTTTTTTCTCTCTCTGAACATATTTATTCTTTAGCGTCAGAATTTGGTGACAATACAGGGTGGAAGGGAAGTCATTACATTCCTTCTAATATGTGCTTCATAGAAGCATTACAAACACAAAAGTTGAATGGCATTTTGTTTTTTGATCAGTCGATTTTAAAAAAATAAAGTTTTTTATCCAAGTTGGATGCGTAGAGTAACTTATTTCTGACATAACTTCGATAGTAATTATGGGACACCACATAGGGTTTCGAAATAATCACTTAAAAGACGTGAAGGAATACTCTGAGTTACTATTTCAGAGATGACGTTACTTGACAACGTTGTGTTGAGTTTGTTCAGGTAATTGACCTGGTTTGTGGATGTAAACAGCTTTCGCTTTCAGTAATGTTTTGGGAACTAATGCTTGTGATTACCCTACACTGTCACAGTAACCATGGAAGGACAAGACAGGGTATGTGGTTTTCAAAGCACACCGTTACGCTGTTTATGCACGGAGCTAGGGAAAGTGATCACCCACACAATCTGCAGTGTTACTAGGTTGTTTTCGATAAAACTAAAATATCTCTGTAGGAAATGGTTAGAGACAAAAACGTAAGATACAAAATGTGTTCCGAATACCGAGATCTACCATAGGTTTAAATTAATATAATGACTTCCCTTCCACCCTATATACACCACATTTCTTGTCCATGTCCTATTTGTCTATGTACTCTCCATCACGTTCTACAGCCTTACACCAACTTTGTGTGAGAGCAGGTATTCCCTGCTGATAAATACTCTTGTTCCGTACACATAGCCATGTCCCAAGCATGGCTGATCATGGAGCTCTATTTCTGCATTTCCTGATCTTTAACTTTCTTTACCAGCACCGAACTGTACTCCTAGCAATTGCATCACCAATTACCATACACCACACACAAACATTTAGGTATGTTGACTACAGTTTCTTTTCCAGCATACAAGAATTCAATAACACATGTTGTTTGTAACAGGAATCATGTGTAGACACCATTTTGACACTGCCTTATAGCTCTGCCATATGCCAGAATGGTTCGAAACTTTACAGGCATGCAGAAATATCAAATGTGAAGGACATACAAGGACGTTTTGCTTGACTAAAGGCTTTTTAAAAAAATTTGGGACATTATATACTGAACAACACCTGTACAGGGTTTCCACAAAAGAACTCCAGGGTTTTGAGGTTCAATATTTGTATTAAATCACAAATGGAGTATATTGTGTTACACATGACTTTAAAAGTAACATTCTCAAGCATTTATTACCATAAAAAATGCTTCCCTAAGTTGTGTTATGAGTACCAGCCAATTGGAAGAAGCATTGGAAGACCCATGAGGAGATGGAGAGAAACGTGAGGCCAGAACAGAAGAAATTCCTAATGCATGATGAGATGGTGTTTATTACCATTTAGTTCATTTCAGTGTGAGCCCCAATAGTGGCATGGGACACATCCAAACGATATGCTACCATACAAAATGCTCACACATGTGTCTATCATGACAGCTGGCAGCGCCGCAGAGCATTGACTTTGCAATACAGAAGCAGACATTAAAGCAGTGTGTCTGTCGCTACGGTTATCGTTTAGTTCTCAGCTAGTGCAGTGCAATGGCGACACCTCAGCAAAAAGCTCAATGTGTTATTTGGCTCATAGAAACTCATTCGGTTGTAACTGTACAGAGGAACTTTCAACGCATTTATGGTGGTGCTGCACCTACGGATAAAACCATTTGGCAATGGCGACATGTGTTTCAAGAAGCTAAAGTGTTTGTAAACAAAAGTTGCCTGGTAGGCCGCGTGGAATGTTGAGAGCATCCAAATGTCATGCCTACAAAGCCCTAAAAAGTTATTGACACGACGCAGTCTTGAGTTGGGGATACCAAGATCAACTGTTCATAAGATAGATCATAAAAGGCATTGTTTAACTGCTTGCAAGTTACAACTGTTGTATGAAATTAAACCAGCAGATAAGGGAGAGGTTTTAATTTGGCTAACATGTTAAAATTGATGACAATGACGATTTTCTAAACAATGTAGTCTTTACCGATGAGGCTACCTTTCGTGTGAACGGTGCTATGAATCAGCACAGTTGCAGAATATGGGGTTCACAGCTGCATCGTGAGATTGAGTATCAGCGTGACTCACCCAAAGTGAACATTTGGTGCAGACTTATGCATGACATTTATAGGTCCCTTCATTTTTGTTGAAACGTCAATAATTGGTGGTCTATTGTGACACGTTATAAGAGTGCTTTTCCTAAAGTTGGATGATATTGAGGCAGAGAAGGGTTTTCTCCACTTTCAGCAAGATGGTACACTGCCTCACTTAAGTTTGCATGTGCAAGAAGCACTCAATACTCGATTCAGCAACAGATGGATTGAACAAGAAGGGCCCACTCCTTGGCTTCCAAGAAGCCCTGATTTAACACCCTGCAACTTCTTCTGGGAGCATGCGAAGAACCTTGTATTCAGAGAAAATTCAAGACCTAACCCATCTCAGACAACGGATAGTCGCTTGCATAGCAACCGTCACCCCCAGATGACCTGGGGAGAGGTAGAATGTAATTTGTATGTGACTCATGCCACTAATGGGGCCCACATTGAAATGTACTAAATGGTAATAAACACTTGAGAATGTTACCTTTAAAGTCATGTATATCACATTAAATGCAGATTGTAATTTAATATAACTATTGAACCTCAAGGCCCTAGAGTCTTTTTGAGGAAACCTGTATTTTGTTCAATACATCATCTTGAAAAGAAAGTGATTGGTGAAATTGCTAATATTTTTAAAACATTAACAATGTGCATTAGCAGCCAGTGGACAACCCTAGGTCCTATGGATTGTAGGCAGTATTTTGAATGATTATTTTTTAATAATAACAGTTGGGTTATCAATTATCTACAAGAATGTTGACGAGTATTTTAAAACATCATCTTCATCAAGATAGGCCAAATTGACCTGTTCCGAATTTTTTAAACATATATCTTACATTAATTCAAAGAAAATTGAAGCTATTAACAATGAAACAACAGAATCTAAAATAAGAACATAATTAGAAACTAAAAGCTTCACTCTTAGTAATTGCAGCAATTACTAAGATATGGAAAGCTTTCAATTTCTAATTTGTTCTTGTTTTAGATTATATATTTTACAAATACATTTTAAAATATATACGTTTATTTTAAACATTTTAATATATGTTTAAGAGAATTTAATTATTGCAGAAATAGCATGGAGGGGTTAGGAAGTTTAAAACAATATAGCACTGAAAGGACTAAAGGAAAGAAAGTTGAGCTGTCGGATATTACGCAGGTTACAAACACCCCACCCATCATACATCCCCATTCTTCTGTTAGCATTTGCTGACAAGTGGGCATGTGGTAAAGTCATTTAAAAATCTGGTGTTCATTATGATGCTCTATAGGTCATGGTGGCCTTTTAAATGCTTAGTGAGCCAATTAGTTCTTTTAATTATTATTTATTTATGCCAACAAACTTACTGTTGGTATTTTTAAACACACAAGTCATGTGTGGGCAAAGTTTGAGAGGTAGAACTGGAACTTAAAAATTCAATGCCACAACTGGGATTTGAACCACAGACCTTCCGCTTACCAGGCGGCTGCTCTAACCATTGAGCTATTGTGACAAACTGCCAGAATGGCATTAAATTCTCAAACCAGTTCGTATTTCTCCTGGCAAACCACAAAGGCAGTCTCACATCAGAGACAAATTACCCCAGTGGTGACTTACTATTGTAAGTATTTTATGTCCCAGGATTAAATAACCTTCAGATGGTAATTATTATTTATTTATGCCAACAAACTTACTGTTGGTGTTTTTAAATAATACTTACCATGGAGTCATAAACTCTTTCTTGTTTGGTTTAAAGTCAGTTATTGAATTATCAATTAATTCCAAACTTTATCTCTTTTAGGACTCCTGAATTTTTCATCCTTCATTGTTCTGCTTGTTAAAATAATCCAATAATAATCCCGAGGTGTAATAGCCCTTTCCAGGCCAATACCTAGCGCCCGGCCATTGTGTCCTGCACCTCTGCCCACCACAGGCATCATGAGCAAAGTGCAGTACTGGAGGTGGGACATGCTGCCCAGTTACCCTGTGTTTACAACCAGGAACTGCTACTTTTCATTCAAGTAGCTCCTCAATTGGCCCCTCAGGGACCTATAGCGCAGGTCTTCCTGCAGAAAAAAATCCCCACGCCAATACTGGGAATCGAACCCAGGTCTCCCACTTGGTAAGCAGCAGTGCTAAGAAGACAACATTCTTAAAATAACTAATTCATTAAAAATTACCTTCTTGTATTCCGCAACCTTTAAAATATTTTGATACAACAAATTTCTTACATTTCATGTAAGTAACCCACCTGTTCTACAAACTTCTGTTCTTGTCTTAATCAAAGACTGTGTAGTAAACAACACTATGTACTACACTAGAATTGTTTGAACAAGCATAAGCATCTTTACTTTCACTACACAATAAACAGTACAAAGGAATACAGCATACACTGACAGACCTGGCACACAGGTGCTTTGTGCTGCAACAATATTGCACAAGCAACACAGAAGCAAGCCAAATTGAAATTGCCAGAGGCACAATTAGTTGCATGATGTCACAGGGCAGTAACATTACAACCATTGTTGCTCACAGAATGATAGTAAGTGGATGTAGAGAGAAAGTTTTCAACAGTGCACTCAGCATCTACCATATTTTATTTCCAGATAAGTTATAAAATTGCTTTCAGTTCACCTTTAAGTAAAATTCCTATGGTAAATAAGGAAAAATTGAAGCTATTAACAGTGAAGCAACAAGATTCTAAAGTAAGAAAATTCCTATGGTTTTCCGAAAAAATGAAATTGAAATTCACTGTTATTTAAATTATATTTACTGATACAGGAAACAAGAGTATTACTGTAATCATTTGTTATTTGCTCTTCTCAAACATTTTTATGTAAGGAATTGTTAGTGGAACTGGAGATAATTCCATTTTGACCAAAATTGAAGTTTGACTTTTTTCATTGTGCAGATGATATATTATTGTTTCTCTAACTTTGTGCCAATATATTGTTTTACATTTCTGTTTCAGTTCCGTGTCATCTTAGTGCAGGTACTTTTTGCAGACTTTGCACTTTCCTTCCTTGTAGATCGCATCTGCCTTTGGCTTCTGGGTGAAGGAAAGTTACGTGTGAATCGAACAATATAAAGGCATTGGTGGAAACCATTATCCTGCCTTTGCTTAAATTACCAATCTGTGGCTGCCATGAGCTTTATAATGTATTGGAAAAGCATTCTTCAGCATTTATTTAAAAGTCTCAGGATTAATATTTATTTAGTGCGTTTAAAACAGTGAACTCAGAAATCTTAAGAAGAGAGTTTAACTTCACAGCATGTATAGAATTTGTTAAAAAGTGAATAAATCACAAATGGTTGTGACCTTCCTACCTTCAATAATGTTATGCAGTAACATGAAGTGAAATGAGCTGTGAGTCATACAGTTTAAAGATATCAGCTACCTGAACAAAAATGTAAAATGTACTGTACAAATAATGTTGCTATTATACTATTAAGAAACAATATGAAATAGTTGTTTATCATAGACTTTTTATGAATACATTTCTAATCATGTTCTGTTATTTAATTATTATCATTTTCCAAAAGAGAAAAGGAGAGGTAATACTTTTAAAATACTGGTTTGTTTCCATTTGAAGTGCTCTGAAAAGTTGTGAAGAACTGCTTAGTTGCCAGGTTGGTCATTTAAGTGATAACCATAAGTTCTTTATGCCAGCAGTGTATTGAACTGGAGTTGTACTATATTTAGTTGAAGAAATTGAGTACAGTATTGAAATGCTCACCACAAACTCTACAAGATGAACATCGCAAATATACGAGCTGTTAATAGCTCAAGATTTAAATGTAATTGTACAAGTATTATGTTTTGATTAAATAAAGTTTTTAAATGTTTACATTTAGTACACAATTTATAGATTCTGTGTTACTGTAAATTTCACTGTTAATTTCAAATTAAATTTCTGTATTTTCTTTAGAAGAAGGAATTAAATGGAAGCAGAAAGAAGACAGACCTATACATGAAGTAAAAATAAGTTATTCATAGTTGGAATAGCTGGACGTAACTCAGATGGCTGGATATGCTTGTGACATCAATTTTTGTTCTGTTCATCAAACAGCATAAGATAGCTCAGCTCTGTTTGTTTCTCTTTCTGTGCAATATAAGCGAAGATGTAATTCTCTATCAAAATAATTTTCATGTCCTTATAATGCAATATACCATTGTATTTTGTTGGGCTTAATGTAGACACATGTTTATAATACAGACTGTAAAATTTGAGAAGTCCTTGGAATGAAACACAAACTGATGCTACAGATTTTAGAAACTCATTTTACTTTTCAGCTTAGTGTCTCTTGATATAAATGCTTTTGATCCAGCATTCGTGGCCTTTATTCACCACAGAAGTCATATTGCTCTAGGCTGGCAAAATATACCTCAACTAACAAACATCGATCTTTATCTAACAAAAATGTTTTTCAACCAAGGAACATATTAGTATAGGAAGCAGAAGGAAGACTAAGAGAACTAAATCAGGGAATAAGGTGAATGTGATGCATATTATATCCTACCACATTGATTTTTGTCATTGCTATAACACATGAGGACAAGGATTGTCTTGATGGAAGATAATTTGTTTCTTTGCCAAACCTGACCTTTTCTCTCACATTTTAGTCCAGAAGTTTAGTATAATATGCTCCAGTGATCAGGGGGCAGCATCAATTAGCATTACAACCCAGAAAGCTGAAGCCATGATTTTCCTGGCCAATTTCACACACTTTGCATTCTTTAATGGTGGAGAATCTTATTGTTTTCATTACTGAGACTGATGTTTAATTTTAGGTGTGTAGTATTGCATACATTTCATCAGTTGTTACAAATTAATGCCTGAAGTCGATAGGATTTCTCTGAAAGTGAATTGAACTTTACTGTGGTTCACTGTAGATCAGAAGTCAGCAGTTGTGGCTGCTGCAGCTTTAATATTTGTACTAATTGAGTTAAACATTAATTTTTCGTTATGAAATTTATTTAACTGGGTTGATTAGAATATTAACTAAATTCTTCTTTAAACTTTATTGTAATTAGTTGAGTGATCCATATTTAATAATTGAAAGATTGAATTACCTTAGTCATATCTTGCAGATTATGTTTTCACATCCTATTCTCTCAAAATGTGAAACTAAAATCCCTTTAATCCCAGAGCTTCAACAATTCCAGATACTTTCATTCAGCAATCCTATAGAATCATGTTGTCCTCTTGATTGACAATTAGTGTTATGGGGGATTCCAGTCTTCTGCCTTATATATCATCTTCCACACTACCACAGGCTCCACTTTGAAATGGTTAAGAATGATCATGCAGATTCTCCTACTATATCATACTGGTGTGAATTTCTTTTGGGTATATGATTTTCCTTATTAAGTACTTAAAGGGGAATGAAACACAAAAATGAGAATTTCATTTGTCAAATTAGTTGGCATGTCATCAAGAAAAGATATGAATGCAGGCTGTTTCACCATCCCAAGGTGAGTGGTTCTCATGTTGCAGTTGTCAATTTGACATGTGACATCATTTGTTCAACTGAACACACAAAACATTCTAATTTTCAAAAATTAGTTATAGATTGTGATGTTTTGAATATGATAAGGCATAACTTAGCATTAAAAATAAAAAGAGCTAAAAAGAAATTACTTGCAATCAGCATGTGTAGTGCTTAATATTAGAAATGCATTTCTAAAACCCAGCAGAGTATACATATGTAGGCTTCAAACTTCACTAAGAAACACACAAATTAAAAATGGTAAATTTGGATCCACACAATGTGTGTGTGCAGAGATCTTTTTATTTCACAAGTTGTCAGTAATTTCCATTCTTCATTAGATTCCTCATATTTATTTTTCAGGATTCAAGACCCAGATGCTTTAGAGTAGTGCTGTCCAATGTGGCGCCCGTGATATATTTTTGTGGCACCCTTTACAAGCAAATTTTTATTCTAACAATTTCTAATATACAAATTTCAAGACAAAACTAGTTCCTTCTGAATATCTTCCTAGTACATACTCATGAAGTATATTTTTCTACACCTGAAGCTATGTTCATTACTTCCCTTACCAATGCTTTCCCTTTTTCCTCTCAAAAGAGGAGTACTTGCCTTAACTGTGAGTTTATTCATGCAGCTGTGCCACTATTGTCATAAAGCTTTCTGCCCTAGTAAGACAGAATTACTAATACAACTCCCTCCTTCCGCCATTTTCACTTTCCTCAGACCTGAATTGGGAACAAACTCACTTTATGAGAAGCTTTGAGAAACATGTATATTACAGAAAATTTGCCAGTAATTCCCCTTGGGCAGATAGTCAAATAGTGGTTGTGTTGGCACCCACACCTCCTGAATCATGAGTTAAATGTGCCCGAGCACAAGTTAGAGAGTAGAGCTTTTAAGTACTGAGTTCTGACACCAGTCTACTTTTTATTTACATTGAAATTGTGATCTAGCACTGCTATTATGGATCTGAGTTGAAGGCCATTACATGAAGAATGTATTCTTTTTGGAGCATATCTGAGGCCAATACTGTGATAACTTTCCAAACTGCTAGTATGTATATAATGTTGAAAATGAGCCATATAATTTAAGAAGCTGTTATCCAAAATAATTTTCTTCAGAATATGATAGACATTCGATTCACCTTTAATTCATAATTTATTTCTTTGGTCGTCTTCCAACAATTCATCATGTTCACAAAATTTCCATTCACCATTTTCTAGCCATTTATGTTCATTTTTTATATACTGAAAAGTTGATGCGAATTTTTGAATTAATATGGCACCGTTCTCACTACCGTTTTGTGCAGCACCAAAATTGGTGCCATCAGTTCTGGGCATGTTTTGAGGCCCCTTCAATCCAAAAAAAAGCATTTTTAGAAAAAGGTTGTGTGTGTGTGTGTGTGTGTGTGTGTGTGTGTGTGTGGGTGTGGGTGTGGGTGTGGGTGTGGGTGTGGGTGTGGGTGTGCGTGTGCGTGTGCGTGTGCGTGTGCGTGTGCGTGTGCGTGTGCGTGTGCGTGCGTGCGCGTGCGCGTGTGTACAGGATAAATCAAAAACAAAATATTGATTAAAAACCAAAGTTGGTATTTAAGTTAAATGTATTTCAAGGATGCGACCTAAAGATTTTGAAGAAAATAGCCCCACCCTAAACTACCCTTTACATGGAAAATTTTTCGAAAATTTTGATTTTCTTGAAAATGGCTCTAACAATTTTAATTAAAATGCCATATGTTTAAGATATTTGTATGAAAAATGAAATGTATATTTTGAATTTTTTGGCTATAGCCTATTTAGTCCTCTTTACTCTGGATGACTTTTGAATAACTTGTAAACCGTAAGAGATAGATAAAATCTTGCTTTACAAAAAATGTAGATCTCCTGAAACACACAATTTATGTCTAAATAAACTTTTTTGTAGAGTGAACCATTTCGAAGTAATTCCTTGTTATTTGTATCAGTTTCAGAAAACTTTGAACTGGAACATCAATGTTCATTTTTTTTATATGTTAAGCATGCAGAGAGAACGGGATCTCAAAGCTTTAAAAGATTTGACTATTGCTCAGAGCCTACTGTATTCTAATATTCCCCTTGCTCCTACAAGCAAATAAGCAATAAGATAATTTGTACGAATGTTTATCTCAACACAAAAAAGATATAGGAATAAGAGTGTGTAAGAATGGTTAGTACAAGAGAGAGAAAGTCATGTGAGTGCAACACATCAGATTTTTTTCATTAGACTTTTACACAAACGCCTTATGTCGAATTCATGTTCTACTTCCATATACTGAGTTTTTAACAGGCATCTTACACTTTTATGTGTGTTGGTGAGCAAAACTTCAACTTTACAAATTTCCTGTTTCACAAGCCTAGTCATTATGCTGTCGCAAGCAGCCTTTTCCTAATTCCCTTTAACCATATCTTTATGCATATAGTTCAAAATCAATAATTTTGCTGAAACCTAAGTTAATGACAGATTAAATATTTGGCTGCAAATCCTGGCAGTACAGATTTACGGCATCCATCACATATCTAATTACTGTATTTTGCATTGGTAATGTCATAAGATATATCATTAACAGTTTGCACATTTTTTCTGTAATAATTGTGACCCAGTTTTTTGTGGGTTACAGCAATATACCACAATTTTATGTGTTGAAGTACTCTGTTCAGTCATATTTTTTAGTTTAATCTGAGCTTAGGGAAATGCAATGTGATTTAAACAAACAAAAAAAAAAAACTAAGGAAAATAATTTAAATCTTTTTAAGTATTAATTTTTAAATTAACATACATATATGGGTGTACTTACACGTACATGGAACACACAAATTCTCACTTTTACCATTTCAAAAGGGACACTTCTACAAAGCACAGCTCTTCAGATGACACCCTCACTGATGACAAATTTGTGAAGACTAACTCAACACCAACACTGAGGCATGTATGGCAATGAATCATCAAACATGATACAACCTGTATTAGACAAGTCTATACAAGCACAGACTTCTAAAACTGTACCAGAGCATTAAGTAACTATTTAAAAATTATGAAGATGACAAAATAAACTCCCTTGCATTGTGCCTAGTTTTGTGCATGAAATAACACTTTAACACAAAATGTTCAGCGTTTTGTCATAACTCCTGATCTCGTTGAGGTCCCATTGTGAAATTTTCACGGTTTATAGCTTTAAACAATTGCATACTCATATATAAACTTCAATTTTTAAAAAAAAATATTACCAATTTCTTTTAGTTATAATTGAAATTGTAATTTAATTTCTTTTACAAAAATAGTCAAATAACATATCAGATTAAAGCCTATTGAAATTATCTTTAAAATGACATATATGGAACAATTCTCTAGGTTTAATAGAATTGGAATTATTAAAGATATGATGCAACAGTGCAAAACAAAACTCATCATTATTCAATAATTAATTACTCGTAAATAGAAAACAATTTTTTTCTAGAAGTATTTTCTTGCTTAGAACTTTAGGGAGAACGATTCCTGAAATTTTTACTAAAATCCAAGATGGTCAGGTTGAGTGACTGGTTGGTTTGGCTTGGAATGACTTCTTGCTTCAACCCAAAATGCTCTAATAACTGGTATTGCCAGGTAGGGTGAAACTTCCTACTTCTTCTTCTTCTTCTTCTTGTTCCTCATTACCACTTGTATCAAAACCGAAGTATCGGCTTTGTAGAAATTTTCATTTGCCTTATCCTGATCATCATCATCGCTTGATTTGTAGATATTTTCAGATTCCAACAATATATATTTCCTTATAATTTCAGTACCTTGTTCACATTGTACTTCTGAATTCTGTGTCATTACTTTTACCATCATCGCCTTCATTGTCATTCATATTGCAAGTAACACTATCACATAACTTGGAAACAATGTATTTACAATTTCTAGCTTCATATCATTCTGTTCTTTGTCATTTGTTCTTGGATGAACATGGTGAAGGATCAGTTGTCTTGCTAGGACTTGATATTGTGAAAGTATCTTCATTTTTCCTTATAACGGGTGATTCAAAAGACTGAACCTGCTGCGCTGTGTTTTGTCTGTCCCCTGCATTCGTGAATTACTGCTGCTGTCAAAACAGCATAGATAAAACCATATAGCATTTTTAAAACTCCTTTTAAAGGCTTTACTCAGCATCTGCTATAATTATAGCAGATGCTGAAACTGGCCACCGTCGTCCATACATTTTTGGCACCTCTTTAGGAAATTATCCATCATTCGCTGTAGTTCACATTGAGAAATGGTGGCAAATGGTTCTACTAATAATTCTGTCCTGAAACACACTTTCAATTGTTCCCATCGAAAGATTGGCTATATGAGCTGTTGCAGAATCTTGTTGAAAAAGGCAAACTCACACTCCCAATCGGTTAATTCTCAACAAAAAAAAGGGCACACAATTGTATTCACATATGTACAGGCATCAACTGTTGGCTCAAAAACAAAATTGGGCCTATAACTCTTTCTCCACTAATGGCACACCATACACCAATTTGTTTGTCATGAAGGGATATTTCATGAGCAATATTAGGTTTCTCAGAGCTCCAATAACAATTATTTTGTGTATACACATATCCATGAAGGTGGAACCAAGTCTCGTCCGTGAAAAATATGAAATGTGGGTCAATTTCACCATTGTATACACTATTGAGAGTCCACCCACAAAATATGCACCTAATTACAGGATCACCTGGTTGAAGAGCATGTTATGTCATTTTAACTTTGCAATTTTGCAAAGAGCCATAAGAAATACCTGCCTGTTGTGAAAGACGCCTAAGTGATTTTTGGGAATTCTCCCTCCAAATGATGACCAATGTCGAATGTTTCTTCAGTAAGAACTGTACATCGTCTTTTAGATTTCCAAGCCTGAACACTTCCTGTCGCCTGAAATTTATTGTAAAGTTTATGGATTGTTATATGGCCTGGAACTTTTACACCTGGAAATCTTTCTGCAAATCACATTTGCACCTGGCGAGCTGACTGAGTTAACACATACAAATCATAAATAAATACACGCCTTGCAGTAGAAAACAAATCTTAAGCCATAAGATACTTTATGACTAAGTACAGGACTAAATAATAAAGCACACTGGTAATAATGCAGCTGCACGACATCGCATCAACTCAATACTGATTGTGAGCAGAGCAGAGAAAAACAAGATGCTCATGACATTATGTATATGAGCTGTTGTGTTGTCGTGTTTCTGCGTGCACAGTGGAAAAACACTGCATAGCGGTTCACCTATATTTGGATCTCTCTGTAGTAAGAATAGCTCCAGAAATTACTTTTCATCCCTCATCAGCTGGTTTTTTAATAACTATGTCTTCATAATCTGTGTCCTCAAAATGGAAGGAACATAAACAAGTGCTGGGACTGGGCAAAAAATCCTTTCTTTTTCAAAATTCTACCCATATTCTGTATCTCATGTGAGATTTATCTCTGTTTGGAAATGAGTGAAAATGAGTTCCCTTGCATGTTTTGCTTCTCACATTACAGCCATATGCACAATATTGAGGCATTTTATTTTTCACAGTATTGTGTTATTTGTATAATAATAAATACACTCAATAACACCATCACCAAAACACCATAATAAAGTACACTATACTCTGTTCATCTAGAGATTAGAGGAGACGTAAACAAAGCCACGTGTGTTTTGACCACAGCGCGCCCTCTTGACGCTTTCGTCGTGTAAATAGTCCCTTGAAGAAATAATGTTACTGAGGTCTGAAATGTCATTTAATGTTTGCTAAAGCATGAACTAAGTGTACTAAGCATAGTTAAACTGTAAGAATACGTAGTTAAGTGAATTTGTAACCAGCCTAATTTATTCTGCGCGCGCATTATTCAGTATGAAAGTAACATGGCGGAACAAGTGAGTGTTGTAAAACATAAGTGCGGCAAACCGTTGCGAAGTGGTGAAAAGACAACAATATTGAACATATTTAACAAGTTCTACGAGAAATATCCTGAACTTGCTATCGAAGACATGATGAAATTAATATCCGAGTTTACTGGTGTGTCAGTTGCAAGTATTTACAGTACACCCAAAGAAAAATCGTCAGTTGGTGAAGATACCGGTAAAAACGACCACGTGCCTTATAAATGGTGGATGTAGTTTGCGACGAATTTGTGAGTGTGAGATCTGCAATCCGTCGAAAAGTTCACCAGTTCTTTGTTAACAATGAACCACTACCTTAAACAAAGTGCTGTTGGCAGTTAACTCTGATCCCGATCTTCCAGATTTAAAACGAACTGGTTTCAAGATTGTGAGCAGGAAGTGAAAAACTGTTATTGTGGACAGAGATGACGTAAGTAGCAGTTAATTTCCATGTGCTACATGTTATTTGGATCACGTAAATATATCCTTTAGTAGTGTAAAATGCATGTTATACCTACGCGTAGCGGTAGGTAACAGTGTTGCGTCATTGTGAAAGCACGTGGCCGCGGAGTGATACAAACCGGTGCTTTGTTTATATCTCCTCTAATCTCTTGATGAACAGAGTATACTTCTGAACTACACCAACAAGAACATTTTGTTAAAACATACAGCAGAAACAGGTGGTGAAATTCTGCACACCTGCAGCACGCAGATGGAGCTGATGAACTAAGACCATGAGTGTCGGCAGACTTTTTTCCAGGGGGGGGCCACATGTTGGAAATTTGCAATCATATAATATTAAATCATTATTTTACTGTCAAAATTTATAATACTTGTTGCAGATAACCGTATTAATTTGTGCTAAATAAAAATTGTTCTTTACATCAAAATTAAAATAATAGTTTAATAGTCAGTAACTGGCTGCACATTAAGTTCACCAACTTCCAAGGAGTGGCCACGGCCCCCCCTTGCCCCCGTTTTGTGACGCCCATGCGTAAGACATGTATTATTTTGCTTGCACAGCAATAACAGCATTGTGCAGCAAACAAAACAATCTTACCACTGTATTCTAAAAACCACATCCTTCATGTAGGAAGAAATATGATTGTGTTTTGTGCTCATACACCATTCAATATTTTCCATGTTTCCCATATACACTTGTCTGCACTGTAGGAAGCAGTTATGTATACAATTCTTTAACAGTCTCTGTTATTGCAAAAACGTTTCAATAAAAAATGTATGATTTTGAAAACAAACTTGCTTCAGAAATCTGTGGGTCATTCTGAGAACTTTTCATATGACTCTCATAATGAGAGTTAAAAACTTCAAACCAAAATGCCAACCTTGGAACTACTGAAAGAGAAGTCATGAGGGATAAGGAGTTTGTATGAGAAATTGTTTTGTGTTACAGTCACATGACTGCTCACTACTATTGCATGTTAGGTAGGTGCACGGGAGAATAGAGGACATAGAAAAATAGTCCAAAGTAGCTCATTGGCCCTGATGTTGCACACACTTTGTATGACATAGAGGATCAAAAGAATAGCAACTTAGCACTTCAAAAATGTATTACTTAAAACAGTAGATTCAAACAAATATCAGTAATGGTGAATACATTTGACATATAAATAAAAATGTTTATATTTTAGCAGTATATGCATTTTCTTTTCTTTAGTAAGATTTTTGTCTCTCTCCAAAGGTTTCCCAGTAATAGCAAATGCAATAAGACTAAAGAGGACTTTACAGGTTTCTTATAGAAATATCTGGATACATATTTTATCTGTAATCGTTAGATATACATAATTAAATCAACATCAATAAAAGTTAGTATTGAGAAAATAAAAATGGAATAAATGTTTTTCCATGTAAGGATTGTTTGAAGTTGTTGAAGGCTGCTTTTCCCTCCCCTCCCTCACTCTTGCTGAAAATGGATTCATGAGATCTCAAAACACAGGTTGACTTATGGGAAATACAGTACAACCCTACTAATCCAAATTAGGGGTGCGGTGTCTTTTCCAGTTTGGAAATGTTCGGGTTATCTGAAAAACAAAAAAAAGAAATTATATAAAATTAGCTATAAGATTAGCAGCTACAAGGTAACGATAATGGTCATCAAGACATCAGTGTGAAGTCATTGGGTGGTATAAATAAAAGCAAGCAATAGCTTTTTCTCACTAATTCGGAGCAAGAGGTTGGTTTCATATAAATAAAAACCTTCTTCTCCATCTCCTTGCAAGCTAAAGCTTCCAGACCTTGACCGTGGAGCTATTGCTCGCGAAATGGTATAAATAAAAACCTGGCTTCCTCACTCCTACGGAGCTTTTGCTGGCTATTTTCTGAGGTAGCTATGTAGGTACCTCTCAATCAGTTAGTACCATGGCCAGGATTTCCTGCTCCCACTGTTTTAAAACAACTGGCTTATTGCCAATTAGTTTCAAATCACTTTTGAACTTAATTCTTGTTTGTAAGTTGCTTTTTTTTTAGTATTTGCATCTTGCTGATGTATGTTTTAAACTCTTCCTCCAAGTGTTGCTTTACTGTAGCTACTGCTAAACTTTTGCACTTACTTTCTGACAACTGTGCTTTTAATAGAAAGTCTTGATTTTCCTTCAATAGATGAACAAAGCGCCTCATAAATACACTGCTTTCTTCAACCATGGTGACTGAAATACATACGTGTTGTAAAATATAATAAACTCTACTCTTGGAGATATTTGCTGCTATATCAGCTCCGATGATGCAAGGACATTTTTCTGAGGTGCTATGATCAAGCCTGGTTAGAATGTGAGTGATGTCATAGTGATCTACTTTCATCACCAGAAATCTGATAATGGAATCAAAACATATACGAACGTGCTTATACAAACATGCAGCACGTATGAAGAGCATAATGCTCATACAAATCAAGGTCGAATTATACGTATAAAATAAGCTTGTATGAAACTCTTTCACAACATAGGTATAGCTTTAATTCAGATAACTCTTTTAAAATCTTAGAATTGCCTATTTTGATGTTCCATAAATTGTAATTGCCCAGTTCTAGAGCAGATCAACAGAACACTAGTAAAAGTAATCTTTCAGTATATCACTTGTAATAGACGCAGGTCATCAAATTATGGGAATCTAGGTTTAAAGTTATAAAAAGGATAATCGCCATGTGTTGGAAGTTCGGATAAATCCCAATTACTGTTTCATTTATCCCTGCCCCCTCCCCCCAAAAAAAGAAATTGATGTAAACTGTGTGCTTTAATTAGATACACATTTTTTGTGTAGTAAGACTTCATCTATCTCCTACAGTTTATCAGTTATGCAAATGTGATTCAGAATGAAAAGAACTTCACAGGTTATTCCCCCGAAATTAAAGGTATACCTATATTTCAATTATCATGTAAATATCTTAATATATTCCATTTTAATAAAAATACGAGTACAGTGGCCATTTTTGAGAAAATTAAAAAATTAGGAATGTTTATCCATGTAAAAGTTAGTTTTAGATGGAGGGTTTCCATAAAGTCGCACTCTTGGAGGTTACTGAACTTCAATACGAAATTTGGTTTTTATAAGCGCCTTTTGATGTTCACACTTACACACATACAGGCACGCACACCTAGGGCTTTCTCTCTCCATTCAGAAAGGCTCAGAAGCTGTATTTCTGCTTTAATCTCGATATCCAATTATTGGGCGGAATGCAATAATTCCTCTACTATACGTTTGTTTAGTGGTTGAGAAACTAAAAAATTATACAATATGTAGGGACTTGGATGCAGATATAAACAATTAAAATCACATTTAACCCTTTCTTGCCTGAATTATTTTGCTACATATGCCGTTCTTCCTCTAATTCGAAACCGGTTTAGATTAGTCGGTCTGGGAGACCTTCAGCCTGCTGGCTCGGATAGCCATGATCGTTAAGGCAACACGTAGTGCACTGGCCATGCACTCAAAACCTGAGGTCGTGAGTTCGAGTCTCAGCAACCGCAGTCAAATGTGCCTGTGGTAAAGGACGGGGAGGGCCCACGTAAAATAATTGATGTGATGGCACGCGTGGATGATGACGGGGTATCATTTGACTGCGGTTGCATGGATTTTGCTTCTTTTCTTAAAAAAAAAAACACTACAGTATAAATTGTAAAAAAAAATAATTTTTTACAATCCAAAACATCTCAAATATGTATTTTTTATCTGTGACAGAAGTATAACAAGAATATAGCAGAAAAAAAAAGTTAAAACTAGTACAAATAGGAAAAAAAGCTAATGTATCTTATAAGTCACACCAGGCAATAAAGGGTTAAAGAGAAAATGTAGACTTGCTTCCGCAGCATTTGCTTCCAGAGGGAAATGAAACACGAAGGGGACCTTTTAACAATCTGTATACATCCTAAGGTGTTGTCATCTTTCTTGCGTATGATAATGCTAAACATAATGTGAATGAGGTAATAGTGATCTGCCCTCATTACCGACGATAATGTAATCAAAGCGATACATAGAGTGGAATATCGTGCAAATCAAAACCGGGTTATAACTGAAGACTTTCATATAAAACCGACCCTAAATTGAAATTTCTACGAAATGAAACTTCTTCATCCGGTATAGCTTTAATTTATGATAAAGTCTTATATAATCTTGGAATTAGTCCCCAGGGGCGGCGCCGTGGCCGAGCGGTTAGCGCGCTCGCCTATCACCTAGGCGGCCCGGGTTCGATCCCAGGGACCCGCATGTGGTATTCGTGGTGGACGAAGCGGCGTCAGGGCGGGTTTTCTCCGGGTGCTCCGGTTTCCCCCGCCATCTCATTCCACC
Organism: Tenodera sinensis; assembly: GCA_030765045.1. NCBI lineage: Eukaryota > Metazoa > Arthropoda > Insecta > Mantodea > Mantidae > Tenodera > Tenodera sinensis. The sequence goes on along the minus strand of CM060961.1, from coordinate 88,021,985 downwards.
GGTGCTCCATCTTCATTCCATGTATCATTAGTGTCACCGCCTGTGGTGCCGTAGTAGTAAAAGCGGGCGTTAAACACTACAACAATACAACAACAACAATTAGTCCCCACACACTCACTCTTGGAATTAGTTATTGATATTTTATATGTGTGGATGTAAAAGATATCAGTATAACGGTGCAAACACACCAGTACAAATTATCTATTTCCATATATCAGTTGATACAAGTTCTCAATACTGTAAAATTAAGAAAATCACTGATGGAATTTAGAAAGTGCATGAACGTTATCGGTGGAATGCCAGGCGAATCTTAATTTCTATTTAATTTGCCAAATCTTTACTTACATTTTCGTTCTTTAAAATCAGTATCTATCAGGTTTAACGTGAATAAGTATATGGACATTTAAATGCAGCAAATATTTAAATCCCCTCCAGACAGGAAAAAGGTGTGTTTGTTTACATCGTGTGGTGAAGGTCACGGTGCTAAAGCTTTGTGTTGAAAGCAAGAGCTGGCGGAAGAGGGGAAGTTTTTATTTATATCAAATCACGACCTTTTGCTTATTCTCAACTTGCTTACCAGCTTCAGCTCACAAGCACTAGCTAGTTTTTATTTATACCACCCATTGTCTTTGTGGCCCAGAATCAATCTGATGAAATTAGGGAAGGAGAAGACTTTCCTAACGATATTGTGTCACATTCTGATGCTGCAGATACCCTTGAATTGTCATTACACTACGTAGAAGGCCATGCTGCTAGCATATCAACAACGTGATATTCATGCAACACTGGTGTAACATTGCATCTTCAAACAGATTTAGCTCTATATGGCAGAAGAATATTACCGATTTTGCAAGTTAAGTGAAAATTACTGCTTCATAAACATGCGATAGTTACCAGTGTGGTACCTAATGTGAAAATTTTCACAGTAATTAAATGCATTATGTACAGACACATTGTCTATAGCAAAGTTTAGCAAAAAAAATTTTGTGTAATAAAGATTTAATTCCAACGTGTGTAGTTGTCAGTTGTATAATCAAAATGCTTTTTCTGCACTACAAATAAGCTTTTTATTGCTTTTTTAAATTATGGATTTTGTTTGTGAATTATCTCGAAATTCAGATTTGCTGGGTTTGGATTAGCGGAGCTCTGCTATAGTATGTTTTTAATTGGCAATCCTGCAATCGCCTATGTGCTCTTGCACCAGCTTTCAAAATTAATAGGACCTGCATGGTATCCCATTTGCTTCACTATAGAAGTTGGTTGCTGCAAATGCATTTTAAGAAGAGGAGGAATTTGTGTTTGAAGAGTGTTGTGACCATGCAACATGAAATGCACCAAGGAAGGAATTTATGCAATGTCTGTGTTCCAAACAGAAGGACAATATTCATGTGTGTGCAACGGTGGCGTTAGTGTGGTTAGGTGGTCAATACAAAACATGAAGGGAAGACAAAGACGGTTCAAATGCCATCAAATTTCCAACAGGTTTAAATTGATCTGTTGCAAAGACCAAAGAATCCTGTATCCTTCCAGAGGATTTTGAAATTTGAATTTAACCACAGATCTTTCGCTTATCAAGCAGCTGCTTTAACCACTAAACTACCATGGCCAACTTGCCAGTACAACATTAAATTCCCCAGTTGATTCGTAGTGGAAGATCCGTGGCTCAAATCCTGGCTATGGCATTGAATTTTTCAGTCCTGATTCAACCTCTTAAAACATTGCCCACACAGCTTGTGTGTTTGAAAGCAACAGTAGTTAGTTTGTTGGCATAAATAATAATGAACAGGTAAAGTTTATGCACATTACTTGACAATTGTTCAGTGGTGGCTGGTGCCTAAAATAACAGGAGGTTCGCTACTTTTAGTGCATTATGCAGTTTATCTTTCTAAATAGCATAAAGCATTTTGGTAGCTCTAAAATTACCTTAAATGAACCTGATGACAATGTTGAATTTCCTGTAGAGCATATTTGTAGAGAAACTCCATTTTCTTATCCTTTTGCATGGTGAATCTGTCTATGACTCTTGTTGAAATCTGGAAGTCTGTGGCTCATTTTCTTTTCATTATCCAGCATGGCAAGAGCAAACACTTATCTTTATCCATAGTACTTCTAAGAAAGGTTTGATCCGTGACAAAGTGAAGAAACACCTCTCTGCTTCACACATTGTCACTGGAATAGTAGCTGCTAATTTTAACAATTTCATAAAATCACCAAAGAGTTCTTGCAGGTTATTTTCAATTAAAAACTTTAGAAGGACTATTGCACTTCTCATTTCTTCAAACTCATTTCAAGAATAAATGATCTGTAGTTCTACTTTTAACTTAGATTTATTTATAAGTGGATAGTACAATGCTATGCAAAATAAATATTGCCATGTAATTTGCTGCTCTAAGGGAGAACCTTATCAGAAAAATTTCTGTTAATAGTTATATAAATAACTATATTTCAAAGAGGTTATATAAGCAATTATGTTCACTTAATACACAAACCAATAAACAACAAAGAAATAAAAAAAACTTAATGGAAGTCGATCTAGGTTTATAGTGCCACTAGTGATTTACAATAACACACCTTAGCGAGTTGAGCTATATCAACACGTGAACCAAACATTACTGATTAAGCTTACATTTGTAAGCCTAGCACACAACACTGGAGTCATTTTTACATCTAGTTCGACAGCTTAATGGAAGCACTGTAAGAATATGTTTTCTACATGTGCACTGAACTTGAACTTGCAATGTTTGCCTGTTAATGTAGGATAGCTGAAATATTGCTTTTCAAGACTGCGAGCTAAGCCAATGGCTACCATGTTTCGACAGCAAGGGAAAAGAATATGACTAACTTCACTCTCATACCACTATACAAGCATGCCTGAGTATTAGGTGACCCTTCACGCAGGTCTCAATGGAGTTGGGTATTTACTTCTGTGAAGATAGTACATAACACCTGAAGAAAGGTAGGAGACTGATGCAGACAGCGGCATATCCGACAAGGACTCTGAAGGTTCTCAATCATATGATTGGAAGTTGCATCAAAGCTCATGAGAACTTCAAAGAAAATTGTCTGAATCAACAAATATTTATGATAACTGCAGTACTGAAGCCCAATAATCTCAAGTTGCAACTTGTTCATGCAATAAGAAACGCAAGAAGATCAGTTTTCAAAGTTATATTTAGATTGTTCATCTATGCCTGTTTCTGATAGTGCTGCCAGACACCATAGCAAATTTTTGAACTACTTTTTTCGATATGTCTTTTAACAAAGATTCTGGAGGAAAGTAGTAGTTATGCAGTGCAAAAGAACTTTGATTTGAATATGACTGAATCCAAATTTGGGATATTTATAGGTGGTTTACTTCTCTCAGACTATCTAAATACCCTAATAAGTGAATGTATTGGTCTCCAGAAGATGCTATTCTTCATATTTTGACTAACAGCATTCGATGTAACAGGTTTGAAAACATTTTGCATATTAATGACAATTCTAAAATCAATGGAAAATGATCGATTGTTCAACTCGAGACTGCTTATTGAGGAATTAAATAGAAGCATTAGACTTCATGGGGGTGTTGATGAACATTTATCAATTGATAAGGGCGAGATCCCACATTATGGCAAGCATTATGCTAAACAATGCATAAAAGGAAAACCAATGAGTTTCAGGAAGAGGGCAATCTATTCTGCATCGGAAAGATGATTTTCAAAATTTATGCAGGTAAGGAATTTTAAGAAGAGCAATTTTTCACAGTCATTCCCTTGATCAAGCTGCCTCAAGTGCCACCTGACAATAGTTTCAAAGTTTATTTTGATAATTATTTTGCATAGGTTAAATTCTTGGACTTTTTAACAAATGCTACTGTAACTATGCAAAAAGGACAAATAGAGACCTGTTCTCTTCTTATTACAAAGGGAATAGTGAAAATATAGTGTGGGAGTAGTTTTTTCCATTCTTCTGAAGAAACACCTGTTGTAAGATAGAAAGACATTAGTATTCTTATTACTGGAACACATTGTGGACAAAATGCTATGACAACCTGCAAGTCGATCCAAAGAGAAATCAAGTGAAATTACACACAGCCTACTGAATTTAACAATTATAACAAAGGAATCAGGAGTAAATCCGATGGATCAAGTAATAGCTAACTGGAGAAATAGAATGTGTCCGAAAAATGGTATTGGCCAATTTTTGCTTATCGTAGCTAGATGCATCAAGTGAGTGAGTGTGTTGGGTTTAAGGGCCCGTCGACAACTTGGTCATTAGGGCCCAGATGCATCAAATATCAGCATCTGGCTGCATATGCAAAGTGTTCTACCATTGCTAGTACTTTTCCTATTCCTGCCAGCTCTGCCATCACTTCTTCTATAGTATCTTTGCATCCTTCTTCCTTGACTACTGTTCACATGAAAGCTGAGCATACTTGATAACATATTCAGCTATCACCTTCACACTGAACCCTGTGAGTCGCTGGAATAGGCGAAAGGTGTTGAACCCTTTTCTCAAGATGTTTGGTTTTGTAACACACAGCACGAACAAACTCTTCTGCATTTTGAACTCCAGCTCCAGACGTAAATGTCATCCACTTACTTGCCCTCCAATCGCTTCCACAGCTCCTTTCCCGTGATAAGATTAATAGAAGTTCCAATCAATTTGGATTCCAAATATGCTGGAAAGCAGTGTTACATTACTTAAAGTATACTACTATTTAAAGTGGCCTGCAGCTCCATCAGAAAAGATTTTGATGGCTTCTAGGTAGGGCAGAATCTCCAATAGTTGAGCAAATACATCTCCTAGACAAACATCAATGGCATATTTATCATTTGCAAGATAATTTGACACCAGAGCACAATAGTTCTTGTGAATCTCCTCTACACCACACTCTTTTCAAAACCAAGTAACAGCAGTAAACATGGAAACCTGTGTATTGTTCCAATAAGCAGCCTGAATCTCATTTTGTTGCTTGCATGTGTAGTTTTCAGAGAAATCTGTCTGTAACACTGCCACATTAATTGGGATGCTTTCTTGAGAATCTTGAAGACCTTTGCTTACTGTCTTTTAACATAAACGTGGTTTAGAAAGCTTGCCAACTTTTGCACAACTCTTCAGTGCAGTCAATAATAAATCCCTGTTTTTTCAATCCAAAACCTTCCAGTCCGCATTGTCCATGGATTCTAGTGACATAGTGGTCCGGTCATCTGTAATGTCCAGTTTACTCAGAAGTACACATTTTTTCACAGCTTGAGTGCATGCACTCCTCTTAATTCTGGTCACACACCACTTTTTGACATAAACTCTTGAAATTCAGTTTTAATAGGTGTTTGAATTTTGAGCAATGTAACCAAAAGAAACATTTTCAAGTACAATGCATGTGCAATATATTGTGTGGAATGTTACGTTGGAGATACACATTAACAGCACGTAATTCTGCAAACTTAGAAAAGCTAACACACATTTCTTCATTATTCTGCATAAATAATGCATATGCCTCCTTTAGTGTAACCACCAAATCTTTGATCTGGACCTTTTTGACCTCGGTGACCTCAGTGCAGATTGTTTTGAATGTTTCTCTCCCTGGTGCCTGATATTATATTGAGTTTGTTGGTTATTCTGTAATCGTTTATACAACTTTTGTGTTTTGTTTTTGTAGCTTAGCAACTTTGTTTATTCTTCTGATAGCTTGCCCAATGTAACGGTGAAAGTGTTAAAATAAATATCCAGTTATCTTAATTGTGTCGTATCTTTTATACATATTAAAGCTTCCAGTCCGAGAGAATACAAACAACAGGTTATGGGCCCAGGCATATAAGTATAAAGTGCGATACGCGAAGCGGTTTATTTTCAGTTTCGTTACATAAGGTTTAAGTAACAAAATGGCTGACTTTCGAAGTGACATCGTAAAGTTGAATAATCATAATTATTCAAACTGGAAATATAAAGTACAACTGCTTTTAATTAAAGATAACTTGTTTAAGAAGGTAATTGAATCTGAAAGACCGATAGATACAGGTTCAAACGAAAGGTTAATCGCCGATTGGGATACAGCTGATAGCAAAGCACAAGCCTACATCGGACTTACGCTGGAAGATGATCAACTTATCCACATCAGGGGAAAGTCCACAGCAAAGAAAATGTGGAATGCTCTTAAGGAATATCATGAGAAAAGTACGTTAACGAATAAAGTTCATTTAATGAGAACAATTTGTTCTTTGAAACTCGAAGAAAGCGGTAATATTCCACAACATATTACTCACATGCAAGAATTGTTTTTAAAGCTTCGAGACATAGGTGAAGAATCTTTATCGGATAAATGGAGTGTTGCAATGTTGTTGAGCAGTTTGCCTAGAAATTATGATCCATTAATTACAGCACTGGAAACACGTCCAGAGGATGAACTAACGTTTGCCATAGTACAGCAAAAGGTTGTTGTTGTAGTGTTTAACGCCCGCTTTTACTACTACGGCACCGCAGGCGGTGACACTGATGATACATGAAGATGGAGCACCGGTGGAATGAGATGGCGGGGGAAACCGGAGTACCCGGAGAAAACCCGCCCTGACGCTGCTTCGTCCACCACGAATACCACATGCGGGTCCCTGGGATCGAACCCGGGCCGCCTAGGTGGTAGGCGAGCGCGCTAACCGCTCGGCCACGGCGCCGCCACAGCAAAAGGTGATTGCTGAATATGAACGTAAACAATATGCAGAAGGGGCTCCCTGTAATTCTTCAGATAAAATGATGACAGTATCCAGAAAAGATTTTAAAAACACTTCCATGAAATGTTATTTTTGCAAAAGGTATGGACACATGAAAAAGGATTGCAAGAAATACTCAAGTTGGAAAGAAAAACCAAATAAAGTGAATGCAGTTGAACATAAAGAGCATATATTTACATTTGACGTTCCGTCAAATAGTTGGATTTTAGATTCAGGTGCCACTCGGCATGTAACCAATGACAGAGAGTTTTTCACATCCTTGAATAGATCCTATGTTAATAAAGTTGAAGTTGCAAATGGTGAACTAGTTGATGTTATTGGCATCGGGACAGGAAAATTGATGCTTAAGAATAAAAAGGGAGAAGTGACACCAGTTAGTGTTACCAATGTGCTTTATGCTCCTAAAGTTGTTGGAAATTTAATTTCTGTTCGACAGCTAAACTTAAGCAATTTTCCTGTTAACTTCAGTAAAGACTATTGTGAAATATGCAAAGATGGAAAACAGATTGGATTTGCTAAGTCCACTGGAAACTTGTACAAATTGTGTGAGCCATACAAAATCCATGCAGTGTTGGAACACAACAGCAATTGTATTCATACATGGCATCGGAAAATGGGACATCGTGACCCAGAGGCCATAAGGAAAATGCATGCTGAGGGTCTCTTAGATGATTTGAAGATAGTTGATTGCAGTATCCAAATGTCATGTGATACGTGCATGAAAGGAAAGCTGACCAGATTACCATTCCCAAAACAATCTTCAAGCTAGTCTACCAGATCACTTGATTTAATCCATACAGATGTTTGTGGACCAATGCAGACCATGACACCAAGTGGTAAGCGATTTATAGTCACATTTATAGATGATTTTTCAAGGTATACTCATGTATATTTATTGGCAAACAAATCTGAAGTTCCTGATACTTTGAAACATTATGTAGCACTTGTGAAAAACAAGTTTGACAGAAAAGTCAAGATTATTCGATCTGATCGTGGAGGTGAATATCTAAATAAACAATTAAGAACATTTAAGAGGTAGAACTGGAATTTAAAAATTCAATGCCACAACTGGGATTTGAACCACACACGGTTCAACACACGGCTTGTGTGTTTAAAAACACCAACAGTAAGTTTGTTGGCATAAATAAATAATAATTAAGAACATATTTGGCCAATGAAGGTATCCAGACTCAGTTAACTGCAACTTATTCCCCACAGCAGAATGGCATAGCAGAGAGGAAGAATAGAACTCTGGTAGAAATGGCACGTTGTATGCTGATTGATGCAGGCTTACCAAATCAATTTTGGGGTGAAGCTGTGATGACTGCTAATTTCATACAAAACAGAGTCCTTACTCGAGCAAAGAAATTAACACCATATGAACTGTGGAATAATGAAAAGCCTAAAGTAAAGAATTTACAGATTTTTGGTTCCAAATGTTTTGTTCATGTTCCAACCCAGAAACGCCAGAAATTGGATAATACAGGAACAGAAGCAATATTTCTTGGATATGATGAAGAATCAAAAGCTTATCGTTGCTACAATTTAGCTTCACAAAAGGCGATAATCAGTCGAGATGTCAAGTTCAGTGTGGAAGCATATCAAGGGAAACGTGATGATTTAAATAGATCTGAAATCGACATAAATGTTGATTCCAAAGTTAAAATATCACATCAAGAAGTAGAAATTCAGGAGGAGAGTAATAAAGAAAAGGAATCAGTTAAAGACTCTCAGACTCAAGTTTCTCAGAGATCAACAAAAGGAATTGCTCTGCAAAGACTGATTGAAGAGTGTAATACTACAAGAGAAGTTATTAAAGAACCCAAATCCTACAATGAAGCAATTTCCAGCAAATTCAAAGAAAGTTGTACTGGTGGTGCCAGTGAAAGTGGTGGTGGGAGTGTCAGTGCCATTGGAAGTGGTAGAAGAACTCATAGTGGCAGTGGCAGTGACAAAGGAAGTCATAGAAGCAGTTTATTGGCTAGAGGGGTGTGTCTAACCTCCGAGCACAAACTGGGGATAAGAGGGTAGAAATGGAGCAGGTGAGTGGCGAGATTGAGTACCTGGAAGAGGAGCAGGGTCAGATGGAGGCATACATTTCAGCATCACAGGAACTCACTAATGCCTATGTGTGACTTGAGTTGCAGCCACTGGAGATGACCAGACCATGGAAAGTGTCAAGAAGCTCTGTGGTTGCAGCATTTGTTGAAAGACATGCACCAAGATGTGAACAGTGTCACAATAATTTAGGAGGACAATCAGAGTTGTTTATCTTTGATTAAGAGTGGAAAGTTCTCTAATAGAACAAAACATATTGATACAAGGTATCATTTTGTTAAGGATTGTGTAGATAAGCAGTTGATTGAATACAATTATTGTCCCTCTGACCTAATGATAGCTGATTTGTTAACCAAACCTTTGTCACCCAGCAGGCATATTGCATTAAGAGAAAAAGGTTGTGTAAACGAGGAGGAGTGTTGGTTATTCTGTAATCGTTTATACAACTTATGTGTTTTGTTTTTGTAGCTTAGCAACTCTGTTTATTCTTCTGATAGCTTGCCCAATGTAACGGTGAAAGTGTTAAAATAAATATCCAGTTATCTTAATTGTGTCGTATCTTTTATACATATTAAAGCTTCCAGTCCGAGAGAATACAAACAACAGAGTTAATGTCATAGAACTTCAGGATTGCAGCTTTAACGTCTTCTGAAATCCTATGTTTTGATGCTGTTCTCCCCAGTAATGAATAATACAGTCACTTTCCTCCAGAGGGGAATTAAGTTTAACGAGGGGGAGAGCCTACTAATGATATATACATTTACAAATAGATATGAATTTTCTGGGGGGAAATACTGCCCATATCTAAATGCTGATGCAGGTGTTGTAATAATGGCATCATCTCTTGCTTTCTATGAATCTTGTCCCTGCATCTGTTTGTACATTCTGTTCTTTATTTTAATCAGGTATACCTCAACGATATTCAGATTATTCTGATGCTTACAGCTCATGAAATATTTAATCTTCAATAGGATAAATAATTTCTTTTCCTGCTGTAATTATGTTCATTTTTATTTTATAAGAAACCCTAAGTCCTAATCATCTAGTTCTATTTTCATCACAAATAAGTAGTTCCATTGAATATTCTTTTCCTCTTTCAGTCTTGCTGAGCTTAGCCCTTTTGTCTTTCATAGCAGTAATTTATTTTTTATTTATTATTATTTATTTTTTTCTTCATAGTGACCTTGTTTCTTAGACGCTGTTTATATTCATACTGTCTTTCTGCTGAAATTTTAGCCATGATCTCAAGATGCTTGTTCGTGCATTTGCCAATGTCTGTATCAACTGAGAGCTACGTGAAGTAGCAAGAGTTTGGAATGTTGTTGTTAGCTAATGCTGGATTTCTGACAATGAAGTCATTAATCCTCTTGCTCTCCAATATTTTTCACTGATGGACGGGGCACTAGAAGTGGCCGGGCATATTTGAAGGTGGTCTCGATCCATTTCCTCTTGCAGATCACATAGAGGACAGAGTGGTGAAGAATATATCCCAATTCTGTTTAAATGTTTTGCCAGACAATCATGTCTTGTAATCAATCTGAAGGTTGCAACTGCCGTTTTTCGAGGATACTCAGGAATCACTGTTTGAATGTTTGGTAGTTCCCATCTTTTATTCTTTGATTTTTCATAGCAATACTTTGCAATAATTTTTTTGAATTCAGAGTTGACTAATCTTTTAGCTGCATAAAATGGTAGATTAACTATTGATTTCTGCACATTGCCGGTACCCTTTTTTGCAAGAAAATCAGCTTTCTCATTACCACTCAGTCCACAGTGAGCTGGTACACATTGGAAGACTAGGTGTTTTTGAAGTGCTGTTAGATGGCTAAGCATTTTCCAACATTCTATAATTGTTTGGTTTTTTGGTGACAACTTGGAAGTAATTGCTATAATTGCTGCCCTGGAATCTGAGAGAATAACTGCTTGCTGAAAATGTGAAATTTTGTACAAAAGATTTTGTAGGGCCATTCAAATTGCTTCAATTTCTCCATCAAAGTTAGTAGTTCCATAACTTATGAGACAGAATATTGACCAATAGAAAATCGTTCATGTAAATATTTTTGTAAGAGTGTGTAAATTTCTAGTTCTTGTTTGGGTGTATCAGGGACTTATTTTTTAATATTCAAGATAGCCAATGTTTTCTTGTCACTTTGTGTTCAACCAATGAAACTATTGCGCGGATGAATACAAAAGAATGGCGGTGTTGGATCATACAGACGCCAAGGACTGTTTTTTCATTAGCGTCTGTGTGCTCAAGATGAAAGGATGTGTTTTTTTTGGTAGCGCGTGAACATGTAACTTTCACCTAAACCTTTATACAGTGTAGATTCTACCAAACTGTGAAGATTGTTGATTAATTAATATGGTGCTAAAAGTGTAAATTAACGAATAAATATGTTGTGATAAAGGAACGTTGATTTATGCATTCCATTCTGTGACCTCGACCCTGTAGATAACCACGTCTGCTATCACACATTTCATCTTTCACTAAGAACAGTATCTCCGGTGTGCTATGTAAAGACTTATTAATAAAAACGGCACCACTTAAAGATTTGTAATAGGAAAAGAGGTGACCTGTGACTCCAGCACCTGCTCCATCTTGGTTTGATATCAATGATCCATCAGTATAAATGTGGAGCCATTCGTGTTCTGGAAATCTAGTATGGATTGTCTCTAATGCCAATAATTTTAGAACATTAGTTGAAGTGTCACTTTTCTTAACTTCTTCTGTCAGGTGTAAATATGTGATGTCTAATGTATGTGTCGGATTGACTTAAGATATGAAGTTTTCCTTTAAATTATGAAGGTGTACATTCTTCTTGATGTCTTGAATGTAAAATCTGTTATAGCACTATTACCAAAAATCCATTAACTTTAGAAGAAACTGCTCAAAATACCTTTTTGTTGGTAACATGCTGCTAATGTAGGGTCCGAAAGGAAATTTTAATCCTTGATTCTTTTTAAGTCTGTAACACTTCATCCATGTTTAGCGTAACAGACTAACACTGATATGCCTTATGTATAAAAGAAGGCAGAAAGCCTGCTTAAAAATGCTTGTATTTGGATGTGCTTATCACTGTGAATATGACTTGTATTTTATTATTGAATACGGCACCTCAGAGTATGAGGAATCATATATCCTTATATAAAATTTATTGAATTAAAGTTTTACCCACTGTGGTGTTAGTAATGCAGCGAACACTACCTCAAACAATACAAATGTAAAAAATTATCACATACAATATGAAAGTACTAACATAGAAGGGATTATAGTGGCCAAAATCAATGAGCCTATAAATACACCCATCACTTTCAGGTGAAGGACATAAAACCATATTCATACAAATGTAGACCCATTCTAAAATATGGAAAATCCAAGCTATCCTATTGGATAACATTACCATACACAACAATAAATTATTCACTGAAAAATTGAAAAATGAAGACACCAAATTGTATAATTTATCTGCTTATTTCCCTCAAGGAAACCCACCAGCAAGAATTTTGGGCTTGTCTATTTCTGTTCTGTGCCACAGAATATCATGTAGTATGGGTACTGCATTGCACATTTATAGAGGACCTATTAAATAATATTTACGATTAATGCAACTTTTTTCTCTAATGATTAATGAGAAATCTAAACCCATTGTTCCCAATGTTAATGAAAGGATCCTCATATCAAGAAAACTGATGGAAGAAAAGTATCAAAACTTTCCACAGAATCCAAGAAATATTGAAAAAGCAAAAAATGACAGCAAAAGGGTCAAAACATATGTGGGAACCCAAAATTGGACAAAGTTTTGGTATGTGTCCACAAGATTTGGAAGGCTTCCCAAAGAAGAAGTTATAAGCTAGAACTTTTGTACAAGGGACCTCTAAAATACTACCTGCAACACAGAGTGGTGTTTATTATTTATTTATGCCAACAAACTTACTGTTGGTGTTTTTAAACACACAAGCCGTGTGTGGGCAAAGTTTAAGAGGTAGAACTGGAACTTAAAAATTCAATGCCACAATTGGGATTTGAACCACAGACCTTCCGCCAGTTCGTATTTCTGGCTTGAGAATTTAATGCCATTCTGGCAGTTTGTCACAATAGCTCAGTGGTTAGAGCGTCCGCCCGGCAAGCGGAAGGTCTGTGGTTCAAATCCCAGTTGTGGCATTGAATTTTTAAGTTCCAGCTCTACCTCTTAAACTTTGCCCACACACGGCTTGTGTGTTTAGAAACACCAACAGTAAGTTTGTTGGCATAAATAAATAATAATTACCATGTGAAGGTTATTTAATCCTGGGATATAAAGTACTTGCAATAGTAAGTCACCATTGGGGTAATTGTCTCTGATGTGAGACTGCCTTTGTGGTTTACCAGGAGAAATACGAACTGGCTTGAGAATTTAATGCCATTCTGGCAGTTTGTCACAATAGCTCAGTGGTTAGAGCGTCCGCCCGGCAAGCGGAAGGTCTGTGGTTCAAATCCCAGTTGTGGCATTGAATTTTTAAGTTCCAGTTCTACCTCTTAAACTTTGCCCACATACGGCTTGTGTGTTTAGAAACACCAACAGTAAGTTTGTTGGCATAAATAAATAATAATTACCATGTGAAGGTTATTTAATCCTGGGATATAAAGTACTTGCAATAGTAAGTCACCACTGGGGTAATTGTCTCTGATGTGAGACTGTCTTTGTGGTTTACCAGGAGAAATACGAACTGGCTTGAGAATTTAATGCCATTCTGGCAGTTTGTCACAATAGCTCAGTGGTTAGAGCGTCTGCCCGGCAAGCGGAAGGTCTGTGGTTCAAATCCCAGTTGTGGCATTGAATTTTTAAGTTCCAGTTCTACCTCTTAATCTTTCTGGATTATTTGATACTTTCGAGTATATGTACGATAGCTAATCTGCCGCTGATAAATTCACGTGTGAACCCTGGCCTATCAATGACAGGGGATAGGTCTGATGGATGGCCATCTGTGCTTTAGAGCAGAGGAAGACAGCTTCAAGCAGTGGAACATATTGGAATGAAGATCAAGCTTATCAGTTCGTGTGACGTCAAGGAGAGTCATTTAAGACCACGTTGCCTCAATGAACATTGCTGTGGGTAAGCAACTGGAGGGTTCAGTGAGGTTTAGCACTCTGATGACAATAACAGAGCCAGTACAAGTAAAAGGGAATAGCCAGTGTTTCTGTCTGGTTCTTTTATGAGATTAGCTAACTTCAAATTCCAAAGTGGCTTGTCAGATCATACCTATCATGCTGCCTTTGTTTACAAATTTCCAAGACATTACTCTAACATTAATACACTAGTTTAAGAAGAACAAAACAAAGTATCAGGAAATGTCCATTTAATTTTATTCTGTATGGCTCTCTTCTGATTTGCAGAGAAAATGACATATTCTGTTCTATTTACCTTATTCACGACTCTCTTTCACATAAACTAGAATTGTTATATATTTTCTCACAGCATAGAACCAAAATGTAATTGTTTAGAATCTGAGTCCAATTGTGTGATTGAAACAGTCAGCATTAATATTACAACATCCAAGAGATTAATTATGTTATTAACACCAGATGTTTCCTGTTTTTCTTACACTGCTGCATCCCTCATGCCTCTTAACTATTTTCTCTTCCCCTGCAGCAGCAGAGAGTGTAGTGATGTCACACACTGAACACTTCAGTGTGAGCATGCTCAATGGTGTGAGCTGATGTCACCTGTCCCCTTCTCCCCCTGCTTTAGACCTTTACAACGAAAATAATACGATACTGGAGGATGCCACAAGTAACATTTATGACCTTATGAAACTTTAGAACATGGGAATGAGAAGAACAAGAAGAAACTTAAAATGTTGTTGTTAGCTAATGCTGGATTTCTGACAATGAAGTCATTAATCCTCTTGCTCTCCAATATTTTTCACTGATGGATGGGGCACTAGAAGTGGCCGGGCATATTTGAAGGTGGTCTCGATCCATTTCCTCTTGCAGATCACATAGAAGACAGAGTGGTGAAGAATATATCCCAATTCTGTTTAAATGTTTTGCCAGACAATCATGTCCTGTAATCAACCTGAAACTTAAAATGTAAACCAATTGAAATACGCACCTTGACTACGTTTACTGAAGTAAACAAATTTTAGATTAAAATTATAATTATGTAATTTTGTATGCATATCTGTGTGTATAAATGTCCATATCATACATAAACAAATATTAAAATGTACACATATATTACGTATTTTGTGCATATATTGAAATGCTCACCCAAAATCTATATAAAAATGAATGTTTCTTTGTCTCCTGTGGTTCCTATACCATTCATCCGATTGCAACGAAACTTTGGTAAGTTGTTGTGCACATTCCCACTAAGGCTTCTTAGTTGGGCAAACCATTTTACAATAAGTAGAATGCAGGTAGTTTCAACAAATTAGTCCATCAGTCTATCTATAAAAATGGACGTTCGTATGTATAACTCTAATACCGGTTGAGTGGTCACAATGAAAACTGGCACATCCAAGTGTTTTTTCATTGAGAAGATTTTTGTGCTATCCATTTTACTATGCAACATATTACATTCACATAGTTTTCTCTACTCGCTTTTGCTTTACATATCACATTCACAGTCATCCCTACTCCCTCTTCTGCAATCAATTCATACAATTTGCTATATGGTTTATACTTTTCTTTTACACAACAAAATCACGCTTTTTTCTACTCGCTCTTCTGCAATTCATATAATTTTCTGTTTGAAAAATAGAAATGCAATGCACTATATTCATAGTTTCCTCTACTCACTTTTCTTTTACGTAACACATTCACATTTCTTTCTCTACTTTCTCTTCTATAAACAGTTCATTCAATTTTGTGTTAGAAAAATAGAAAGGCAACGCATTACATTCATATAGTTTTCTCTACTCACTTTTCTTTTATGTAACGTATTCACACTTCTTTCTCTTCTACAAACAATTCATACAATTTTCTACATGATTAAAATAGAAGTGCAATGTATTACATTCACATAGCATTCTCTACTTGCTTTTCTTCCTGTAGTATTTACGGTTGTTCAACAGTGCTTTTGCATAGTGTCTTCCTGTGTTTTTTATTTATTATGTTAATCTTTTTTTCTTTATAGTAACTTAACAGTTTTAATTCATTCTTTAAGTGTATTAAGTAATTTTTTAAATGTCTCCAAAGAAACATAGAGCTACTGCGCAAGTGCAAACTAAGTCTAAAAGTTGTAGGGATAAATCATCAAACTCGCTCAGCTAGTTGTACTTGTATAACCCAAATAGATGGGGAATTGTCTCTTTACTCAACATTTTCTGGTGGGTGATTTTGCATTCCTTACCAAAAAAGCTGAAACACAAATGAATAAAGGGGCATTTTTGGAAATAATATATCACAGTAAATACCAAAATGCCTGTTATCCTTATTTAAGTTTTTAATTAATTTTGTTTAGGATATAATTAACTCCTATAAATTCTTACACAATGATTGTTATATTTATAGTATTATATATTATATGTTTATAGTATTGGTATAGTATTCGTTTAATACATGTATGTTACTGTTTGAAATTTAACATTATAAACATGTTACCTCATGTTATGTGAGGACTGTTTTCCATTATTTGATATACCACGAATACACTGCAAGTTTCTAATGGATTGCATGCATAACCTAAACCACCATTTTGACATGCCCATTCAAAATTAAAAAATGCTTCCATACAAATAAATGGCCATCTGTTCTTAAATTCACGGAAGGCAACTTTTTTTTTTTGGATAATACAATTCAATGCATAGACACACCTTATTTAGCCCTTCGCACAGTTAGTTACCCTTAGAGATAACAGATTTGATTTTCCAAATAACTCTTGCAAAATTTGGCCTTCCCCATCAACAGACTTACTCTCAGAAGAAAGAAGACGCAAGAACCAAGATGTCAGTATACTTCTATGAGTTTTCCCCTCGAGATATAATATATTGCTCACTTAACATTTGTGTAGCATGACGACTTCCTGCCATTTTCCTGGAACATATTGTTGTTTATAAAAGAACAATTTACGTTAAAACACCCTTCTCCAGTAAAACTTACCTCAGGTCGTTATTTAACTTAGTTGTTGCTGATTCTTCTGCATCCCACACATCCTGAGAGATAGTACAATTGAGATGGTCGAATTAAAAAGGGCAGATAGTAGGTGAAAACTTAGTTTCGAAATATTTGTCTTTCTGTTTCTTTGGTATTTTTTCTCCTTTATACTATAGTCTTTGTTATTATTTAGAATAATTAATTCTGATATGAGTAATTCATGTGAGAAATGGCTTATATAGTACATAAATTAAATAAATAATAACTTATACATCATGATTTGAGCCCTTTTTACACAGATAACATATTCGGTGACACATTTCACTAAACTAGACTTAAATACATAATTTCATATTTAATCTACTCCAATGTTAATACATAGCATTGAATTTGTGGACAAATTAAGTGGCTACAATACATCAGCATTGTCAAGAGATTAACATTATCTGCTCAGTCTTGGTTCATTAACATTGAGAATAATAACAAACAGCCCTTCATTTCTGTTTAGTCTTGGTTTATTATCCTCTCAATAAACTCAACATCATTTTCAGACAAAAATTTGTATAGGGTTCTTACAACCTTCACTTTCATTTGATTGATGCCTGGGGGAGAAGTCTTCTCAATGGTGAAGTTTTCATGCCTGTATGGAGATTTTCAAATCCGAAAAAAGGTTGAAATTTTCAATGAAGGTGTGAGAACATGAAACAGCACCACCTCTTGCTGTTTTTATGACCAAATATTTCATTATTGTGAATGGAACTTTGGTTTTGGATACTGGCTTGCTAAAAAAGAGTGGAGATAAAAACTTATCCCAGTCTCGCAGTAGGTCTACATCCATTTTAACTTCCTGCGGCACAATATCATGGCAGTAAGATAAGGTTTGGCATTCCCAATCACTTCTTTGTGTTTAAGGTACTGTCTGATAAGTCCAAAGTTCCTATCACACTGTGAGAAGCTGTGGCCTCGAACTGGAAGAAGTTGCACAATATCCACATTATGTACCATTGCATACCGTTGCATATACAGCTAACTTGAAACAGATGTACCAAGACTACCGTTCAAGATATCCCGCTGAAATTTTCACCATCAACACAAGACACAGTGGCAGACAAAGTAATGCATTCTGCTTAAAACGGGCCCATAGGTCTATGTGCCCTTTTTGCGTCGACTGCCTCAATTTTTAATACTGGGTTATTCCGAAATCCTTGGAACACCTTAAAAATTTGTAACTACTAAACTACGCAATGGATAACAAAATAGTTTATACCAAGACAGTTATACGTATCTCCAGAAATACTCAAACCAAACATAAACTTGACTTTGTTTATTCAGCATTATTCTTCTGTTACATAGAAAATTATCAATTTATTGAGAAGACGATGATCGTCAACTACTAAATCTCTATGTTCGCATAACCAATAATTGTTTTTGTGTAATATTGCATTATAAGTGTTAAAAATATAAATTGACAATATTTTTTGGCATGTCTAAGATTATAAAATCAAATTTAATATGAAAAATCTGATGTGTTGCATTCACATGACCTTCTCTACTCTTGTACTAACAATTCTTACAAACTCCTATTCCTATATCTTCTTTGTATTAAGATAAATATTTGTACAAATTATCTTATTGCTTATTTCCTTGTAGGTGCAAGGGGAATATGGGAATACAGTAGGCTTTGAGCGATAGTCAAATCTTTTACAGCTTTGAGATCCTGTTCTCTTTGCGCGTTTAACATATAAAAAATGAACAACGATGTTCCATTGCATGAAAGTTTTCTAAAACTGACACACAAAACAAGGAATATCTCCGAAATGGTTCACTCTACAAAAAAAATTATTGAGATAAATTGTGTATTTTAGCAAGATATACATTTCTTGTACAGTAAGATTTTGTCTATCTCTTACGGTTTACAAGTTATTCAAAACTCATCCAGAGTACATAGGCTATAGCCAGAAAATTCAAAATATAATTTCATTTGTCATAAAAATATCTCAAACATATGACATTTTCTAAAGTAAGAACAAATTAGAAACTAAAAACTTCTCAACCACTGACTCGAGTTTCAAGTTGTCTCCAACTCATTCTCACAGCTATACAAACAAATTCGTGAAGTTTTTAGTTTCTAATTTGTTCTTACTTTAGAATCTTGTTGCTTCACTGTTAATAGCTTCACTTTCCTTAATATGACATTTTATTCAAACTCGTTAAGAGTCATTTTCAAGAAAATCAAAATTTTCGAAAAATGTTCCTTGTAAAGGGTAGTTTAGGGTGGGGCTATTTTCTTCAAAATCTTCGTGTCACATCCTTGAAAGACATTAAACTTAAATACCAGCTTTGGTTTTTAACTGACTTTTCGTTTTTGAGCTATGCTGTCCACAGACACACACAGACCTTTTTCTAAAAATGCTTTTTTTGGATTCAGGGGGTCTCAAAACATAAATTTCCGGTGAAATCTTAACATTGAATTTTTGGGTGGAATACAATACTTCCCCTACTTACCAGTAGAGAAAGTAAAAATATGTCATCAGACGTCATAAGAAAGCAATGTTAGGAGACAATATCCGAGCACTATTGTCATAACAACAGTGTATGAATTTTCAATAAGCTTCAATCCATGGGTCCGAAGAAGATAGATGCCATTTCATGCATCATTTCGAGAAATTGGAAATAATATAGTTTAATATTTTTGGATTGAAGCGTTCATATAAGAAAGAAGTTATTTCTTGACAATACTTCAAGAAATTGGAGTACATATCATATTAGATAACACAATATTCTTGGATAAATGACACCAAGGGAGATGGATACCATTCTTAGCAATATTCTGCTAAACCATACAATATAATTTGGGACGTGCTAATGTTATAAAGCAGTATAAAAGAAAAAATAAGACTGTATAACGATTCAGTAATTGTGATATTTTACAAAGGTGCAAATAAGTATCTCAATAAGCTTAAAATGGAGTCCAATAACTTGCCTTGTTCTGTACCATGCCCTGAGAAAGCCATGAAAGCATTTTCCTCAAAAAAAAAAAAATGCACCAAGTGGCTTGCCCGAACTTGGGGGGCACAAATAAGAACAAGGCAAACTTTGATGATGAAATACTTATTGGACTCCTAAAGGAAGGAATTGGCTATGAGAACTCTTGCAAGGAAGTGGAAGGGAGCTCGACATGGAATTTCAAGGGTGGTAGCAAGACGGGGACTTCAATCCAGATTATGCATTGATGGACAGCATATGTACCTATGTAAGATATTCCAAGGGATAAGAAAAACTACCATGCAGATTTCCCAGAGTCCAACATTGCGAGAGCATGAATAAGAAGGCAACACAAAATAGGATCAAGAACTATTTATTCAACTTTATTTTATCTATTTTATGTTACTCAGAAGTGGCAAGAAATTAAATCCATCCAAAGTGTGAATATATCACAAAATGAGAGGGAATTAGGAATGGAAGTAGGTGAGGAGACAGATAAGTCTAGTAATGAAGCAAGGACAGAAAAAACTAGTGAGAAGTTAAGATAGGTGTGGAAGGTAAAAAAATAATGATTGAAAAATGGGGACAAAGAGTAAAGAAGGACTTATAATACAACAGAATTAAAGCAGGACTTAGAACAAAGTTTAGGGCAGATGATAGATCAATATTATAAAGACTTGGAGCATGTAATAGACTAAAGCACACAATTACTTCAAAAAATGGATGAATCGACACTAGGTTCAATACAGGATTTAGAACAGAAAACAAATGCAGATGATAGTAGAGAGGAATAAGAATAGGATAGAAAAGTAGAAATAGATAAAAACGAGGAAGAATCTGAAAATGGTAAGAACAGAGAAATGGCTCTTCTTTAGAATAGGTGACTTAGCACTTGCCTGCCAGATTCTAAGTCCGAAGTTACTTACTGTGCATGCGCCGACAGTGGTTATCAGAATCGCCACTAGGTTTCGCTGCATGCACTAGCTGTCACTAGCAGACAATTTTCACATCTGCCAAGATTGCTTTTTCAACTACATTACTTTTGGTTGCCAACACATTAAACACAAATGCACTCATGCGTCGTTGCCGCCACAGACATAGTGCCAGCGCGATTCCATACTATTTTTGTGGAAATTGTGTACATTATTTTGCTCACACGATATATCGCTTGTGCGACTCCATACTATTGTTGTGGAAATTATTGTGTACATTACCGTTATTGCCTTGTTACTGGATCCACGAAACGCTGGATCATTCTTTTTTTATTTATTTATTTTATTTTTATTTTATATTATTATTTAATATTATATATATTATATTTAATATTATTATATTTTTTATTATTATTAGTATTATTATTATTATTATTATTTATCATTCTTTTTTATTTTTTTTATTTTTTTCGAGTGGAGAAAAAATCCATTTATGGAGCCTCATGCGTTGGGATTTTATATTATATAGCATTCGAGTTCTCAGCAGGCCCTCGTCGTAAAGAAATTGCATGCATTCCTCCTCATTATAGCACAGAGGTGCTAAATCTACTATGCTAATGAAGCGAGTCATGGCACTCTCACAACTTGCTTCGAACAAGGTCACTAGCATACTGCCGGGTCCCACTATAACATTCAAACTTACAATTAGCAACAAATTCATGGGGAAATAGTGCTGTTGGCAGCGCTGAATTAACACTGCAATAACAAAGCAACTTCGGCAACTTTCGTTAGAATTCGTACACACTGCCGAGTTGGACTTAGCCGAAATTCTGACCAAGTGCTCGCGTCA
This sequence comes from Tenodera sinensis, assembly GCA_030765045.1. Lineage (NCBI taxonomy): Eukaryota > Metazoa > Arthropoda > Insecta > Mantodea > Mantidae > Tenodera > Tenodera sinensis. Next base: position 88,000,373 of record CM060961.1, on the reverse strand, counting down.
CCCAATCTAAAGAAGTAGAATGTGAGATTAGCTTAGAAGGGAAGATTGGTAGCTCAGAAACTAAGTTGAAAGGCAATACACTTGTACCTAATACAGACGATATAGTAGAATCTAAGAATGTAAGTAAGGGAAATAAAATATACCATGTAGGCTAAGGAATAGATGTAACAGGAACAGATAGGAAAACAAACAACTGCGAAATATATGTATGACCAAGAGACTATCCCACATGTGACATCGAGGCTTACGTGAAAATGAAATGCATCGTATAGTGAAACAAAACAGTGAGATAGAAAGTGTAATGTGTAAAATGACAATTGTAATGGGAAATGTAATTTATGAAACAAAAAGCACAATTTTAACAAGTACAATAGCTAATAGAATTGTAAATCCCGAAACACACACACAGAAAATAAAGTGCAATTGCAACACAAACTCAAGGTCACACATAAAATACACACATGCAAAGATTTTAAAAGACGTAGGTTGAAACACAAGAGGAGAGGGGCACAATATCCATGGCTTCGGAGCTTTAGGAAAAGGAAAAAGGAATAGATTTTCTGAAACGTGTAATCATATGCATAAGTACAAATTTGTAAAAATACATTCATAGATTAATTATTGTTTTAAATACTTTATTTGTGTGCCTGATTTTGTTCAAGAAACAAGCGAACAATTTAAAGCCATGTTATATAATACTATTTGCAAAATTGAAAGAAAATATAAATTGAAATTTTAAAATATTGATAAAATATTTAAATCACCAGCAACACTGTACATAGACAAGTAGACACATTACAATGGGATAAAATTTGGACTTGTAAAATAAAAAATTGTGAAATCGTAAGTTTGCAAACAAGTACAAGAGGATGTGCTGTGTGATGTTTAAAGTTTATATACTAGATATAAACTTAAAACGTACACAAGGGACATATGAGACAGTTATATGTATGGTAAGTTTTGAAGCTTTCATGGCGATGTGTATTCCCAGAAATACTCGAACAAAACATGAACTTGACCTTGTTTATTCAGCATTATTCTTTTGTTATCTGGAAAATTAGTCATCATCTCAATAAATTGATGTCAACTTCTAAATCTCAATTACGTTCGCATAATCAATGACTATATTTGTATAATATCACGTTAGAAGTGTTAAAAATATAAATTGACAATATTTTCTTGGCATTTCTGAGATTATTATAAAATCAAATATAATATGCGAAATATGACATCAGACATCATAATAAAATATTGTTAAGAGACAATATCCAAGCGCTATTGTCATAGCGATGTGTGAATTTTCAATAAGCTTCAATCAATGGGTCCGAGGAAGATAAGACACCATTTCAGAGCATCATTCCGAGAAATTAAAAATAATGCAGACATTCTGGGGGTTGTGAGAGAGCGATGTGACCTCTAAAACATAAACATATGGTGCTCTCTAAAAAACGGTTACTATTACTGCTATTGCTCTCTTCAATATCATTGTGAAAAATATTGGAGAGCAAGAGGATTAATGACTTCATTGTCAGAAATCCAGCATTAGCTAACAACATGTTTTCGGATGAAAGCGTTCATATAAGAAAGATGTTATTTCTTGACAATATTTTGAGAAATTGGAGTACATATCACATTAGATAATACAATACTCTTGGATAGATGAGACCGAGGAAGACAGATGCCATTCTTAGTGATATTCCACTAAAACATACAATATGATTTTGGACATGCCAAACATTATGAAGAGGTATAAAAGAAAAGTATTGAGATTATATAACGATTCAGTAATTGTGCTATTTTACGAAGGTGCTTCAACACACGGCTTGTGTGTTTAAAAACACCAACAGTAAGTTGTTGGCATAAATAAATAATAATTACCATCTGAAGGTTATTTAATCCTGGGATATAAAGTACTTACAATAGTAAGTCACCATTGGGGTAATTTGTCTCTCATGTGATACTGCCTTTGTGGTTTACCAGGAGAAATACGAACTGGTTTGAGAATTTAATGCCATTCTGGCAGTTTGTCATAATAGCTCAGTGGTAGAGCAGCCGCCCGGTAAGCGGAAGGTCTGTGGTTCAAATCCCAGTTGTGGCATTGAATTTTTAAGTTCCAGTTCTACCTCTCAAACTTTGCCCACACACGGCTTGTGTGTTTAAAAACACCAACAGTAAGTTTGTTGGCATAAATAAATAAGTCACATGGAGTTAAATTTGGTGACTGTGGTGGCCATGTCATTAATGTACTATTTCTGTGGTAAATGTTCATTAAGTAGGCTCACATGTCGCTGTGATAGATCTGTTGAAAGATGTAATCATTGCTGTCTTTGTTCAGCTGAGGCATCAGCCAGGTTTCTAGCATGTCCAAATAAATCATCCTACTGACGTTGCGATCCATAAAGAAAAATGGCCCATACTTTCTTTTTTTGGAAAGGCAAAGAAAACGTTCACCTTCAACGAATCTCAAACATGCTCTATGATAGTATGGGGGTTTTTGGTCCCCCTTAGGCATACATTGTGTCTATTCACTTTTCCGGATCACGAAAGATGAGTGTGTCAGCAAAGCCATTTACTTCTGACCTTTCTTGCATTTAGATTCAGAAATTATGATGTACAGTTTTGTCATTTCTTTTAAGGGACTGATAAAGCTGAAGCCTATATGGGCTTGCATTAAGTCTCTTAAAAGAATTCGCCATACTGTTGGCTGTGAGATCCCGAGCTCAACACTTGCATGTGTGCTGGACTTACAAGGTCTGCATTGATAAACTCCTATAATGTGACGCACTGTTTCTTTGCTGGGTCCTGGACATCCTTGCCAAGGAGCGATGTACCAACATCCTTTGTCATGAAATTTCGCAAACCAATGTTTGATATTGTTGAACACAGGTGGCGCCTTCTTAAATTGCGCTTGAAAATGTCTTTGGCCAGTCACAACTGATGAGGTTCCTGCATTTTCCAACACAAAATGCTTGCTGATGCTTGGTAAACATTCTTCCACTGCCAATAGCTGCTGCCACCTAGTGATAAATCATGAGAACTCAACACAGCCTTTCATTATATATTAAAAAAAACTGGGGAGTTTCTCCCTCTATTGTCACAACAATACCATAATCTGTCTCATATTTGTGTCAAAACTTAAAAATTTTCACATACTTATGAACGTGTATATAAAACATATTTAAGTCTAGTCTCCACCAAATTACTTCCGATGCTGTAGCACTACCAACCTAAATCCTTGAAACATGGCTAGCTGAGCAAAGATACAAGGCACATCTTATTTCTTGGTGTGGAATGCTTCTTCAGTGAAACTTACTTCATACTGTTATGTAAGTAATCAGCGGTGTGGAATCCTGCTACCATTTGATTTTCATTCCACTTATCCATCCATATCATAAATGCTCTTTCTTTTCTTACTTTCTTGATCAATCTGTGTTGGCAGTAACTGCCAACAGTAACCACTCCTTCAATAATTTTCGAATTTCTATAAACAAGACACTTGTGTTTTCAGATTTCCTCCAGATGATGATGGTATTGTGTCTCTCTATAGATTCTGAAATATTGTTTATGTTGTGGATATCAAATATGAGGTGCTTAGAATAGCAAGGGCGTATTTGCCAAAGTACGAATTTTTTTTGTTTTTCTTGCAACATATAGTATGAAGCCTACTCTTTAATGTCTGTTAAGTGTGAATGGTTGATACACCCTGGATATGAACGAATTCTCCATTTGAATACAGCATGGTGTTAGACCTTCCGTGCTTCAGCCGGATCTCGAGAATAGCAAAGGCGCATAAGCCAACCTGACGGCCACTACACTGTGACAGTCGCTCTTGAAGAGAATGTAGCAATAAATCACTTAAGAGAGGGTATTGTTTATTTTCAGGCTTTTAGCCCTCATAAATGGTTATTCCTTAACCTTTCAAGCATTTTTGCGGTTTTGTAAATAGTTTTTGCCTAGATGTACGGGGTATTTCTTTAGTTCAGTCTGTTGCTTTTAAAGAAACCTGTGTTTAGTGGCTTGCAGCTCTTGGTTTAACTTCTGTTTAGCATTATGTTTCAAGACTAGTTGTGTTGTTCACTAACAATACCATTGAATAAACCTTTAGTGCATTTAGGGTAGTGATTTACTTTTATTAAACACTATGAGTGATACAGACTTGCCAAGTAAGTCGTCCCAGGAAATGCTGCATGCAGAAAAAACCAACGGAAAATGCTTATGGCTAAGAAGAAGAGAAATACAGGTAAAGAACACGTAAGTTTAAAAACCAAACATGTAGTAAAGGCACATACCAGAGGTAGAAGAAGAGGCAGTGGCGGATGACGATATTTCACATCACTAACATACTCTGGTTCCTCACGGCACAGCACAGGGGTTAAACATCTTCGGTGATCTAACCATACTTTTTGTTAACTTACTTCTTTATATTCACTTTAGAAGTATTGTTTGTTAGCATTAGAACAAATATTTGCCAATATTAGTTAAAGTATTGCTTGCAAAATGCTAATTTTAGACTAAGCATTTTGGTTATAACGTGCATGAAAGCATACGTTATCTAAATTATATTGTTGATGAAATTAACCTTCTGAAATCTTAAATATCTGCCAAATAACATTTTACATTCCTAATTAACACTATTAATGCATTAGATTCACATCTGAGCAATTTTTCATCTCTCTATACATGATTTTAATATGTACTGCATAGTAAAACTTAAATCGTATTTTTCTAAAACTAGCTTTTGGCGCATACACCCTTGCTATTCTAAGGGCCTCATATGATATTTATGCAATTTTTAAGTTATGCCATTTCATGGATGAAAAGACATTTTTCTAGCAACATCTTTTGTAGATTCAAGTGACTTCAAATAGATATTTCTTACGAAACATATACTCCAATTCTTGAATCAAATGCAAATAAGTTTCCACAGAGGCTGCAGAAAGTAAAAAGTTACATGAAGGCACTTTTGAACCCTAATGCAGTTCATCTTAGGCTACAAAGTTGTGTGATGCAGTACCAGGAACCCCAGGAGATCAAGGAGTAGATCAGTACTAACTTGTATTGTTTTCCTTTTGGAATGTCATTTTATTCAGAGATACATTTTTTTTCTCTCCCGGGAGTAGGACAAAAGTGACCAGCACATATGCTACAATACAATATTCAAACATGAAATCTGGTTAAATATTACAGCAAATCTCAACAAAGGTGCTAATAATCACTGTGTCAACTAGTCCTACTGTTGACTTCATATGCTTTTATATTTCTTCAAACATATCAAACAGAGCCAACCAATCACATATGAGTGGCTCAGATTCTGACCATTTAGCTTTGAAATTACATTTTTATTCCTCCTGGACAAGTAAGTAGCCAATATAAAGCACAATTAAACAGAACTCTTGTAATATTAGTTGAAAATAATCAAATGAGGTACAGTAAATTTCGAGTTCTGCTACCTCCCAATACTTAAAAAAAGTAAAGCACCTAATCAACAAAACCTAATTTACAACTCCAATAATGAGATTCTGTAAAACAAAAAGGAATCTATATACATTACAATATATATATATATATTTATATACATAACTGTATATATAACAAAATGTTCAAATACTAAGCAACAAGTACATTACAATAAACATAATTCAAAATACAAATTAACTAATTTTTACATACTGAATGTCAAGGTATTGGTTATCTGCTGCCTAGAACACATTCAAAAGCTAGTCTTCCATACATAGAAGGCTTTTTCCATTGGAACTTCTGTGAAATATTCCAAAATCTAATATAACATATTTTATATTTAATCACTATTATTAAATGTTTGATATCATTCCATTAAATATTTTCTCAACTATTACAATTAATAATTTAAATCATATGGTATATTACAGGACCATACACATAATTCATTCCATTTAGCTTTTGCCAATTCAAATTCTTACCATTTTCAATATTTAAGTCTGATTCATCCAATTCTAAGGACTTATTTTTCAGGTAGTAAAATAGTTACTTAGGAATTTTATAATAAATTTCTAACATAAACTATGTGGAAAAATGCCTATTTTTGTAATGTTAAGTAATCCTCGATTTTTACTAGGTCTATTAATTCATTCCTTAGAATGTTTATCAGCATCATTTTGCTCAAGTTAATAAATTTGGTTCTTATGTCTGGTCATACTTGCATCAGACTGCTATCTTAATAAATCTCAGACACCATTGCACATATCCTATTTGTGATTATTACATTTGACAGAACATTGTAAATAGAGCAAAATCCAGTGCCAGATAGAAAGAAAGAAAAATATTTTGCTTTTGGCTTTCATACCATTATCAAAAAATGCAGAAATGAAAGATCAAGGGCATATCCAGTTAAAGTTTCTAAGTCTTAACATCCCATTGCACTCACCCAAATGCATAATTAGGCAAGAACATCCAAAAATACTTCCTTATATTTACGAAATTTAAAAATAAGTATAAATATGAGTTGTGACCTCAACAGTTACAAAAGTACAGATTAGATAACTCATACAGTCTATTAAAGATAATAGAACATTTTCAATCTGATACATTAAATTACAAAGTTTAGGGTTTTAGTAATGTTTGGAAAATGTTTGCCTGCTGAAATTTGTTTAGTTTCCTAGCAAATACAATATCTTTAATATTTCTATAGCTGTGTGATAAGCTTATACATGTGAACAAAATGTTTTACACGCCCATTAGCAATATTTGAAGCCCTGCACTCAGGATGTTCTCAGAATGCCAATTACAAATTAAACTACTTAAGTATCTTAAACTTTTTCATTTGAATACCAAGTATTAATGTATACAATACAGTGCAAAAGTGTTACAACACAAAACAGAGGTTAAAGCTATGGGGAGAGAGAGGAGAAAAAGAAGGAAAGAAAAGAAAAAGTCTATGTTTTAAACTAAAATGCCACTCACATGGTCAAAAGTTACTTTACTGAACCTGATAAAATTTGATTTTTAAAATAAGCAGCTGCAGTAATCTGAACCTATTCATTTCTTTATTTCCCTTCTTTTAAATTTACTGGCTGGGTTGGAAAAAGCAACAATGTTCTTGCTGACAAAAAAATAATTATCTTTAATAAGCCAAATTCAATCCTTCCATTTGTTAGCTCAAAAGCACTGCTGCTTACTGCATTGAAATAAAGCAAGGTGCCTAGTGAGAGAGTGCTATCGACCCACACTGGAATTATCTGAAATGGTCTCCTTTCTGAAGACAATTGTTGTCCAACCGGCTTTAAAACCGACAAATGGGACGTTAGTCATATCACAAAGTTATGCTTATGTTCACTCACTGTCAATGGACTGCAGTTATTCTTGATTAGAAGTAGTGCAGCACCTCTTCACAGTTGGTATTTGGATGAATTCTGCAAGAAATTACAAACGCTTGTTAAATGTATGACTGACAGAATATTCTACAGCAAGAATTAGCACCAAGAAAGGCAAATATATATTGTGATGAAAGTTTGGAAAGTAAGCAAATACAATGAAGAAATAGAAATACCAAACACAGCATATTAGGTCACAACAGTAATTAAATAGCATACAAACTTTCAACCTAAGCTTTATAAAACTATGCACAAAACAGAAAATGCTACTTGAATTTCAGTCTCAACTTTAATATTAAAGGTCATATTTTGTCCATTTTTATACTGTTTTAAAAGCAATAATTAAAATTGAGCTTCCATATAAGCATTTTACTATCTGACAGTTGTTTTGTGGGATTCTTCACCCTTCAGCAATTGCTGAAGAATCTTAAGACTTAATTTTATTTTAGCATGTTTTTTGTGTTTTTTTTTTTTTTGTACTGTTTAATGCTACTCTTACTGCATATACCACCATAAGCAGTGGACACTGAAGATACATGGTATGAAATGACTATTGAGAAAGGAAATTTGTGAAGGAATCATTCCAGGCCTAAGTTTAAAGTACCTCCCTGACATTTGCCAGCTATGAGGACTGAAGAAAAGCTGGAGAGAATCTATCATAGAAGAATGGTCCAGGTGGGGTTTGAATAGCAGACCACTTAATCACAAGTCCATGCTTTAACACTAGTACTGCAGATGGGTCACCAGCTCCTTAAATCTCTTGTTTGTCACTATTTTCTATTATTGCCTAAACTGCTGAATTTCTATGACTTTTAATGAAATAAGGTATTTAATGATCACATTTAATTTTAATTCTTATGGAAAAATTTTAAAAGGGAAAATCCAGATTCATCTAGAACAGGGGAAGACAACTTCAGGCCGTGTGATAACTTATTGTTATCTGCAGAATCATTTGCAATTCTAGTCTTATATACTTGTTTAACATATGTTTCACTTTTAGTCTTAGTTTCTTAATACTTTATTGTATTCTCTATCTATTATATTCAAACTTGTTTAATTATTGCTCACTCTGTTGTATCACTTATTCGCTTGGTCAGTATACAATTTGCAATGTCTTGTCTTCAATAATATATGTATATATAATTATGCATGTATTTAATATATGTATAGTTTATTTTTAGTTTCTCTGTATAGATTCTTATATTCTTGTTTTGCATTTACTCAAGCTTGTGTAAATAAATTAAATGTAGCTACTGTAATTGGAGCTTTGCTCTGTTGTAGCACAAATGAATAAAATAAATAAATAAATAAATAAACGAAGAGCCAGCTTGTACGTTCGTGTGACATCAGGCGAGAGCGGTGCATTGCTATGCTGCCTAGATCAGCGGCGCTACTTGCATGACACTGAATGAATATGAAAAATGTTATTTGGGCATGTTTACAACATGCCCGGGCTGTCTAGGGAGAACCCTCTTCAGCCTAGTCTGAGGGCTTTTATTTGTTGTGCGAGGGATCTTAACGGCGTTAATGCAAATTTTGTTTTTATTTTGTGTTTTTGTTGATGTTGTGTAGTGTTGTGTGTTGTGGTTTTGTGTTCAGTTCCTGTGTTTCACACCAGTTTGAGACCAGGCTTCAAGATGTAGAAGCATTGTCAACTATGTTTCAGATCTTTGCGACCCTGTATTCATTGGATGTTAACAATGTTTCTAGCAGGTAGCAAACTGAATTGATAAATTTACAGTTCAACAATTTGCTGAAGGACAAATATAAACACAAGGAAGAGTTGGCTGATTTTTATAAGAATGTTCCTCAAACCAGATTTCTGAGATTGTATGCCCTTGTTGCACGGATATTATGTAGGTTTGGTTCTATGTATGTGTGCGAAAAATTCCTGTTATGAACCTTTCGAAGCCAAAATCCTGAAGCATATTGTCAGATCACAATCTAGCATGCAGTCTTTGGTTACAAATGTGCCGTACATTACACCCTAACAATTACAAACTAGTTAAAGAAAAGTAAAATGGCAAATGTCCACCTAATTGTTCTGTATAGCTCTCCTCTAGCTTAGGCAAAATAGTTATAATTTCTGTTCTATTTGCATTATAACATGACTGTTCACATAAACTAGAATTTATATATATGGCATAAAGCCGAAATGCAATTATTTATAATCTGTGACTATTCCGTAATTGAAACAGTCAGCATGATTAAAATTACGATGTCGCGCACGCCGTTTCCTCTTCACCACTGTGACATTACACGTTCAACTGGCCTTCGATGGGAGCATGTGAGCTGGGTGAGCTGAAGTCACAGCAGCGATACCTGTCTTCCCCTGATCTAGAACCACGGATGGATAAGTTCATACCCCATCGTCGGTTGGGTGGCTCAGTTGATTAGACGCTAACCTACTGATCCCAAGATCACGGGTTCAAATCCAGCCTAGATCAATGGTTTTCAAGTGTGCTTAATAACCACAGCTTCATGCCAGTAGATTTACTGGCATGTAAAAGAACTCCTGTGGGACGGAATTCCAGCACACCGGTGATGCTGATGTGACCCTAGCAACTGACAGCATCGATAAACAAAATAATAATTTTTAATTTAGTTTGACACCATGGCTGCAGCCGCTATAGTAATGTTATATCTTGTATCGCTTCATGTTTATTTTTAGATTGTGTTTGTCAACTATGTCTAAACTCACTCTTATGTCACTTACTGATGACGTTCCATTTCTTCAGCAGTGGCAGGTTGGTAGAGGAGTGGAGGGGAGGCACATCTGAACATTATACAGAGACATGCAGCTAGCGCTTTGTTTCATGAAATACAATGTTAGTAGCGCATTGTAACTGTATAAATAGTGCTTGTAACATATATATTATGGCCAAACGTCTACAAATGGCAGAGGACATTGTAAATGCCATAAAGGAGAGTTTGGCTCATGAGTCTGAGGGCGAGCTGCTGGAGTTCTCATCTAAGGAATGGCACAATCTTTAGTTTCAGATTAATCAGAAGATGTTATTCCACTGACTAATAGATAATGAAGAGGGTATGCATGTTCACATGTTTAGTTTATAACTTGAAATATACTGTGAATGCTTTCCCTTATCTAGGAAGAGAGTACACTAAGCTGAATGATGAGCATCTTTGTGATTTTATTGTGAAAAAATTGATGGAATCTTACTTGAATAAGAGAAGAATTGTCACATGTGACAATTTTTTCATCTCCTTAGCTCTTTCTGAAACCTTGAAACTGAATTCTACAAGTATTGTGGGCACTATAAATTGAGCTCTGAAGAAAATAAGAGTTTCTGTCAAGAAGGCAAAAGAAGAGTTACATAGCAAAGTATTGTTGGTTATTCCATGTTATTTTGGGATGGTGAGGCTGCAACAGGATTATGGGAGGGGGGAATGTAACTTTATGTTGTTGTTAGCTAATGCTGGATTTCTGACAATGAAGTCATTAATCCTCTTGCTCTCCAACATTTTTCACTGATGGAAATATTGAAGAGACTTAGCAGTAAATGTAACCGCATTTTAGAGAGCACCATATTTTTATGTTTTGGTGGTCACATAGCTCTCTCACAACCCCCAGAATGTCTGGAGGACCACACCTGTCGTTGGTTTATGGGTCTCACCGACCTGACCGGGAGAATTATCAAAATAAATTCACCGACCATATCCTCTGATTACCAATCAGAGGACGTATTACATGCCATGACAGGTCAGCATGTTAGGGGTTAAGGTTTTATAGAGAAATTAGAGAAATGGAGAGGTTGGAAAAATAAAGACTCCCTAGCCCTCGTGTTGAAGTCAGTTTTAAAAAGACAGCATGTTTTTAAAGATTGTGAATTATAAATATTTGAGATCCAACAAATAACAAAATCTCAAAAGAGGTCTTTGTGTATTCAAAACACAAAAACCTGAGAGAAACCCATCACTGGACATCCTTTATTAAAAAAACACGGCAGTACCTGCAAGGAAATACATAATAGAACTGTTTCTGCAAATGCGTATCTCAATTAACATGAAGTAGATAGAAGGATAAGCATTTTTAGGAATAGTTTGTTGGGTAGAGAAAGTCAGGTAAATGTAGTACAGCAGCAGTTTGGGTTATTTCTTTAAGCTTTTCACTAAGTTTAAACAACTCAATCACTTCAACATTGCCCTTTAAAACCTGCACGGACCAAGAATGGGTACCCAATAAACAGTGCAAGATATTCAAATGGGCTAAAAATGCTTCATAAATGTAGATTTGTATCTTCCATATTAATTAAGTTATTTTTAAGAAACAAACACTGGTTTACAGTTTATTTAAGGCAGTATACATCTAGAGTATAAACAAAGTAGACACTCTATTAATAAAATGAAATTTCACTATTTTGTTTCTCTATAGGAAAATGATTGTGTGTCAAACCCACTTCATTCCAGGATAAGCCTGCTCAATGTGCATATAAATGATTAGTTGCCTCAGCTAAGTGTTTCTCTGGATCAAGGCTTTGTGATTCAGTTAATGCCACTGTGTATGTTAATCCCTATCATGCTGACCTATCATGGCATGTAATACATCCTCTGATTGGTAATCGAAGGATATGGTCAGTGAATTTACTTTGATAATTCTCCCAGTCAGGTCGGTGAGACCCGTAAACCAACAACAGGTGTGGTCCTCCAGACATTCTGGGGGTTGAGTGAGCGATGTAACTGCCAAAACATAAAAATATGGTTAAAAAAAAGTGGTTACTATTACTGCTAAGTCTCTTCAATATTTTGTAATTCTAGAAACCAACTTAACCTATTTGACACCATTCTTTCCATCACTTTTGCTATTATGCTAGTAAGAGCTATTGGTCTATAATTTTTTATTTCTGACGCTGTTTTATCTTTCTTCAAGAATGGGAAAATTATTGCCTTTTGCCATTGGGCAGGTACAGTGGTTTTCCAGGATAGATTGTAGAGTTTTAGTAGTTGTTGTTTTGCTGTTTTTCCAAGGTTTTTTATGAACTCTGGATGTATGTGATCTGGTCCAGGAGACTTTTTGTTTTTTAGAGTATTAATTGCAATGTTCAGTTCTTGCATATTAAAATTTTGAAATAAGATGGTATTGAGTGTTAGGATCACATTCACTTTCTTGTTTCAAATCTTTCTTAAATTCTTTACCTTCCATTTTATTATTTCTTGTTACTTTATGTGAATTAGCATAATATTTATTGAATGTTTTGGCTATGACTGCATCATTTACTAATATTTTATTGTTGTGTATGATAGGTGCGCTATTGTTTTCTTTCCTGTCCTTGACATTTTTTATTATATTATAATATAATTATCTTAATAAAAAGAAATTCATTTTTAAATCTTGAGATAAAGAGAAAATATTACCAAATGAAAACAGAACATTTTGGTTCATATCACTCAATGTTTTCTGTATTGTACAAAATTACTGAGTACAGTTATTTGCAAAGAATAATAGTTTTATATTTATTAAAATCGTAATAAAAGTTGATCTGAAAAGGTTTGCAAAATTTGACACTGTTTATAATGGCAGTTGTCTTTCATACATCTTATTTCATTATATGAAGTTACTAATATAAGAAATCTGCAAAAAGCACATTTTATATTGACACTTAACTTTTCAGCTATTGATATTTCAATTTTTAGTTAATGATACTCAGGGTTGCCAATATTTAAAAGTAAAATTATTGTACCAGCCACTCAAAATTATAGATTTGGATTCAAAATTATCGTATATCATAAATCAAATGCTATAAGAATAAAATATCACTACAAGACCTATGAAAATGAATAGTAATGATGTTTATGCTATCCACTTACAAGATCGATGACCTCAACCAGTATTACAACTTCAGCAATTGTTTCTCGCACTATTCATCTTAAAGTTCATCCTCCTCAACCATTGCAGCATTATACAAATTTGTTGTTGAGATAAACCTTAACATCTTGTTGGCTTGCAGATTTTCATGTCTACCACATTCTTTCATAAGCTGAGATGACAGAATAAGTCCATTTATCGTATTTAGTGCCAATCTGGTTTTTATTGAACTCAGTAAAAAAAAAAAAAACTTTTACAGCATTTTACACTGATAATGCAAAGGCTGTTAGTTCTTTGAAATCAATACTTCCACCAAAGTGACACATGTGTATCACCTTGTAACAGCACGCCAGCAACTGCCAGGTTCAGGCATGTTCTTTATTTCACATGGAATATCACGAGTTTTCTCCATTGACCATCAATTTTCTGAACAGTGCCTTCTTCATTGAATTTATCAGATCTGAGCACACTGGCAATAAGAGGATAAAGGATAGGTGGCTTAACAGGGTTGGAAACGGTTGCCTTAGAGGGGTGGAGATAGGCTACAAGGGCACTATTTGTAATTAGTTTCATTTCACTGGTGTACATTTCACCATGTGTACAACATTAAAATTATCATATGCACCCATAATTATTGTACGGGTTGGCAACCTTGGTGATACCCTTACATCAGCAATGACAGAATGACAAATATTAGTACTACTTATAGATGTACTACTTTACCTAGCAAGCACAGGTATCTTTGTTAGCCTGTTGATCGTTGACCAAAGTATTACGCCCAGGTTGTGAAGGTTTATGTTGCACACCAGATTCTGCGGCATTCAAGTCCAACCTAAAGAGAAAAAAGTGGAAATGTTATGTGCAGAGTCATTAAAACAGTTTCCTAAAAACCTTTTAATACAAACATTAAAATATTGATTGTTATGCTCAAGCACAATATTTATATTAATCAGGGAGAAAGAATAGAGAATTTCTACTATGGGTGTTGAAAGAAGGTAAATTTTTCACTATTAATTTGGCTAAAGAAGCTGTATGCTGCTATAATTGAAAAGGCTTGGCAGCAAACAATACTATAAATACTATTATTAAAAATAAATTTTATGTAATTAGCAATCTATGTAGATAGCATATTCCTTGCTTTCACTGCCGCCTATTCAATGTAGGGAAAGATTATATTCAACTTGTAAACTTGGTATGTGGATTTCACCACAAACATTGATGTGTAGTATTTAAGGCAAAGACGTTCATGGACTCACTCCCCCTATACCAAATGATTAAATGAAAAGTTCTTCACTTTTATAATAACTGAATCAGTCATTTTAGAAAGGTCACATGTCCATTTTATGCAAAAAGATAATAGATACAGATTCATATCAACATAAAATAGCTACATCTTGTCAGCATAGATATAAATCTTCTTCTTTATTCCTTATGTGAGAAAATTATGTTCCCTTTTTTGAATTCATTTTGGAAATGTCACATGTCCTGGACATGTGTACTGTTCTGTAATGAACATTAGCATGGTCGTAGTAGAAGATTCATGAACTATCGATTGTAGCAGTGACGTAGTGATATAGTATTGGGGCTGTGCTGTGATTATATGCAGAATTTGCTCCTCCCAAAAATTCCAGTTCAAGATGTTTTCTACTGGCGACAACTGTGGGTAATGTATTTTGTATAGCCAATATGAAAATGAATGGCATTTCTATGTCTACAGTGAAGGTACTGCTCGCAAAGGGGTGAATGAGGTGTTCTTTCATTGATGATTACATCAATCACCATGTGCCAGCTGAAGTGAAAGATCTCCGACTGTTTTTGCATGGTGTGGGGGACAAAATAAGAATCATACCACTGACTAGGCCTAGCAGACAGTGAGAAAGTGAGGAGCTACTTTCGTTAAGAGGACATGCTTATGTCTGTGACAGGAATGTTGCACTGATCAAATGAGTACTGTGAAGAATTGATCACGTATATACAGTCAGAGTATGTATAGTGTGTGTATAAATCTCAAAACGTCTCATTACAGCCCTCAAATTTTATGTGCTTTGAATGTTGTAACGACAGAGCAGATCTTTTATTGGCACGTCATTACATAGGTGGTTTAACTTAACACATATTTGATCTTCGAATTCCAGGAGAACAGGTAAATTTCTCTTTACAAAAGGCTTATGGAGGACCAGTATCAATTAAGCTGAAGAAAATGCAGGACATTCATTGTATGATGTGCTACATTCCTTTAGAGCACAGCAAATTTTATGAGATTTTACAACTACCAACTCTAGATGACAACGTGGACTGAAAAAATTGCTGGATGTTGGTTTGAACGACAATAGTGTAAAGACTAAGAGTTATAGCACACAAAATAAAATGAAATGTTAGTTCTTCGCAAACAAGAAAGAAACTTGGAATAGTGTTTATTATTTATTTATGCCAACAAACTTACTGTTGGTAAGAACAATTTGGTTTACCAGGAGAAATACGAACTGGCTTGAGAATTTAATGTCATTCTGGCAGTTTGTCACAATAGCTCAGTGGTAGAGCATCCGCCCGGCAAGCGGAAGGTCTGTGGTTCAAATCCCAGTTGTGGCATTGAATTTTTAAGTTCCAGTTCTACCTCTTGGAATAGTGTATTTATTTTCAGAGTTCATTACAGAAAGGACACATGTCCATACACACATAATACGTATGTCCCTTCAATAAATTAATATAATTATTTATTTATGCCAACAGGCTTATTGCTGGTGTTTTTAAACACACAAGCCATGTGTGGACAATGTTTAAGAGGTTGAATTTTTCAGTTTCTGATTCAACCTCTTAAATTAATATAATTTTTTTTATTCTAGTTGCTCTTCATACCTTATCTTCTTCCAACTAAGTTAAAACAATTGCCCTTTATCTTCAAAGACACTTCAGAAACATTATTTTTATCAAATTAAGTAAAAATTGAAGCTATTAACAGTGAAGCAACAAGATTCTAAAATAAGAACAAATTAGAAACTAAAAACTTCACTTATCTTAGTAATGTTGATATTCTTTTTCTCTTTTGCTAACCCAGGGGTTTCAAGCTATGTCCAGCTCATTCTCAAAGCCATATTGTAGCTTGGCAACGTTTTTGTTTATATGGCTTTGAGAATGAGCTGGACATAGCTTGAAACCCCTGGGTTAGCAAAAGAGAAAAAGAATATCAACATTACTAAGATAAGTGAAGTTTTTAGTTTCTAATTTGTTCTTATTTTAGAATTATTTTTATCTCCTGAAAAGTTGTGTTTTTGGACTTGTGACCTTTCTAAAATGACTGATTCAATAAATAAAAAAGGCATATAAAATATATTAGTTTGTGGCATATTATAGCAGTATTTAATTTTAAATGGTTACCAATATGTTACACTTGATTATGAATACTAATAACTTTTATATTGTTTCACATTCACATTTCTCAATTCATGTAATTGCTGTTGTGCTATTGTTATTAATTGTATGTATAATGAATTGTCTTTGTGTTGGCATCATGCTGGGAGAACCCCATTGGGTTTAGGTTATGCTTTATTTTAATTAGTGTACAAGTTATATGCTATGGAAAACATTGATTTTGTCTCTCCTTCTTGGAGAGTAAACAAGTTACAAGCTGATGACCCTGGCTATGGCAAAGCAACAAGAAATTGAATAGCTATGAAAATTTTCATCACGGTTTTCATCAGGGGCAGATGTGCTGATGAACACAATATAAAAATTACATCAGAGATAACAGAATTAGTTATGATGGAATTTGTAGTGGGTAGAAAGTCAATATATTAGCAAACTTATAATTACAATTTATTCATTGTAAATTACTAGTATCAATAAATATACTGAATTATTTAACTGAAATTATCAACAAATCATTTCAACAGATGCTTCATTAAAATTATTACAGCTCTATCGTTACCATGCCCTGAAGATACAAAAAGAGACTTATCACTCACAACACTTAACAATAATAAATAATACCTAGTTCCTATCTCTTATTAATCCCAAAAACCTGCAGAATGTGTAACCTGTAAAAGTGATAAGCAAATAAAGATCAGAAAGAAAATAAAATTATAGTAGAACCTCCAAGGTAAGGAGGACTGATAGTACCTTGGATAACCAAAAAGTCTGACAACATGGACTCTGTCAAAAATTGAGGGGTAAACCTGTGGTAAACTGGCAAAATGAATGAAAAACATGGTCAAAGATGTGAAAAAAAGACACCTGCTGTATTATCAAATGAAAAAATGACATACATACAAATAAAAATACAAAATTAAAAATAAAGGACCAACAATACATACACATGTTCCAGTTAAAAAGCTATTTCTTAAAGAAGTCCAGGAGCATTTTCTGTTTGATGGAACTCACTCGCTTCTTTGTCACCATTTCATGCAACCATCATAGCAGTAGAAGGTCTGCTGAAGTTGTCTCTGTTTTTCTAGGTACTCGGTCTTTATCACTTTGCATCCTCCACTGTGGCTGATTTTCTCATTCTCTATTTCAGTCTTCATTATCACTTTCACTTTTGTCAGCCTCTATCAGTCACTTCCAATTCTTCGTCTGTGTTGATCCACTATATTGTTTCCAGTTGTTTCATCTGCCAATCTTTCAGCTAACTGTGCAAAGCTGAAATAGTTGTGCTCTATGGGCAAAGTTTCTTGATTTTCAGTGATGTTTAATAACTTCCTCCATGACTTCTGAAGAGTAGAACTTTTCACCTAGTTCCATGTCTCAGCTGACATAGACATATAAACATCTCTCATTGTGATTTCTTTAAGAGTCTGTACAATGTCATTTTCAATAATTGCGCCAATGAGGCTTAAGTTACACTTCAGGTTTTCCAACACACCAGAAGGCATTTCTTCTGTATCATTTCTTTGTACGCTGTTTCTGTTCTTACACTACATACCTTGCGTGTGCCACTTTGGAATCTGGTTAACCTGGAACTCAGTCGGGTCTTGGACAACAGTGTTGTCAACGTCACAGGCAGTTGAGGGCCATACTGGAGTAGTGCTACAACCAGGGGGAAAACATGACGTAATACATATCAACACTAGCAGCGTTATCATCCAATATCTGTTTACTTGCAGCTGGGTTGCGTCCACAGATAAAACCTTTCTTGGAGTGCATATACCTTATGATTTTTTTCCTTCAGAATTGCCTATAAGGATGCATAGCACAGATACAAGTTGAATCTATGAAGGGGAACTTACTTCTCAGCCGTAAAAGAAAACCACTTGACACAGTTATTCATGTTGCTTAAAATAGTAAAATGGTTGCAACTTTCTGATGATTAGGCTGAATTATAGGTACTATTAAACCTACCCTAGCCCTTGGGTTAGCATTCTCAAACTGGGAAGTACACCATTTACGCACTTACTACATAACTCTTAAAGATACTTGTTTATATTACTTTTCTCCTAGATGTGAAAATGTCAAAATCAATTTTCAAGTGAATGAATGAATAAATAAATAATAATTACACAGTTTTAATAATAGTGCTTTTAATACAAACTTGCATCAGATACATCTATATTTATACAAAAAGTAAATGGCAGCTTTCAAATCATGTTATCCCTTAAATGCATATTCTTAGCTATTTTGATTAAACGTAAATAACATAATATTTACTTGGATTATCTTCAAATGAGTGAAATAACACAAAACATTATTACTAAGAGGGGTTGGCGATTTCCTTCAAAATTAAAGGGAAGAACAACATGTAAGTTTGAGAGGTAGAATTAGGACTTAAAAATTCAATGCAACAGCTGGGAATTTTAAATTTCAGTTCTACCTCTCAAACAGTGCCCACACAGGGCTTGTGTTTAGAAACACTGACAGTAAGTTTGTTGGCATAAGTAAATAATAACATGTAAGTTGTTTGAAAACTACTGTCCTTAAAGATGCATATTTTAGTGTTAAGCATCTGCATAATGAATTTAAGAGATCTTAAATAAGGAAAAATTGAAGCTATTAACAGTGAAGCAACAAGATTCTAAAGTAAGAACAAATTAGAAACTAAAAACTTCACTTATCTTATTGTTTTGGTGCTAACCCTGGGGTTTCAAGCTGTGTCCAGCTCATTCTCAAAGCCATCATATAAATATAAATCATATGATGGCTTTGAGAATGAGCTGGACACAGCTTGAAACCCCAGGGTTAGCACCAAAACAATAAGATAAGTGAAGTTTTTAGTTTCTAATTTGTTCTTACTTAAGACATCTTATTGAAAACTTAAGTAAAATACCACATGTTACACATTCGTAGTCACTTGGTATATTTTTGAATTCACACACTTTTTAAAATTTGGCTCAATACCATTACAAAACCAGATTCTAAGACTGGATGCCAAATTGTTATCCGAGAGTCTGTTTCTGTGACGAGTTTTCAGGAGCTTCATTATACAGGAACACTATTCACCAAGGTGGGTACTACTATACATTGTCATTGTTTTTGCTGCATTGGGAATCAAATTTGGGAAACGCCTATTGTCAATTATTATTTATTTATGCCAACAAACTTACTGTTGCTGTTTTTAAACACACAAACCGTGTGTGGGCAAAGTTTGAGAGGTAGAACTGGAACTTAAAAATTCAATGCCACAACTGGGATTTGAACCACAGACGTTCTGCTTACCGGGCAGACGCTCTAACCACTGAGCTATTGTGACAAACTGCCAGAATGGCAGACTGCCTTTGTGGTTTACCAGGAGAAATACGAACTGGTTTGAGAATTTAATGCCATTCTGGCAGTTTGTCACAATAGCTCAGTGGTTAGAGCGTCCGCCCGGTAAGCGGAAGGTCTGTGGTTCAAATCCCAGTTGTGGCATTGAATTTTTAAGTTCCAGCCTATTGTCAAGTTTCAGATAGAATTCAACCAATGCATCTGAGCATGAATTGTCGAATTTCTCTAGAAGGTGACGATCACATTGTACTTCTCTCAGCTCCAGCTGAATTGCTGCATTATTTACTTTATGTACGTTCATAATGTCTTTGTATGTTGTATTTTTAAGGCAAGATACTGGTTGCATATTAGGTACTGAATACTACTACCAACAATTTTGGGTAGGAATTGTTTTTCCCATTCAAAACAGGCAAATACAAATGACTCATGTGTGTGCTTTCGGATGCAGCCATTGCTCTGCCTGCATCACACGGAAAACTGCACTGAACTAGTTTCTAACGGATTGGCCTGCTATGCCCAGGGCACAGGGACTGGCTCTCTGAGTGGCATTGCCACTCGGGGCCACAATTGACACCACTGTTTTACAGTACATGAAAAGGAAAAGCGAATCAGAAGATGGATGTAGCTGTGATTTTTGTGACATTAGACAAATGACTCCACCACCCACTAAATTCTATGAAGAAACATGTAGCTTCTCAGTCAGGATCAGGATTGAAATAATTTGCTTGCATGGAAGCCCTCTTTAAGAGTTTCCTTCCATGACAAAATGGCATTGATATATCGTATTAACCAACCACCCATGCAACTGAGGATACACACTATGCTCCTTCTGGTTAGCACGAAAGACTACAGACTGTGTTAATTACAAGAATTAAACTGTGCATTTGCGATAAAATTTCAGAAGACAATAAAGTGATCAGGCTGATTTTGTCGGCTTTGTTACACTGGTGTCAGAAGTGGAATTTATAGAAAAAGTTATTTCACACTGATACATCTGTTCTATGCAGATGGGTGGGGAAAAGCCCACTTGATGGGCAAGATCTGAACTGTTCAGAGTAGAATGCATGTTGTTTAACTAATGCTGCTGCAAAATTGTTGCTGCATTACAGTTATTGTAGTTAGGTATGTTTGACTTGTATATTTTCACACATTGGAATTCGTATGTTTTAAATTAACACCTGGTAAACTTGAAACAACACAAGAAAATAAATGTTATAACCTAAACATTCACTTATGCATTTAACATAATTACAAGAGACTAACACTATGATACTAATAAAGCATTCACTGAGAACTAGTAAAGACAGGGATTTTTATTTAGGAATTTAAGAAAATACAATAAAACTATGCAAATGTATTTAAACAACTAAATGGACCAACAATTTTAACTGTTATCTTGATTTAAACATTTATAAAGGAAATAAAAATGACAAGTAAACTTTATATTATAGATACAATTGCTTATGTGAGATTGGAGTGTGGTCAGTTATTCAGGTTGCCGTTACAAAGCTTAAGCATAAGTAACAATTTTTACAAAACAAAAATGCTAGATTGTAGCAAAAGGTACTCAACCCTAGAACCACCAAACATTGCCTGTTCATTTTTCTTTTATTAAAAAATCATAACAAATATCTTTCTAAGTTTATGGGCCTTTTTCTATTTGTCTTCCTCATATATTATACATTTATCTAGTTAAAATGTCAAACATTTGAACTAAAAAACACAACTTTTATGTTCAATTCAAATTGTGCCTAAATTTCATTTGGCAACCATGAATGTGAGTTTTATGGTGCACTGTTGAGAGTCCAATTATGGAGTTTCATTTTCAATGTTGATTTATCACAGTAGAGCAAAGATATTTCTTGTACGGAAAATTTTCTAAAATGAGTTAAATTTTCTCAAAATGGCTCACAAGCTTGTGCACATGGTACATGTTCTCCACCTGCACATGAGAGTATTCTCTCTGAATGAACAGTGTTTCTTAAAAGTTTTCAGTATACCATAACCTATAGTTATGCAAGTGTATTTAATTTCTGTTTTAGAAACCTTTTTGCCAAGGACAAAGCTATTCTATCAAAGAGTGCATAGAAATTTTGGAATTTATACTCAAGTACAGACTTTATTTTTCTAGATTATATAAACTTTCACTCAAGTTTTGAACCATTGTTGCTTGTTATATTTCACCAGAACAAAATAGTACATTACTTAGACATTTTTTGATAACCTACATGTTGCAAACATTACACTGAGCATTTTGTTAATATACTGATCTCATTTTGGAAACACAATCACTCAAATTAAATACATAATATAATAGCCCTAGCGCAACAGCCCTTTGTGGGCCAAGGCTTACTGCCCAGCTGTTGTGTCCCCCGTCTCTGCCCAATACAGGTGTCATGAGTAGGGTGCAGAACTAGAGGGTGGGACGTGAGCATCACTCCAAGCCCTCCTGACTGGTTATGCAGCCTTCATGACCTGGGGTCGCTACTTCTTTATCAAGTAGCTCAATTGGCCCCAAAGGCATTGAGTACACCCTGTGCTAGACCTCCCAGCAGGAGAGAGATCCCTATGCCAGTACCAGCGATCAAACCCGGGTCCTCCATGCCAGAAGCAGGTTCACTACCACTGCCCTTCAGAGGCAGTCAGATTAAATACATATTAAAAGTTAATAGCCTATAATTTTGCCCTTGGGTGTTGCTCCTAGAATTGAGCAAGAATGTGAAGATGCTACAAATTTTATATCAGTTGCTATCGTATAGTTTTCTTAATTTTAAGGCAATGAGAAAGTATAGCAAACTTATGTTAATCCATTAACATTAACATTCAACTTGTGTTTCTGTTTCAAAAATGAAAGAAAAGTGTAATATATTAGTTCAGTATGCAGTATTACAACAAAATATTTTTTTGCCTTTCTGTTCACCCAGTCTATAGACTGCTGGACATTGATGGTATCAAAACATACTGTAATCATAAAGAATACATTTTTATCAAGTTCATGTATTTTATGTTTAAAATTTATTTCTTAAAGCAATTACAGACCATTTAAAGCCAAATCCCATCTACTGCAACATTTGTAGCATAAAAGCTTTCTATTGATTGTGGTAAGGTTAAAAAATCTGGCAGAATGTTACATCACACTTTTTGCAGAATGTTAATGGTCTGCCTTCATATCCTTCCATCTGACAATGCCTCTGAAGAATGTTAGCCATGAAGTGCTCTCTTCCATCAAATCTCAAATCAAACTGTAATGCATAAGGTGATGAAACTGCTGCCACATTTTCTTGCTGTTTGAAAACATCTTTATTATATTGCACTGCCAAACATTGTTGAAATTCGAGTTCAGGGAATCTCATCTGTGTATTTCTCTGTAAATAATCCATTCACTACAGCTATGTCCAAAATTCCAGGGCCTAGTGCCATGTTTTTCCATGGATTAAAGCAGCATACTTTCCTGCCAACCAGTTATGATGATCTACTCTGCCCATGTTCTTATTGTAGTGCTTTATGACTACTGGCACTAGAATACTCACCTTCTATCTTCTACTTCTGTTCCACCTGCTTACTGACCCTATTATATCAAACTTTGATGCAACGCTTACACATTTATAATCATAGGATCCCCCTCTCTGAGGGGAATTTTGCAATGTTTTTGTATTCTGGAAAGAGTATTTCAAGTTTATTTTCTACAACAGTTTCAGTAGGCCGAAAACCACAATTTTGAAGGTGGAGCAAAAGATCTCTACTGCTATACAGTTATCAAAATAGATGTCATGAGCATGAGAATTATCAATGGAGTCCAACATGTTCAGCACCACTCTACTGCTGTCTCATAGGTGGCTTTGTTGTTTAGGTACTGGCCTACTGATACCAAGACCGTGGGTTCAAATCTAACCCAGGCTGATGGTTTTTAAGTGTGCTTAAAAGTGACAGCTCCATGTCAGTAGATTGTAAAATAACTCCTACAGGATCAAATTCCGACACACCAGTAATGCTGATATAATCCTGGGAATTCACTGGCGTCATTTCCTATTGTATATTTACCACAGTATAAGTCAAATTTGTAGAGTACTGTTAGAACTGCATAGGGTCCACAACTTGTAAACAAATCGGATAGGTTTTCCTGAATGAATTTTTCAAGAGAATTGTGGTCATAATTTACTGCATCTCATCTATGGTAAGGTGTTCTGAAAATATAATAAACTGCTGGAAGGAAGTATTTAGCATGGATGTAAGAGTCTTGCTTTGAATCCTTTATCTAGCTTCTGATCATTAGAAGTACATTGTTGTTAAAACGGATAAAGTTCTTCACTTTTAGGTACTGATTTCGAGACATAGCATTTTTTGCAATGTCTAAGCACAAATCTGGCTCCTCTGAACAGTAGTGTCTCTCAGAAGGAAGTCTATGATATGCTGAAAGCAGTAATATCCCTAAGAAAACTGAGCTCATCAGGGTCGAAAGAGAAGTCAAAACATATTTTTGCAGGAGGCAGCATAGGGTACAGTTTCTTTAACAATAAGTTCAAATATTTCATTAGAATTTAGAATTTTCTCCCCAATCTCAAGTGGCGTGCAATCCTTCGAACTTAATTTCATTTCATCCCATTTTTCATTTTAGGCATGGTCATTTTCTGGAATTTTTGTTTACTGAGACACTATTTTGTATCTTTTTGGTTGGTTGGTTGCAAAGTTTTCTTTTTTTGGCTTAATTTTCAATCCTAGAGTCATTTGTTCCCTGTATGTCACTCTTTTGAGAGGCAGTAGAATGTACTTCAACTGGGCTGGTAACATCAATCACATTTACTATATCTGTAGCAACACCAGGTGCTTCATCTTCATTAGCCAAGACTGTCTGGATCAGGAGGATCAATTGCATCACAATCATCATGAATTTCACTGGCAAAGTTATTGTCACAGTATCCAGTGCTTTTTCTAGCCCAATTCCCTTGAATATGATGTCATGATTATTACAAGCAATATCTCTGAATGTAATCTAAAAATAAAGAAAAGAAAAAAAATAACTAATGGACCTACATATTATCACTCATATTTTCTGTTGGTGCAGAGCTGCTAAACTATTCCCAGAAATAATAAGACATGTACTTTAGGAATCAATATAATTACACGTTATCCTTGCTTCGAAGAACACAATGTACAACACTACTGAACACAAGTTCAGCCTATTCCAAACAGGAAAACTACAGAAAGCAAATCACACATGTGGCAGATGCTTGCATACTATTACAGAAGTAACAATGTCACCAGCTGTGGCATAATGCAAAAGTTTCCATGTACTGACATGAGATAACACATATGCCCTGCAGTCCATAAGTAGATGACTTGTTTTTAAGCTATTTTTAGCACTAGAACTGCTTACAGCTGCATGTTCTTTGTGTGATGCAATAATATGAAGCACCATTGACAGTTTATTGTATTATAGAAAGTTGGGAGGGAATGTAGCAAGGAAGAGAAACAATAATCTGCTTTTACAGGCAGTCAGTAAATTAATAGACTACACAACATTCTAATGTTTAAAAGACGATATGGTCACATAATCAGATCATGTCAATGTTGACATAGCAGTGAAAATGACTTGAGAATTCATAAAAAAACTAAATAAAAAAATGTCTATAGCAGTTTATAAATAGGCCACAGGGGTTAATGGATTACATAAGTGTTCAGCAGAAATGTTCATTCAGCTTTATGTATCACCAATGACCAGTATAATAACTTAAGCACATGAATGTAACTAATCAACTTATAGATCTTCATTTGTATTTGTACCAGATTTCTCTCTTGGGAACTTAAAGGCTGTTTGGATTTCAATTTTAATCTAAAAGCAACATTTTCAGAGATATTATATTCTGATAGTTTTTTAGGAATGATACTTTTAAGAGTCTGGATTTTATGTAAAAACATATTCTGTTCCTGAATATGTACTTATAACAAAAGCTAAAATGTTGACGAATTAGATGGATAGGACCCTTATTCTAAAGTTTAAATTACATATTTTTACACACTTTGAGTTATAGGTAATACATATTTGGTGCCATAATATGCAATTTTACATATTTTAATATTATTGCAGATTTATTATACATTTACATTAATTTTATTCATTATTGTTACATAGCAAGAAAGGGGAGAAATATTGCAAGTTTCATTTTTGTGGTTCTCATCCATTGTCATCAATCCCATAAATTGTTGTTACATTCAAAGCTAAAGTGCAAGTGTACAATGCGGACAACTTTGGCTAGTTTTAAACGTGTGAGAAAAAGAAAGAAAAATGCTTCAGAATTTCTAACAGTCAGTTGCATGTGAATTAATCATGGCACTGGTTATGTCTTCATATCACCAAAACAAAACGTGGATTTCTATTGACAGAGCTTTAATCACTGATGGTAAAACAGTCCTCTGCCAAACTTGTGATACACATATAGGGTGTACAATGAAATCGTAAACTGAACAGCATTTACGAAGCAATCTACATATTAGGAATAAACAACGTGGTTCTTTGAAGAAACAAGTACTACTTACATAGTTACAGGAGCAGTCTACCTCATCTAACAGTGAGTTTTACAAAGAACTGTGCATGGAATTAGTTGTAGGGAACATACCCTGGAACAAATTTCAGATATCTGAATTTAAACATTTCTTACAAAAATACTGTGACCACAACATTCCCAACGAGACCACTCTCAGGAAGAATTACTTAGATTCTTGTTATGTTGACACATTACAAAAAAATCAGAGCTTACATAGGCAAATCACCTATATGGATTTCTACTGATGATAGAGCAGATGCCACAGGCCATTTCATTGCTAACCTAGTTGTGGGCAAGTTGGACTTTGAAGCTGCATCAAAATCCTGTTTAATTTATTGTAAACCCTTAGAGGCAACAAATACTTAAACAATCGCAAGAGTTATGAGTGGTGGACTTAAAATACTATGGCTAGATGGCATAAAATAAGAGAGGGTACTATTGTTGTACACAGATTCTGCTCCATACATGTTGAAGGCGGGGAAATTGCTTACTGTATTTTATCCAAACTTAGTGCATGTTACATGTGCAGCTCATGCATTGCAACAAGTGGCAGAGGCAGTTAGAGATAATTTCCCAGAAGTAAATACACTGATATGAGCAACAAAGAAGGTTTTCTTGGAATGTCCTTATCATATACAACGCTACAAGCAGCAGCTACCTGACATACCTCTGCCTCCAGTCTGTAATAATAAGGTAGTCAACATGAATTGAAGCTGTGATTTTCCACAGTAAGAGCCTCAAAGCTGTGAAGTCAGTGATGGAGATCTTTTCTTATGGCCTAGCAGTATCTTTGAGTCAGCATTCAACAGTTCTAAAGTGCTCAGTTTAGCTTCATACATTGCAAGTCACTTCAGCTGGTTTCCCGACAGTATCAAGAAACTAGAAACTATGGGAATAATGGAAAACGGAGTTCAGATGAGTGTTGTGCCAGGTGAAGTGGGTGGTGTAGTTTCCACTAAACTGCAATCTGTGCTGAATAAGAATGCTGGGTACTCAAATCCTGTTATTATGTCTCACTTATTTAATGATGAAAATGTAGAACCCCCTGAGAGCAATCTTTCTCAATTTATAAACATATATTGTCAGACAGAAGACTGTGCAAGAGAACAGAAGATTTGGAAAAGTGTATTATAATTAATTGTGCACACCATTCTAATGTGACAAACGCTTAGGTGGGAGAACTTTACTCGGTAATAAAAGTGAACTGATTAACAATAAACATAGAGATTTGACTAGCCTACTAGTGAGTTTGTTTTGTAATAAAGAAATAAAATTTTGGATGTTACATTTAATTGATTTATTTACATATTTTACCAATTTTGGTTATATATTTATATACCTATTTCTTAATTTGATATCACATAAAATCCGGGCCCTACTTATGAGGAATCATACAATCTTAAATCTTTGCTTTCTAAAAATTGCCCTTTTAGTTATACTTTCTTGCAAATTTGTTAAGTTTTAAAACAAAATGCCTCTTCTCATATGTAAATTACCTGATTGAAAATGAATTCTGCCATATAAAAACGTTAAATGGAATTAGCTTGCTACAAATGTGTAAAAGACTAATCGATCCGAGTGTAAAAGGTAACCCACAAGATACGAAAGCGGTAGTGCAGCATGTGGGAACAAGTAACTAAAAAACTTGCACAACGTTGAGATTCTGTGTAATATATGCAACCTTATATCTGCACTCAAGAAGAAGTTTTCTAATGCAACAGTAAAAAGGTGTGATTTGGGTAATAGGTATGCAAATAGTGTAAATCAGATTATTAGATGAGCATGCCATTCTCTGAGAGTAGAAATTGGACTTCTTGTGCCTTGGTAGAGCAGTTTGCATCTAAATAGAAAGGGTTCTCATACAATCAAGTGAAACTATAAAGGATACTGCAGGTATAGTGTGTAAAAATGTGTTAAACTGGAAGCGAGTACAGAAGGTGGAAATCAGGTGTGCATGGTGTTAACCCTCCAGAGAAATCAACTAGTAGTGGAAATAATATCTCCAAAAATAAAAATTAAATTTGATCTATCACAAAAATCAACTATAATGGTTTCAGCGAAAGAATTGGCCAAACAATACCAAAAAATATACCCCTCCACTTTCTCCTCTGATTGAAGTAGTAACGGCACTACTTTCATAACCACTTGTTGCTAAGAGAGAAAACCATGAGTAGCCTGCATCTGCCTGTCTTCAACCCACCAAACCTTCGCTACCAATTACATTAGCCTGCAACAGTTTCCCGGTTTTGATGCACATTGGGTATTTATATGGAAAAAAGTGCGCTAATTTTGAAAATGATAAGTTTTTCCATAACACCTACCATTTATATGCAATTTGAAATGTTATAAATTAAGCTACAATGCTAGACCTATATACTAATATGTATGTATGAAACTATAATTATGATTATTATAGGTCTATAATTTTATAACTTAAGGTGAATAATTCATTGTGGATCTTCAGAGTGTAAATACTGTATATTTACAAAATAAGCCAGCCCTTATGTTCTTCCATGATGAGCTGATAACTAGCGTAAACAGTTTGAGTGTGAGTGGCTAGTATTTATTTATCTCTGTGCGACTATGTGCAGGCAATAAAGCTTTCAACCATTGAATCTTAGACAAACATCAGTTAATTACTCACCCTTATAGGGACACATCTGTATTAAGATATATCTGAACTTTAGTCGCTTCTTATAGCTTGCAGTGATCGGTAGTGTGATTTCTGGAAAAGGTTTATAATTTCTATTCCTTTATTTTTAGTTCGTATTGTGACGTGGTACATTTTTAACAATGGCTTCAACCTCTTCTAGGAGAAAATGTGTGAACCATCCTAATAACTTCTGTTACGTGTGTGCTTGGTTCTTCCTTGCTACAGAAGCAGAAAACTAACATTACATCATTTATTAAAAAGGTGTATTTTGCATATTTTAATTTTAAGCTATGAGATCAAAATCAAAAATGGGCCCCACATACTGTTTGTAAAACATGTAGTGAAGGACTAAGGTAGTGGTACAATGGAAAACAGAAATCAATGAAGTTCGGGATTCCTATGATATGGCATGAATGAAAAAATCATTATGATGATTGTTACTTCTGCAAGTGTAACGTATCTGGGAACAATAAAAAAATAAATCAAAAATTAAATATCCAGATGGTCTTGCATCAGCTGTAAGACCTGTGCCACATGGAGTAGATCTCCCTATTCCTGTCCCACCAACACAACTAGAGGATACTAAGGTCAACAGAAAATTCCAATGCTGATGAGTATTTCCCAGCACACACTGTTGAAGACAAGTCACAGCACTTTAGTCAAGAAGAGCTGAAAGACTTAGTAAGAGACTTAGATCTTACCAAGGACAAGAGCGAATTACTACGATTGAGATTAAAAGAGAAAAATATGCGGGGCCCAGACACCACATTTTCCTGGTATAGGAAAAGAAATAAAGAATTTTCCAAATTCTTTAAGATGGAAGACCAGCTTGTTTATTGCAGTGATGTACCAGGTTTAATTCATCAACTGGAAAGATAGTAACGACTGGCGTTCATTTATTGATGCTTCAAAACAAAGCCTAAAAGCTGTTTTATTGCACAATAGAAGCGAATTTGCCTCAATACCACTTGCACATTTGTTTTTCTAAGAGAGTCATATGGAAATCTTCAGACCATTTAAGAAAAGGTTAATCATCAGGACCATCAATAGCTATTGTGTGGGGACCTAAAGGTGTCCAGTATCTTACTAGGGCAACAAGGAGGTTATACAAAATACCCATGTTTTTTATGCGCATGGGACAGTAAAGATAGGGTTAAACATTGGACAACGAGAAAATGGCCTAAGAGAAAAAGTTTAACACCAGGAGAAAAAAATGTAATTCGTGCCAGTCTAGCTGATCCAAAGAAAATGTTATTACCTCCATTGCATATAAAATTAGGTATTATCGAACAATTTGTGAAAACATTGGACAAAAAGGGTTCGTGTTTCAAATATTTGAGTAGTAAATTTTCTGTGATGTCTGAAGCTAAAGATAAAAGAGGGCGTACTTGATGGACCTCAGATAAGGCATCTAATGAAAGACAGTGCATTTTTGGAGGTCATGAATGATAGAGAACTTCAAGCATGGTCTGCTTTCACAGTAGTCGTCGATAAGTTTCTGGGAAATACAAAGGATCCAAATATGACGTAATTGTGAGAAATGTGTTAGAAAAGTTACGAATACTTGGGTGTAGTATGAGTTTAAAACTTCACTTTTTTTATTCACATCTACACTATTTTCCTGATAATTTAAGATCCCTTGGTGATGAACAAGGTGAAAGATTCCATCAAGAAATTAAAGAGATGGAGAGGAGATATCAGGGACGGTGTAATGTTGCGATGCTAGCGGACTACTGTTGGCACTTGAAAAGGGAAATCGCTCAACCAGGCTGCAAAACTAGACAAACCTATAACACCTCATGGATAAATCTGTAATTAAACGGATAGGTACTGTGGATACCTTACCATCCACCTGGGTTAACCCAGCCAACTTGTACTCACTCCTGGACTCCAGGCTATAAACATAAATCAACGCAGCCATTCTTCTGGGCAAGGAAACTAACATATATATATGGCTTTGAGAGTGAGCTGGACATAGCTTGAAACCCCAGGGTTAGCACCAAAACAATAAGGTAAGTGAAGTTTTTAGTTTCTAATTTATTCTTACTTTAGAATCTTGTTGCTTCACTGTTAATAGCTTCAATTTTTCCTTATTTAACATATCTCCTGCTTCACTTGCCAGGGTGTCTATAACAAACTTATCATAAACTTTCCCCTTGTCTGCATTCCTGATGCATACTAGCTCATCTTGTCAAATAATAAGCATTTTCCCTACATCCAGGTGATGTCATTTTATAACCACAATCTGTTGGGAACGTGATCCAGATTTACATTATGGTAAGACGAATTATCCATTGTTCTTACACTGTTAGGTTCCAACAAGGGCAAGATACATTTAGAACATGCAGTGAAAGCTTCGCCTGTCATCTCATTCTGATGGTCGACAGTCTTTTTAGATTCCATGACCAATTCACCTCCCAGTAAAAAGCCATTCTCACTTCCCATGCATAGTGCTTTAAGGCATCTTCCTTTACCTAGGGTTTTCTAGTCCTGTAGTTAGCCCCGACAGAAATGCCTGATTTTTACTTTTTATGATGGTGTCAACCCATATGTGAAGTTGTGTGGCCTTCATTTATCCATGTTTCATTTAGAAAATACAGCTTCCACCCCTCCTGTCTGTATGCACGAATTTTCCAGAGGTAGTCTCTTCTCCATGACAATATATCCTCACAGTCAACAATGATGCTGTTGTCATTTCTTTTCCGAAACTCAAAACCAATGTCAAATAACATCTTGTGAAAGGAAGTTTGCTAGAACGTAGAAAGGTCGGGTTCATCGTTGACAAAAGCAAGCATTTTCTTGTTTGTAGGTAGCTCATTTATGAGGAAGAAATTATGCACTTTTCAACGCACAGCACTCCTAACAAATTCATCACACTGAACTTCTAGCACTGGCTTTTTACGTTTCCTTGATTTTCCAGGCGTGGTTAACTTCCCTATGTTTAACCTTTCACTGTGCACGGAATTTTTGCTTAATGCAGACACACCTGTAAACTCTGCTGTAGGTTAACAAAATCTCTGATAGCTAAGGTAGGACATTCCTCACAAAGTTTATGAAACACATTGAGAATTATAAAGATTTCACCACACATTAGAGGCTTCCCTCTGCAATGTTTTATCAACTGCTTGAATTGGATTGTTCAATATCTCTCCATACAAAATCTTAAGTTAAATAGTGCTTTCCAAGGGAATTTGAAGGCCCCATCCTTTGAATATACTTCATTATTTATTCTAATTGGAGCAATGCATCTTGGACCAAGTCGGAACTAATATACCTGGAGTAAACTTTAGTAAAGACTAAACAAATCAATCAGATAACTCCACTATTCTCAACTCCTTTGTGTAGCTTTATGGAGCCTTCTAAGAAAAGAAATGTATTTATCATCATCATCATTCACTAAAGAATTTAAGATAGAGGAATCATTTCTGGACAGTAAGAAACAACCATATAGGTATAAAAAAACCGGCAATTTCAACATATTTGATTAGTGTCCCTCTTACAATTTATGAAAAGTGGCAACTCTAGTATTTGTATAAATTTTAACACTTTATCAGAGTCTTTTTATGCAAATATTGAGCAAATAAGCATAAATTAAAATAAAATGACAATAGGAAGTACTTATAACCTGTAAGTGCATGTCAAGAGAAGGCAAAACCAAGGCCCACACACTTATACAACTTTTTCTAAAAAATTCTTTTATATCTCGATTCTGGATATTATGCATGAGTAGCAGAGAAATTAAAAGCTTATACACAAGACACAGGGATTTGATGTGAGCATATACTAATAATTATATCATTTTGCAAGACAAAATACAGATTACGTCGTGCAACATTTTCTTCTAGAAGCAAATGAAAAACAAGTTAGATGTTTTAAAATGCTGAAAAGATCCCAAGTAGTTTTCATCTTGCCCGGGAACAATAATGCTAAACATAATGTGAATGGTATCTGTTCTCACAACTGCAAGGTTGATAACACAAACAAATGGAAAAAATGACTGAGGAGCAGAATATTCCCACTTCATGTTGCACCATGGTTTACGAAGTTGATACTTCCAACATGCAGCTGGGTTTACTGATAGTCTCCGTTCCATGTTATTGTCAGTCAAACACACAAATACGCTGCATTTTGAATCACCAGTCACATTTATTTCTGAACATGTATACAAAGTGTTAACTGAATTTTGGGGCATGATGTAATTCAGAGGTTACATATGTTTTCACAGAGCAGATGTATAGCTATGAAAAAGTTTCAAGTATTACAAGTTTTAATTGCTCTCAGAAGCAGTGGTGGGTAAATCCAATATAGAGAAGATAACCAAACTCTTGTCACCACAATTATTGATATAAACACACAGAAACACAGCTTTATTTTTCACTTAGAGCTTGGTTAAAAAATAGATGACATCATCAGCAGAACACTAAGTTCTACAACTGATATATTTAGGGAAATTGCAGGTAATTTTACCTTCATTAATATCTGCGAGTCAAAATGATAAGTTGAAAAATATATTACAACAAATTATCCTATTCAGTTTACTGATCATTGACCAAAACTAACGAACTGAACTGTTGCACACGCATACTTTGTAGTTATGAGTTGTGCTGCTAGGTGGTGTTTAGTTTGGGGCCTCCTGCATCCGTTAGCAAGCTGGTGTCAGTCTGAGTTAAATGGCTTGTTTGTGGTGCTTTGTTGTTTTGAGTTTCTGTTTGTACCCTTTGGTGATAATGAGATGGCCAACCACAAGCAACAAAGAGTCTGTGTAAAATTGTTTTCTGTTAGGAAAAACTGCAGTCGAGACCATTGTGATGCTTCAGCAAGCCTTTAATAATGATGCTTTGGGAAAAACACAGGTCTATGAGTGGTTTGCCCATTTCAAATCTGGCAATGTGTCAGCTGAAGACATGCCACATACCGGGCATTCTTTGACAAGAAGAAATGATGAAAACATTGTGAAAATCAAACGTACAATTGATGAAGATCGCCAAAAGACCATTGGCAAAGCTTCTGAAAAAACTAATGTGTCTTGGGATACAATCCAGCAACTTTTAACCAAAGATATGCACATGAGATGGGTTTCTGCAAAAGCTTGCTCACAAATGACCAAGAGGAAACAGCATGAATGTTTGCTATGACTTGAAGAGCGAAGTGCAGATCCAAATTTTCTTAAAAGAATGTGATTGGGATGACTGTTGGTGTTCTTTTTTTCCTAACAGAAAACAAAATTTCACAGACTCTTTGTTCCTTGTGGTCAGTCATCTTACTAATCAACAAAGGGTTCAAACAGGAATGCAAACAAAGCACCACAAAAAAAAAAAAAAAAAAAACACTTGACTCTGACTGATGCCAGCTTACTAATGGATGCAGGAGACCCCAAACTAACATCACATAGCAGCACAACTCGTAACAACAAAAGTTCAATTCCGGTTATTTTTGGGTCCCCTTCTCGTATGTGGCAGCATTAATATTTAGTTTGTTCAATACTGATTGGCAGCCCCCCTATAACTCTTCCAAAGTACCAGTTTGACATGTGTGTCAATGTTTGTATGAAGAAAAACTATCATACTATCTGCCACCAGCTGATGGTGTTGCTTCTTCCCACAGGTAACTCACTGCAACAGCAATTGTTCCGGCTTGTGAGTAAACTGGTGGACAATGATAAGACCACATGGAACCAAACAAGAGCGGGCAACAGTGGACAATTTGGTTTTTCTGAAGGGAAGGAGTGACTGCTTCAGACACCCACAAGAGCTTAGTAGCCATATGTGGAGGGATAGCACCAAGTTGCAGACCCATGTTTCGTTGGGTATCGAGTTTAAAGATGGCAGGGCTTGTACTGAAAAATGCAAAAGCACTTGGGGTCCAGCAACGGCACACAAACCAAACAGTTCCCAGCATGTCAATGACTTGATCATAAAGAACAAGTGAATTCTGTTTGATGAACTAGAAAAGCCTACAGGTCTATCACGGGGAACCATCCACGGGGATTAGAAGATGGAGTGTGCACAATGAGTGCCCCATGCTCTTACCATGGAGCAGCAGCAGATATGTGGAGATATGCCAACAGTTGGTGCAACAGTACAGCGCAGATCCAGTGGAGTTCTTAGTGTGTCTAGTCACTGTCAACAAGTCAAGGGTCTTCCATCAGACTCCAAAAAAGAAATGCCAGTCTATGGAGTAGAAGCACATTCGGAGCCCTTGTCCCAAAAAGTCACAGTCAAGATTATTCATGCAGAAACACATGGCGACTGTGCTCTGGGATCAGGAAGAGATAATTCTGGTGGATTGGCTCCCTCCCAATATGACTATCAACAATGACTGGTACTGCAGTTCACTGTAACATGCTGCCACAGAAAATGGGGCCATTGCATTCTTCTCCAACACAAGGTGCAGCCATGTGCCAGTTGCCACACCATTGCCACAGAGCATGAACTAGGATTTACTATGTTGTCACATTCTCCATATTCACTGGATCTGGCTATTAGCAATTGTGTCCTATTTGATACAATGAGAGAGATCATGCAGGGTAAGAAGTTCACCACCAATTACGAATTGCATGGAGTTGTGCACCAGTGGCATCAGGATACCCCAAAGAATGGTTTGCTATACAAATACGGAAGCTGCAACAATGATGGCAAAAGTGCACAGACATTAGTGGGGACTATCTGAAATATAATCTGTATTCCTTTGTTAAGCACATGGTTCCTGTGAACACAAAAAAATTGTAGTGCCATTCATTTCTGAACACTCTTAGTAACTGCTAAAGATGATAGCCTTATTATTTATAGAACCAACCTGCCATCCTGAATGCTCTGGTAAATTTTCTTCGCTGTTTCCAAGAAAGCCTCTTCCACATTTTCCCCTCTGCAACAAAGATAATACTGATTACTACTCAAAAGAGAACACCCCACAGTCTAAGTAAGATTAATATCATTAATATGGGTGTCTGCTTGCCTTTACCAAACATTCTAATATTTTCAGTAAAAATGCATTACTCACGTTTTTGCACTGGCTTCTACAAACATTAATCCATTCTCATCAGCAAACTGTTTGGCTTCATCATAAGTTACATCCCTCTGTGCTTCCAAATCACTCTTATTTCCAATGAGAAATATTACCTAAAACCAAAAATAAATAAGCAGCATTCCTGGGATAGGGATATCAATGATGAAAGCTGAATTAGTTATAATGAAAGAAATAATTTCACTTACAGTGCTAGGATTTGTTAGATTTCTTGTATCAGTGAGCCAGCTACTAAGGTGATTGTAGGTAGAGCGCCGAGTGATGTCATACACCATTAGAGCTCCAGCTGCACCTCGATAATATGACCTATAAATGTAAACAATACATTAACATGGAATTTAATGTAACATGTGACCTACAAAGTAAACAGAGGATTAACTGAAATTTCCTTTCTACTTTCTCTACTGCTTACCTATAGTAAGTAGAGGAAGTATCACATTCCATTCAAAAATTTAACATCCAGATTTCACTAGAAATACATAATTTGAGATCCCTGAATCCAAAAATTTTATTTTTAGAAAAATAGCATGTGTAGATGTAAATTTGTTGGTATTAGCATCTTCTGAGAGTGCGACACAAAAGTTTTCAAGAAAATCCTTCACCCCAACAAACCTCTATGTGGAAATATTTTTGTTTTCTCCTCCAAAATGGCTCCAGTAATTTTAATTAAAATACACTGAAGATATGACCACCTCTGTAGCACAGTTGGTAGCTTGCTTGCCTCTGGCATGGAGGACCCAGTTTTGATCCCCGGTACCAGCAAGAGGGATTTTCCCTTGCGGGAGGTCTGGCACGGGGTGCACTCAGCCTCATAGGTCCTGGGGGCCAAATGAGAAGCTACTTGAAGATGTAGCAGCCCCAGGTTGAGAAGGTTACATAACTGGCTGGGAGGATCGGGACGTTGACCATGTACCACCCTCCAGTACTGCACCCGACACCTGTAGTGGGCAGAGGTGGGAGGTGTAGTGGCTGGGCAGCAAGCCTTGGCCCTTCATGAGCTGTTGCACTGGGGTTTACTTTTTTTACATTGAAGATATTTGTGTGACAGAAATAAAATGTATTTCTTGAATTTTCTGGGAATGCCTCTGAAGTCTTTATTAGGAATAAATTTTGTGTAAGTTGTCAAAAACTCAATACAAACAGAAAACAAAAATTTTATCTAATGCCTTTGGCAAAGAAATCATTAACTGTATTACTCTGGAATATTTTTCACACAGAGTAGGTGTTGAAGAAAGAGCTGGGAACCGTTGAAGACGATACTGGTTAATCTTCATTTGAAGGTCACAAAATTAAAGAACAAAAAATTTAAATCCTGTGCAATTGCTTTGACAAATAATCATATCCTGTAATCATTTGTAAACATGCCACAGGATTCTTCCACAGATATTTGGGATTAGCAATCATTGCTCATTCAGGTACGCCCATCTTTAACCTTCTAAAATCTATTGAAAATGATTATAAGTTGTATACTAGAATTTAGATATTATTAATCTTTTAATTGTGAAGAATAATTACTTTACCTTGGGCTTTTGTACTTTGCTTACCTTCTTAGCAAGTTGTTCAGCCAATTTGTTACCAAGTAGTACACAATGTGATGGTACCCCTTGAAGAGCTATTCTTTTCTTGAACTATGAAGGTGTGATGTATCATTTTGCAGCAATCTGTGACTTTTGTGCTTTTAGGTATGAAGATATTTGTTACACAAGAAATAATCACGTTAGCATTGTAAAATATAACTGCTTGTTGAAATTGATAAATGTGATATACTAAATTTTGAATACCTGAATATATAACTTAGTGTCTTCACCCAAGTTCAAAGTACAATTACCCAAAGGTATATAAAATGAAAACAGTTGACAGGTAGTTGGGAACTATCAGTAAAGAAGTGAAGCCAGCCTAGTTAGGTGTAAGGGGTTGAAGTCTCGAGCCTCTCCTACCCAAACCCCATCCTCCTGCCCATGGTTCACCCTGGCTTTAAATAAATGAGGCTATGGGATCTGAGTCACAATGATATAACTGTTCCAAAATAATGGAAGAAATGCTATTTAAGCATGCTGGCCCAACATGGCATATATAAGAATCTCCTAAGCAGTGAAGAAAAGATATGGTTGATAGATCTGCTTGCCCATCTACCTGGCTAGGTTTTAAGTGGTCGCTGTGATAATTACTGTACGACTGCTGTGATGAACTTTTGAATTCCTTATCTTTCCAATAAACTTCTATTAAGACGAGACTGTTAAGCCAAAAATAAAAAAAAATAAAAAAACACATGATTTTATTTTTTGACATACCTCCTGCACATTATGGTACATCATTTACCCAGTAATTATAAGTGCATTTATATGTATTTTAATTATATGACAATATGTGTTATTTTAACTAGCTGTGGAGCCATTTATGAAATTTGCAATAAATCTAGAACTATTTCACCTAAGGAACTCCAAAATAGCTTGTTTTTAGCAGATTTGTTGCAGCATTAGATAGGATAATTCAATAATTAATTGAAGTATGCACAACATGAAAACTTAGGGTCACAGACTAAAATGCTATTGATAACTATATTTTAAGGACAATAGTTGAAGAATGATTGTTGGAAATTGTTAAAGTTTACAACTTCATTAATGTATCTTCTATGTTTAATTGGAATAGATATGAAATTGTTGCAGATTAAATGTGAAAAAAGCTGTCATCTGGAGCAACAGACAGACTTTTTTGCACAAGAAATGCTTAGAGAAAATCAGGACACCAATCTTTCCTTTTTAAAAAGGATGTCAATCATGATGAATTCTGTCCAGACTTGTGCACTGCAATGATAGCTGCAGACATTTAATGGGGAAAAATACAAAATTTCTTGGGAAGTATGCCAAGAGAGACATCCCCCATGAATCAACACTGCGAAAAAACTATCTGGATCCTTGCCTTGAAAATGTAAGTACAATTAATGCAAATTTTATTCCATTATTTTTATGTACTTGATAATTTTAAGATCGCTTTTAATTTGTGCCAAAACTTCCTTGCTTTGAATTTTGCGTACATATTATGATTATATGGGGAAAATTTCATGAATGACTGATGCTTTTACATCCAAGTTACACAACTAACTGTGTTTTTCTATCTACATGTGCATCTGAATCTGAATTGTGTAAGTTAATATATACTATCATTTTAACTATGTATATGTCTTCAATTGTAGTGGTTTCTATATAAGCTTTACATATTTGTAACAATTCAATGCCTTGTGATTTAGGCGTGGTGTGGCTGACTGAAAGCAATGAGAAGTTGCTGCTCCTAGTGACAGATGCTCAAAGCTGGAGAAATATTGAAGGTGTTTATCATAAAGTGACACGTCACTTGACTCGCACATGGGATCCATGGAAATTTTTCAGCTGTGAATGCCATTGTTTCAACAGACAAGAAAATGTTTTTGAAAGCACCTTTCTGTATACAGACTTTTCAAAGTATGTTGCTGCAAACCCCTTTGCCACCAAAACCGTCATTAACTTACTGGGGTACCTGGCTGGAGGCAGCACTGTATTATGCAGATCATGTGACCAAGGTCCGAAATGTACATAATTTCAAAGTATATATTTCCTTTCATGTATCACTAAAATTTATTCTCCAGTATATTATTTAACTTAAAAAAAAGTATTTAATGGCCCCTTTTAAAGTGCAATGTTTTTCAGAAGCAATATGTTAAAGAAATGGTTGAAATGGTGCTCCAAGGAGCTGCAACCATTGTTTTCAGTTTTATATTTAGAATTTAGTGTTCCTTTTAAATACTCTGCTTTACAGAGTTGAATGAATAAGAATGGGTGAAATGTTACTCAAAGGTCTAAATTAGGTTACATTTGTCTGATGTAAATATTTCCTATACAACCACTGTTTTAGAGATGAATTTGAAATCCCTACCATCATGCTAATTGAGGTTGGCAAACTCAAATAAAGCTAATGCAAAATTAAAATCTTGGATCCAAATTAAAAAAATAACTAAAATATTACTACCAACATGTTATGCTTAAAATATGCCATTTTGTTTTCACATGCTAAAGCAATTTGACGATTCAGCAGCAGTTTTTGTGAGGTAAGCCAAGGTTAGAAGCACCAAAGTTAGATGCTGAACTTACATCAAATGCCACTTTCATGCCATCCCATATACAATCGTGAAACTTGAAACAGCCATTAATAGAAGCAGTCGCCCTTGTGAGAAAGATTTGCGAAATGTTAGGGACAGCACCTGGCAGTGTTGGTCAGGCAGCAAAAGAAAAGTTGAAACATGTGTCTCAAAGAAATCCTGGTTGGGAAATTGTATCAACCATTAATGATATTTTAGAAGGTAGTTCAGTAAATGTGGTGCCAGAAATTCTTGATAGTGAGCCACAAAAAGGGCAAATTTTAAATTTTGCACAATTGTATCCTACGAAGTAGAAAGAACGACAAATTTATACCTGAAAATTTTGAAAAGTACATAATTGTCCATTGCAATATGATGCACGATGCTGATAACAGGTGATATATATCATAACAGGTTTTAATAACAAAGCATTTGATTTCAGTTATTTTACACCTATAAATCGGTTTACTGTAAAGATAAACTAGATGTAAGCAGAAGCACATGGTGGAAATGAACCTCATTGGCTGGAGCATTTTAATACTCCCATATTCTTCCACAATACAGCTCCAAGGCCTATTCAGATTCTTGCTTTGCTTGCGTTCAATAAACCACTTAAATTGTTATTATAATATAGAGTATAAATGGTGTAATGTAATATACTGCAATAAAACACTATATACCTTATCACCAATCACAGAACATTCAGTTCTCAAGCTTTGAATACCAGTCGTCAACCGTAGGGTTTGCCATCTTGGTGTGCAAAATGGAAACAAGATCGGTAGAAGTGGTTTTGTTTAACATCTGCGAGGAAAGTCTTTAAGGAACAGTGAAAAGGTTATTATATTGAATATGTTCAGTAAGTTTTCAGTAAAATATCTTACTATGGCTATAAAGATCTGATAAAGCGTGAAAATGGACAATGCCTCTTACCATCCAGTGATTCCAAACAATGCAAACAGTACATGGAAAAAACCTGAAGTGCTATCTTAGAGGAGAGCTAAGAATCCTTACAATGTGATACATGTGATTACTGAAATAACAATGGCTCTAGTATGTTCAATAATGGAATGGTTTATGAAACAACAAAGAGAGCAGTTAAATTCAGGTTACCTGAACGAGGTAAACTGGGCAGTGGCAATATTAATCTTATATATTTAAACGAGCAATTCTTGTATATAAATATATTCCGCACAACTTGGAAACGGCTCTAATGATTTCCATCAAATTTTGTATTCAGATAGAGTTTTGCTTTTTAAGTTCATCTATATAGGTGTAATTCCCGAAAAAACACGATTTTACATAAAAAATATTTTTTTATTCCTGCAATTCTTGTATATATACTTCCGGTATTTCAGAAACGGCTCTAAAGATTTGGTTAAATTTTTGTATACATGCATATTACATTCACAGTGTTTTCTCTACTCACTTTTAGGTAACACATTCACATCTCTTTCTCTACTCAGTCTTCTATAAACAATTTTCCATAAAAAAAACATGATTTTGCACCAAAAACATTTTATCCCCACTTTTAAAATAAGTCATACCATGTTCTGTATGTTTAAAACAGAAGTGTTATTACATTCACACTGTTTTTTCCTCGCACTTTTAGGTAACACATTCACATCTCTTTCTCTATTCACTCTTCTATAAACAATTTTCCATAAAAAACATGATTTTACACCAAAAATCATTTGTATCTTCACTTTTAAATTAAGTATGTTTGAAATAGAAATGCTATTACATTCACATTGTTTTCTCCTCTCACTTTTAGGTAATTCACATCTCTCTCTCTCTATTCACTCTTCTACAAAGAAGTCATACAATCTTCCGTATGTTTGAAACAGAAATGCTACATATTATATTCACACTGTTTTCCCTACCCACTTTTAGGTAACACATTCACATCTCCTTCTACTCACTCTTCTACAAATAAGTCATACAATTTTGTGATGTCTGAAATAGAAATGCTATGTATTACATTCACACTGTTTTCTCTACTTACTTTTGGGTAACACATTCATAACTGTTTCTCTACTCACTCTTCTAGAAATAAGTCATACAATTTTCTGTATGTTTGAAATAGAAAAGCTGCACATTACATTCACAGTGTTTTCTCTACTCACTTTTAGGTAACACATTAACATCCCTTTCTCTACTCACTCTTCTATGAACAATTTTCCATAAAAACGCGATTTTACATAAAGACAATTTATATCCTTGCTTTTAAAAGTCATACCATGTTCTGTATGTTTGAAACAGAAATGCTTTTACATTCACACTGTTTTCTCTCACTTTTAGGTAACACATTCACATCTCTTTCTCTACTCACTCTTCTACAAACAATTCCTATCGTATATATACATACAAATTGAATGTTTGTATATATAACTGTTAATCTCTAAAACCGTTTAATCGATCACCGCAAAATTCTGCACGTATATGTATTTTTTCATGGAGAAAGTTTTTATGGTAACAATTTTACTACACAATATATTACTTTCAAATGGTTTTCTACTCGCTTTTCTTTACATAGCACATTCATGTATCCTCTGTTTGCCCTTCAACATACAATTCATATAATTTTCTATGATTGAATTAGAAATGTAACGTATTACATTCACACGATTTCCTCTACTAATTCTTCCTTTACAAGGCACAATCAGTCTTCTTTCGCTACTCACCCTTCAACATACAATTCATACAATTTGCTATATATATATATATTTGAAACAGAAATACAACGTATTACATTCATACTATTTTCTATATTCACTTTTGTTTTACTTAACAATTCACATGTGCATTAGAGACAATCCATACTAGGTTTCCAGAACATGAGTGGCTCCATATTTATACTGATGGATCATTTATATCAAACAAAGATGGAGCAGGTGCTGGAGTCACATGTCACCTCTTTTCCTATTACAAATCTTTAAGTTATGGAACTACTAACTTTGATGGAGAAATTGAAGCAATTCGAATGGCCCTACAAAATCTTTTGTACAGAATTTCACATTTTCAGCAAGCAGTTATTCTCTCAGATTTCAGGGCAGCAATTATAGCAATTACTTCCAAGTTGTCACCAAAAAACCAAACTATTATAGAATGTTGGAAGATGCTTAGCCATCTAACAGCACTTCAAAAACACCTAGTCTTCCAATGGATACCAGCTCACTGTGGACTGAGTGGTAATGAGAAAGCTGATTTTCTTGCAAAAAAGGGTACCAGCGGTGTACAAAAATCTATAGTTAATTTACCATTTTATGCAGCTAAAAGATTAGTCAACTCTGAATTCAAAAAAATTATTGCGAAATATTACTATGAAAAATCAAAGAATAAAAGATGGGAACTACCAAACATTCAAACAGTGATTCCTGAGTATCCTCGAAAAACAGCAGTTGCAACCTTCAGGTTGATTACAGGACATGATTGTCTGGCAAAACATTTAAACAGAATTGGGATATATTCTTCACCACTCTGTCCTCTATGCGATCTGCAAGAGGAAATGGATCGAGACCACCTTCAAATATGCCCGGCCACTTCTAGTGCCCCATCCATCAGTGAAAAATATTGGAGAGCAAGAGGATTAATGACTTCATTGTCAGAAATCCAGCATTAGCTAACAACAACAACAACAATTCACATGTTATTCTTATCGTTTATCAAATTCATACATACCAACACCTACAAATATCGTATG
The DNA here is from genome assembly GCA_030765045.1 of Tenodera sinensis. Classification (NCBI taxonomy): domain Eukaryota; kingdom Metazoa; phylum Arthropoda; class Insecta; order Mantodea; family Mantidae; genus Tenodera; species Tenodera sinensis. The sequence goes on along the minus strand of CM060961.1, from coordinate 87,956,478 downwards.
TTGAAAGCGAGTAAACTCCAAAGCCGGTTGACTGATCGCCATGAAGATTGACATATCTAAGTGTTTTCATGTCGAAGGTTTTTATGGAATGTATTTTATCACGCAACATATTACGTTCACATGGTTTTCTCTACTCCATTTACTTTTACCTAACATACTACTCCCTCTTCTACAAACAGTCCATACATTTTTCCATACATTTGAAATATAAGTGCAACGTATAACATTCACATGCTTTTTCTACTCATTTTTCTTTAGTAAAACACAATCATATTTCTTTTACTACTCCCGCTTCTACGAATAATTACGAACAATTCATACTATTTTCTATGTGATTGAAACAGAAATGCACAGTAAATTTACATGGCTTTATCAACAAGCTTTTCTACCTGTAGTCCTTATTCTTCAACAGTGCTTTTGCATAGTGTCGCCCGGGTGTTTTAATAAAAAAGTAAAGAAATAACTGAAGTAAAGTAATCACAATTGGTGTCAGGAGTGCGACGATAACCACGACATGGAACAGTTGATGAAACAAACGTTAGCCAAAATGGACATAATGGGGAATGAAATGAATTCCGGAATGCGGCAGAGGAAACAAATATGAAAACTGAATTGTCAAAACGTAAATTACGGAATAGAAAATATGGGAACAAAAATGGACAAAATGGAAACAAAAATTGAAGCCAAATTGAAAGTGTAAACTCCGAAATGGAAAAGATGAATTCGGGAATGTCCAATCTGAAGCTAGATCTATCGGAGAATACTAACGAGCGACTGACCGGGGTTAAGGAAACCATGGAAGAACTCGACAGAAGTTTGAAGGACCTTGGCCAACGTGTAAACGCCCTGCACTCAATCACAGCACCAAAGAACTGAACTCCATAATGGAACAAATGCTCGACGAAAACCTCAAACTGGGTGGATATCTATGGGGGAGGCCTGTATTCAGCAGTATATGTTTTTCAGCTGAAATGATGGTGTTTATGAAATATTTGTATGTATTTCTATATCTCTTGTATCCCTTAACAACTCCATATCCTTCCTATGCAATGATGGCAGTAAAGCCACCACAGGGTAATAGAAGGGAGACTGTAATTGAGAGGACCCTGGCATCCCAAAGCGGCGCGGTGCTTTGCACTTCGAAGGCAGATGATACGGCAGAGCAACTACAGAGGCGGATAACTGAAGCTATTCATCCTGCAAAGGATCAGATCCGGATAAAGGTCATCAAGAAGTCCGGAAGTGGGAAAGTACTAATTCGTACGGAGAATGAGGAAGATGTGGAGAAACTTTTGATTCACTCCAAGCTTCAGGAGATGGTTACTGTTGAAAGACCTAGAAAGTGGAAACCACGGCTAATTGTGTATGACGTTCCCAGATGGATCACACAGGAGAAACTCCAAAAATTGACCGGTGAGCAGAATTTCCCTGATTATGATCAGGAGCATTTCCAGAGTGAGTTTGAACCCAAATTCCTCACCGGTCCTAGGGAGAAATTGACAGTCCATCATGTTTTAGAGGTTGCCCCCGAAATGCGGAAAGAGATTCTAAGAAAGGGACGACTCTATTTAGACTTTGGGTCATACACGGCAAAAGACTATCTGGTGGTACCACGCTGTCACCGTTGTCAGGACTTAGGGCACGTCCTTAAAAGATGCCCCGTGGACAAACAGGTCTGTGGCCATTGTGGCGAAGAAGACCACCTCAGGAAGGACTGCCTGAAAAGAAGGCAAGCGGAGATCTGTGTTGCGTGCAATGCACGTAACAAACACTCCTGTGGAAATCCTAATGGAAGAAACTGTGCCACATACAAAGCGTTGCTGGATCACCTCATCTTAAGAACAGACTATGGCCAATAGCACCAACAACCATAGGAGAGAGGACAATCTAAATATACTACAAATAAATGCTGCCAGGAGTCGCCTAGTAATGCAAGAATTACGTCGACTTGCAGAAGAAAAGCACATTGATATATTGTGTATTCAGGAACCCTATGTTATCAATGGCATAGTTCCCTACATGCCGATGTCCTCCAGAACAGTTTTAACTGGTGCGGCTCCTATGGTGGCAATAGTGGTCTTCAACAGGGCCGTAAGTCTGATTAAGTTGCAACAATTCAATGACACCCACATGGCTTGTGTGGAGCTAATGTACAGGGACATTCACATTGGACTGGTGAATGCATACTTTCAACCCAGTCAGGAGATTGAACCTCATTTCTAAAAACTGGAATCAGTTCACCAACATCTTGCACTACTGCCCACAATCTACACAATAGATGCAAACGCCAAATCGCCCCAGTGGTATAGCCGCTGTCGGGATGAACGAGGCAGTAGACTGGAGGAAACCCTAATGAGTCTGGGATTGCGGATTGCCAACCAACCTCACAACCCGCCAACTTATGTGGGGTGGATAGGGGTGTCAGTGAACATAGATGTCATGCTTACTAATTGTCAGGCCGAGAACCTTTTAAGGAACTGGAAGGTGGCTGACCAGCAAACCACGAGTGACCACAATGTCATATTTTTTCAACTACACAAGGCACAAATCAATAACCAAGAGAAGGTATCCTGGAGGTACAATTATAGGAAGGCCAACTGGAGCAGATTGAGAGCTACATTAACTGTGCCTAATTGGATGTCAGAAGGAGTGAACATTCAAACAGCGGCTAATAACATTGAAAAGGCCATCAGGAGCAGCATGGATGCCGCCATACCTATAATCAGTGCTAGTTCGCATAAGCAGAATGCCCCATGGAATGATCGCTTACAAAGGTTTCGACGTAATGCTCGGCATGCTAGGAAACGATACCAGAAGGCAAGAACTCCACAGGAGCATGAGACATGGCTCCTAATTTATAGGCGCACGAAAGAGGCCTATGCAAAACAACTCACACAGACTAGGCACAACTGTTGGAAGAGGTTTACAGAGGATTGTCTACAACGGGATCCATGGGGTGTACCGTACAGAATTGTGCGGGATAAGTTTGGAGGTGATGTCTCCTGCACGCTTCTTCGACAGGACGGTACAAGCACGAAGAACTGGAGTGAAACCATGGATCTTCTCCTGGACACATTGGTTCCCCATGATGACGAACGGGAAGATAGTCAGACGCAAAAAGAAGCGAGGCTGCAAATGGCAAGTGAATATCGTACAGAGGGAACATGTGATCCTTTCACAGAGGAGGAGATTCTCATTTACATTGACCAACTAAAGAACAGAAAAGCTCCTGGGCCAGATAGAATTGGCAATGAGGTACTGAAGGCCCTTGCTAACCTCATAACACCTTATTTGTGCAATCTTTACAATGAATGCCTGAGATTGGGCAAAATGCCAGAGAGTTGGAAAGAGGCAAATTTGGTTATTCTTAAGAAGGCTCCTGAAAAAGATCCTAGAGAACCCGGCTCATACAGGCCTATTGCGTTTCTAAATGGTATGAGCAAGTTGCTGGAAAAGCTCATATGCAGTAGGCTCCAGACAATTAGGGAAACAGCAGGTCTTACATTAACCCAATTTGGTTTCCGAAGAGGAAGATCTTGTGAAGATGCTATAAATCATACCATCAATATAGTGGAGGAAGCTGACAGCAAGTATGTGTTGGGTATTTTCATTGATATTGAAGGGGCCTTCAACAATCTATGGTGGCCAGCCCTATTTGCTGAACTTCGTAGTATGAACTGCCCTGGGAACCTGTATCTGCTCCTTCGTGATTACTGCTACGGTAGAAAGGTAACTACGCGATTTTAAGATCTCGAGAGCAGTAACCAAAGGCTGTCCACAGGGTTCAGTTCAGTATGCGGGCCTGTGCTGTGGGATATCGGACTTGAACCGATACATCAATTAAATCGGACTTCAGCAATCAGTGGGCACACTGCATATGCAGATGATGTTGCCATCATCATTACTGTTAATTCTAGGACAGTATTAGAACGTCGCGCTGCAGATGCCCTGGATGTCTTTCATCGGGAATGTATGGAGCGCAAGCTCACAATCTCCCCGGTAAAGACTAAATATTTACTTCTGAAAGGCAAGCTAAAAAGAGATCCAGCGATATCCCTTAATGAAATAAGAATACAAAGGCGTCACCATACAAGACATCTGGGTGTTAACTTGGAAGAGGACCTGTTGTTTAGGCAGCATATAACTGAAACAGCAAAAAAGGCACTTGCCATAATGGGTAAACTTGGGCGTCTAGCATGCAACTTTGGGACAATCCCTTATGGAGCTATTCGCTTATATAATAATGCAATCCTGGCTTCTGTGATGGGCCATGCTGCAAGTACCTGGGCACATAGACTGTATTTAGTCACCGCCAAGCGAGAAGTGTGCAGCCTTCAACGAAAAACACTGATTTGCTTGAGTGGGGCTTTTTCAACAACCCCAACAGATGCCCTATTAGTCACCTTAGGTATCCTACCGCTCGACTTGGAAATTAGAAGACGTGCCGCCTGCTACTGGCTTCGCCATCAACACCCGGTGCGAGCTGCACAAATTGCAGCAGCTCCAGTACAAGATGAACTAGATATTAGAGAACGACTTATCAGTGAATGGCAACATAAATGGGAGACGAGCACCACAGGTAGGAGAACCTATGAGATTTTCCCAGATGTTGATGAGCGACTCCGCATGAGATACTTCAAGCCTTCAAAAGGATTAATCCACTACATCACGGGACATGGACCCTATGGTGCGTATATCATGCGGTTTGGTCTGAGAGAGAGCGGTAATAAAATTGTTGCTGTGATGCCGTAGACACGCCCGAACATGCGCTATGGGAATGTCCGCTGTGGACGTCTGGGAGGGCTACAGCCCTCTCATACCTACAGGACAGAACTATCTACTCGGTGGTACGTCGCCGAAGACTGTGGACGTGGCTGGATAAACTAGCGAACTCCGTACCCACAAGAGAGGCAGCTAAATTTAGAAGAAATCCATGACCACAGAGAAGATAACACTGGATTTGACATTCACCTGATTGGATCTACTGGACATGACATTCGTAGTTATAAACTTAGTTAGGACGTAGGTTAAACATTAGTTTAGATTAATAATTGTATAAATTGTGTTATTCTTCAATAAAGATAAATCAACTGGGGCATAACATGTAGCTATATAAATGGGATAACATATAATAAGTTATGTGAAATGTAATTAGGTTGTATATCCTTAATATATGAATTGGTAATGTAATTATGTTGCATATTTAAAACTGTATCTAGCACTGAATTCGTGGAATAAATATGAAATTAACTGGGTGGGGGGATAACATTTAATTAGGTTATGTGTACACATTATGTATGTATTAGTATATTCATTCCCGTCATATAAATTATTGCAGCATTGTAATTGAGGAACCAATAAAGATGCGCAAATAGTTCGGAATATAAAAAAGACACCGAACTAAAAAGATACAGGAGCCCTCTAGCCTGCGGTAGCGCAGGCCAGGGGGCTTTTTTTTTTTTTTTTTTATCCCTTAACAACTGCGACAAAAATTATTATTTAGTTAACGTTTTGCCTTTCAGGTTTATCTAAGTAAGAATCTTCTCCCCCCCCAAAAAAAAATGATTTCACAAAAGCAGAGGCGAAAAACGCCGAGCAAAGCTCGGTCACCCAGGTACTATTGCTATTATTTATATATGCCAACAAACTTACTGTTGGTTTACCAGGAGAAATATGAACTGGTTTGAGAATTCAATGTCATTCTGGCAGGTTGTCACAGTAGCTTAATGGTTAGAGCACCCACCTGGTAAGCGGAGGTTCTGTGGTTTAAATCCCAGCTGTGGCATTGAATTTTTAATTTCAGTTCTACCTCTCCAACATTAAAATTGTTTAAGAGGTAGAACTGGAACTTAAAAATTCCAGGAGAAATACGAACTGGCTTGAGAATTTAATGCCATTCTGGCAGTTTGTCACAATAGCTCAGTGGTTAGAGCGTCCGCCCGGCAAGCGGAAGGTCTATGGTTCAAATCCCAGTTGTGGCATTGAATTTTTAAGTTCCAGTTCTACCTCTTAAACTTTGCCCACACACGGCTTGTGTGTTTAAAAACACCAACAGTAAGTTTGTTGGCATAAACAAATAATAATTAAAATTGTTATTTATTTATGCCAACAAACTTACTGTTGGTGTTTTTAAACACACAAACAATGTTTGAGAGGTAGAACTGGAACTTAAAAATTCAATGCCACAGCTGGGATTTGAACCACAGACCTTCCTCTTACCAGGTGGGTGCTCTAACCATTAAGCTACTATGACAACCTGCCAGAATGACAGTGAATTCTCAAACCAGTTCGTATTTTCCCCAGTAAACCACAAAGGCAGTCTCACATCAGAGACAATTACCCCAATGGTGACTTACTATTGCAAGTACTTTATGTCCTGGGATTAAATAACCTTCAGATGGCAATTATTATTTATTTATGCCAACAAATTTACTGTTGGTGTTTTTAAACACACAAACCGTGTGTGGGCAATGTTTGAGAGGTAGAACTGGAACTTAAAAATTCAATGCCACAGCTGGGATTTGAACCACAGACCTTTCGCTTACCAGGCGGGTGCTCTAACCATTAAGCTACTGTGACAACCTGCCAGAATGACATTGAATTCTCAAACCAGTTGTATTTTTCCCAGTATCAGATACTGTGTACCTGCTGCCAAGTTTATGTTGGCACTACCAAATACAGTATAAAAACCTGCTTAAAGGAACACAAAAGCAACTGCTGGCTAGGACATGGTTAGATCAGCAGTAACCGAGCATGTGCTTCTAACATGCCATGACAGCAAGTCCGACAAGACCAAAGTTCTGGACAACACAACCTACTACCATGCATGGCTGTACCAAGAAGTCAATGGAATCCACAAACATAAAAATAATTTGAACAGAAATAGAAGAAATAGTACGTATACACACAGCATGGATGCAGGTGCTAGAAAATACAAAACCGAAGCCCCAAAATGCTAACAGAACCAATAATGTGGCAGTTCGTACAGCCACATAGTAGTGATTGGCACATGAACAACCAATAAAAGACAAGAGGTGGTCCCTCTCACCTACATATAGGTTGGACACTCTTACCCAGAAATGACTAGAACAACAAGAATCATTTGCTGAGAATGACCTACACCCTTAGTTAGGGTTTTTACCAGCTGTGTGGCTACAATAGAAACCATCTTGGCAGAAGGAGCCATAATACAAAAACAAATATTCAGGGCTGAACCTTCTAATCGCAACAACTCATATCAGAAACGCATATATTCCCCCATTTACTCAGGGGTCTCCATCTAGGGGATATGTGAATGGCGACCACAAGGTACCCAAGCTGAGCAGAACATTACTTCCACTTACTGGTGTTTTGCTCCTCACTGTAACATTTCTATCTGACCTTATCTTGGTCATCTCTTGTTCTCTTCCGACACCAATGCTATTAGGGTTCCCCAGGGCTAGGGAGTTTTTATTTTTCCAACTTCTCCATTTCTCTAAAATATTAACCCCTAACATGCTGACCTGTCATGGCATGTTACACGTCCTCTGATTGGTCGGTGAATTAATTTTGATAATTCTCCTGGTCAGGACGGTGAGACCCATAAACCAACGTCACGTGTGGTCCTCCAGACATTCTGGGAGTTGTGAGAGAGCAATGTGACCGCCAAAACATAAAAATATGGTGCTCTCTAAAAAGCGATTACATTTACTCTTCAATATTTATGAAATCTTCTAGTGCCCCATCCACCAGTGAAAAATATTGGACAGCAAGAGAATTAATGACTTCATTGTCAGAAATCCAGCATTAGCTAACAACAACAACATATTCCCCCTTAACATTCCAGCACCCCCTGAACACCACAAAGTAACAAAACAATGGCCCAAACCGAAATTTCCTCAAATACCCAGCAACAAGAACATGACATCTTGAGAAACCTTAGACACATTTAAACATGTAATAATTCAAGCAGAATAGCAAATTAAAACAATGCAAACCCAAATATCCAACATGGAAGCAAACATAACATCATTCATCCAAGAATTTGCAAAGAACCTACCCAGCAGTTACTGTCAACACTAATCCCACCTCTCTACGATGCCACCGTTCCCCATCAGCATGCCAGACTTCTGCACAACATCACGCAGACTGCCCAAAAGACGCTAAAAGTGGCACTGAACACCACCATAGTCGGCAATCCGCTAGTCATTTTTATGCACAACTTGCACTAACAAATACAAATTCAACACAAAACTAAAAAACAAAACTAAAAAGAAGAAAAACACAAAAAAATAGGAAAAACAAAAAACCAACTAAACAGTGGCAGCCATATCAGTATCAAGCCACACTCGTCACATCAAGCTACTGCACATCAACATTAACAGAATCAGCAACAAGAGACAGCAACTTTACGACCTGGCAACACATCACAAAGCAGACATCACCGTAAATAGAAACGAATAGAAACTTCAATTTTCAGCCATTAAACATCTTCAGGAAAGACAAAGCCCAAATAATACAATAACACAAAATAATTTAATCCTAAACCTATAGACACGCCTCCAGCTTTCCAGGAACATGAGCTTGAACTTGGTCCAAGTTCACAGCCAGCGCCAGAAACTTCATATAGCCACACTATATGTCCTGCCCCATTGAACGTTTCCAACAGACATCTTAAAATATTTTCATGACAATTTCACTGGCCTCATCATAGTAGCTGACCTAAATGCAAACAATACAGAACTTTTGGACAAACACACAAATGCACATGGTCGAGAACTAAAGAAAATATTAGATAACTCCGAGCTAAAACTAGTACTAGTACCTGGTCCTACTAGACTAGGCACAGGAAACCAACAGCCGAGTTCCCCTGACAAGATAATCCCCTCCAAACTCACCTTCCCTCATATAGAAAACATAACCGACACTCTCCTTGATAGTAATCTAATATACCCATCATAGTTACTATAAGGACAAACCCATGGAATACGAAAAGCAAAAGAACGACCACTGTACATGACTTTGCACATGTTGATTGAGATCTATTTAGAGATGTGGCAGAACACCTGTCAAACAACCTTGCCCCACCACCCCTATTACATGGCACGACATAGAACAATACGCATCCTCCATAACCAATATCATCACACAAGCCCGAATTGTAGCAGTTCCACTTAAGAAAATCAACATCAACCCATACAGCAGACCAGTACCACAAAATGTAATACAATTAATAAACAGAAAGAGGAAAGCCCACCATCAGTACATCAAGACACACCACCCACAGGATAAATGGATACTTAGCAAGTTACAGGAAGAGGTCAAAGAAGCCATAGTCCAACATAATTACGACCGATGGAATAACATACTAGACAAAATGACGCAAAATCATACACGAGATCCGACAAAATTCTGGAGACTTATTAAAAGCACAAAGAAGAAAGCATCCCCTAACTACCCTATAAAACAAAACGGACAAACAATCCACGACACAAGAGAGAAACTAGAGATATTTTGACAACATTACACCAACGTTTTCCAAATCTTTCCTGAAGATCTCAAATTTGAAAAAACACACTACAAACGTATAGATTCTCATGTACAACAACAGCAAGTATTATTATTTATTTATGCCAACAAACTTACTGTTGGTGTTTTTAAACACACAAGCCGTATGTGGGCAATGTTTGAGAGGTAGAACTGGATCTTAAAAATTAAATGCCACAGCTGGGATTTGAACCACAGACCCTCTACTTGCCAGGCAGGTGCTCTAACCATTAAGCTACTATGACAACATGCCAGAATGACATTGAATTCTCAAACTAGTTCATATTTTTCCCGGTAAACCACAAAGGCAGTCTCACATCAGAGTCAATTAACCTAATGGCAACTTATTATTGCAAGTACTTTATGTCCCGGATTAAATAACCTTCAAATGGTAATTATTATTTATTTATGCCAACAAACTTACAGCAAGTACTGTATACTTCGCAATTTCCAGCTACAGATCTGGATCCCACAAATGACGCAGAGACACCAATAAACGAACAGGACATCCTAAATGCAATACCCAAAATCAAAAACACCACCCCAGGACAGGGGATGAGACATATATGATGCTCCGAAAACTGCCAGCCCTACAATAGAACATCTTGCAAACATCTACAACCTCATCATAAAACACAGATACCACCCCCCTCAATAGAAAAGAGCCAATATTCTGTTACTCGAAAAACCAGGAAAAGATAAAACAGACCTGAAAAATTACAGGCCCATATCACTAACCTCCACCCTCTCAAAGTACTTGAAAAAAAAAGTGATTCAACTATCACAAATATGTAACAGCAAAAATCTAATATCACCAACACATGCCGGCTACAGGAGTGACTTAAGGATTCTAGATCAGCTTGTAAGAGTGATGTCACAATTGCAAGATGCATATAATACAGGATTTACTACCGTAGCCACTTTCCTTGATATCCAGTCAGCGTCTGACAAATGCTGGACAAATGGACTGTTATACAAATTAACAAGCGTGAACAGTTCACAATGCATAGTCAGATGGATAGTAAGTTTTCTCACGGACCGGACAACCAACATAAAAATTAATGGACAGACATCAAACCCAATTATCATGCAAGCAGGAACACCTCAAGGAAGTGTCATATGCGGACTTTTATACATACTCTATACCTCCGAAACCCCGCAGCCAATTCACCCTTCTGTTCAAGTGGCCCAATATGCTGATGATACTGCATGATACACATACTCAACTACTAGCAGCAAAAAATAAACTACAACAACTAAAAGTATTCAAGTGGACAAGAAAATGGAGCATAACAATCAATGGACAAAAAACACAAGCAATAATTTTTCGAAAAAAGGTAAAAGAAAAACAAAAATACCATGATAAATTTCAACAACTACGACATCAAGTGCCAAAAAGTCATTAAATATCAAGGTATCAAAATTCACCGCTCACTTGCAATAAAACCACATTATCAAGAAGTGCTAAAAAAGACTCGACCAATACTTGGAACAACTTATCTTGCTAGAGGTCTCTCACCACAAGTACTCCGTCATCTCTACATCGCTCTCATTTGCCCCAACCTAACCTACGCAGCAGTAGCCACTATGCCCCTCATCACACCGGAATCAATGAACAAAATAAAAACCTTTGAAAGAAAATGTCTGCTCACCGCATTTAAACTCCTACCAAATTTTAAAAACAGCATCACATACAATTATACCAGGACCATCCCCATCGACCAATATATAGTGAAATTTATGTTAAAATACATTGATAATGCCCACACCAGACCACACAGATGACAACTAATTAACACAGCACAGAAGATGAAAACTATTCAATCAAACCACTGAGAAAAAAATCCACCTCTACTCACCCTCATTCAGCTCTACGACAAGCAGCAAGAAACCGAACAAGAATTATAACATCTACAACATTTTGCAAATATTTGAAAACCAACTTTCCCAAATAAATTATAACAAACATAAATAAATAAAAATAAAAGAGGTGCAGCAGCAACAAGTTGTGTGACCACAAAATGTACAAATAAAAAGAAGAAAGAAGCAGAAGAACAAAATAAAAAAATAAAAAAACAAGAAGCACGCCCAAATACCCTACTTTGTTTTTTTCCAAGCGTGAGTCGCCTCACAGCCGTCATAGAGAGAACATGGGGAAAAGCAGTAAGAAGAAAGCAGCTGCAGCCATCAAGCCTCCTAGGGAGAAATCCCTGGATGCTAACAGCGCTGACTCTGCTACTCCGAGAGCAAATGCTGCAGAGGAAGAGAGACCAGGAGAGAAATCTCCATCTTGCACACCAACCAAACAGCCACCACCTCCACTGGAGCCTGAGTCATCGCCTGCCGCACCACAGCCAGCCACTGCCAATGCCGAACCCGCACACACCTCTCATCAGCCGCAATAGCCAACACCACAGGAACCTCACAACTGCACCCTCCAACGCTTCAGTGCAATAGTCCAGGGAGTCCGCCAACAAATTCCGGACTCACTGCTATTCAGCGCTGCACAACAGCTTTGGTCATCTGCAACCCGTGTCAAACGGATCCACACAGCTAGGAGGCCGTCACCGCTGGTCAGACTGGACAAAGTGCACTACTGCGCTACTCTGTCCAACAGATTACCTATCCTAGGACAGGCACCCAAAGTGAAGCACTCAAGGTGCCCCACCCATTCTATGCTTGCCGGTATGGCCACCTAGTGGCAACCTGCACAGCAGCCCGGTGCCACAACTGTGGTGCCGGAATACTGACCAAGGGCTGCACCAGACAAACATAGCACATTGCCCTGTGCACTGCAAGACCTGTGACTGCATGGGGTTACTATACAGGGCAATCGGTGTGCCCCTAAAAGACAGAGGACCTCACCACGCTGAACAGCGACACCTCTCTCAAGAGTGCCCAGATCACCACAAAACCAGCCACACAACCAATCACCAGACAGCAGGACACCACACTTACAACATTTCTACAGGATATCAGCAGAACACTAGATCTCGCTGGGAGGGTAGCGTGGTTAGAAGAGGCCCTTCGCCACACCTCTGAAGAGGCTGCCCGACTTCGTAAAAGCCAGCAGGCTGCAGAGAAGGACTCCAAAACTTATCTAAAAACCAAACTAGAGAAGATCGTCGAATACATAAACACCACCAGGACCTCCACTGCCCACAAGCAACTCATTGAGATGCTTAGTAGGCACAGCAACGCAATCATCACCGTCATCAACAGCCAGGAAAAGCACTTCCATCACCACTCACTATCCGGTGCAACCAACCTTCCATTCCAACCGCCAGCACATCACGCACACCCTCCCCGTCACCACCTCATTCCCCTGCATATTCCAAGCAACCATCTTCCAAACACAGGCCCAAAATCACCACAATGACCAGATCCAGATTAGGATCAAAAGAACTCCAAAAACCACCACTGTCTTACACAGCATATATGCCCACCTCAAGCCAGAGGTCGTTGTCAGGGCGTCGGCCATGACAGGTGACCTACCATGCACTTTATTGCCTAATCATGAACTCAACTTTCCGGTTGCATATGCAGTACCGGACAAAACCTAGCACCCAAAGAAAAAAAATAGACACCACAGTATAAATGTATATATTAGTTTAAATAAATAGATGCCCTCTAGTTAACCAGCCAGGAATCACTTTCTCTGAAGATGCCCCAAGGAGTCTTGGGTGAAATATCAGATGCTTATTCATCAACTGGACCACAGCCTACAAGCCAGGAAACTACGTTATATTGGATTAACACCGGCCGTGAGAACCTAAGCATGTATATCATCAAAACTTTGTTTGATAATTTGATAACAGGTGAACCAAAAGACTTTGAACCTGCTGCATTGTATGGTTTGCATGTGCACGTCTTCGGCACTCGTTGCCTGCTGCTGTCTAGAACAGCGCAGATGAAACCATACAATGTTTTTAAAACTACTTTTTAAGGTTTTACTTACTAATGTTATTAAAGGAGATGCTGAAACTGGCTGCCATCATTGTCCATACATTTTTGGCACCTCTTTAGGAAGTTATCCATCACTTGCCATAGTTCACATTGAGAAATGCTGGCAATTTCCTAGCAGATATTTTGTTGTAACTCTTCCAGGGTGTGTGGGTTTATCTTCCACACTTTATGCTTTAAGTTACCTCAGAGATAGAAATTGCAGATCACCAGGAAACCTTCCTGCAAATTGCACTTTCACTTGGCGAGCTGAGTTAACACATCAAATCATAAATAAACACACGCTGATCAGTAGAAAACAAATGCTGAGCCACAATACACTTTGTGACTAAGTACAGGACAAATTAATAAAGCACACTGGTAATAACTCAACTACATGATGGTGCATCAGCTAAATATTGCACTTTCAGAGCAGAGAAAAACAAGTCAACTGCATGACCTTGTGTACAGCAGTTGCATTATCGTGTTTCCATGTGTGCAGTAGAAAAACAGTGTGCAGGAGTTTGGATGTTCTTGGGTCTTTCTGTAGTTCGTCAAGGTGACTAAAAATATATACAGAAACTTTTTAGCTGAGAACTCAAGACACCCTCAGCATTTTGTTCTGTTCATTTCCCTGAACTCACCTAAAATGACCGAAAAATTCAATATCGTAGCAGGGATTTGAACCACAGATCTTCTGGTCTCCGTCTGACTGCTGTAATGAATCTATAGTCTGCTGTTAGAACAAAGTAGCGTATTCCTCCGCGCTTCACACTGAGCTCCACCTCTAGTACGCTATTGGTTAACATAATACCTGCATGTGTGCATGTAAACAACATTATTAATGTTGCTACTGTCCAATTTACCTCGTTAAGATAACCTGAATTTAACTGCTCTCTTTGTTGTTACATAAACCATTGCATTACTGAATATATGAGAGCCATTGTTATTGCAGTAATCACATATGTCACACTGTAAGGATTCTTTGATCTCAACTAAGATAGCACTTCAGGTTTTTTCCGTGCATTCTTTGGAATGCGCACCGCTCTTACTAGATGGTAAGAGGCATTGTCCATTATCAAGCTTTACCAAATCTTTATAGCCATGGTAGGATACTTGACTGAGAACTTATTGAATATATTCAATATAATAACCTCTTCACTGTTACATAAAGACTTTCCTTGCAGATATTAAACAAAACCACTTCTAACGATCTTGTTTACATTTTGCACGCCAAGATGGTGCTGAGGCAACAGGCAAACCCTACGGTTGACTGGTATTCAAAACTTAAGAACTGAATGCTCTGTGATTGGTGATAAGGTATATAGTGTTTTATTGCAGTATATTACATTACAGTGTTATATTCTATATTATAACAATTTAAGTGGTTTATTGAACTCAAGTAAAGCAAGAAGCTAAATAGGCCTTGGAACTATTTTGTGGAAGACCACGGAAGCATTAAAACGCACCAGCCAATGAGATTAATTTCTGCCACTTGCTTCTGCTTACATCTACTTTAACTTTACAATTAACCAATTATAGCTACCACGACAACATGCCACCAGGAGTTTAAGTTCTCCAACTTGCATTTTTCCTGCTACACACAAGGAGATCTCAAATTCATTTTCAGACAGTGGCGACTTACAATGCTTTAAGTACTTAAGTCCTGGGTTTCACAATTTAACCAATTATTAAGTTGTTGTTGTTGTTTTCTAGTGCCTTGCATCTGGCAATGAAGCCATTAGCATTCGTGCTTTCCAATACTTTTGAACTGTAGTTTCTTCTGATCTTAATGCTTCACAGGTCTTCAAGTGGTATTCGTTCATTTCTGCTGGATCGTTACACAGGACACATATTGGTGAATCACAGCGGTATAACTGTTTCATCTAAAATGGAGGAAATGCCATTTACATATGTGCTGGCCTATCACAGCACAACAGCATCCCTCAGAGGCACATGAGGGGAAGGTCGGTGGATCTAAATACCACCTATTTAAACTTCCCGGCCAGGTCCGATGGACCCGTTGACCAACGATAGGTGTGGTCCCCCTAGCAAAATGGGGGTTTAAGTAATGATGTAACTGCCACATTGTAAAACTGGTGCCCGTTAAGAAAACAGTTACATGAAAGCCATTCCAATACTTTAAGAATTCTACAAAGGAATGCAGGAGGCATGTCCCAGCCTAAAAAACAAGAGCTAATGAAAATATTAAAAGATCAAGATATAGATGTCTTCACAGTACAAGAAGCCAATATATCAGAAGAACAGGAAATATACTTTGAAATGGATCAGTACCAATTATTAAGTCAACCACAGAAATTGTTCTTTTCGTACTAGCAATGTATATATAATATAGTTGGAAAAGTAGAATTAGATGAAAAATGCAATGCCATGGCCAGGATTTGAACCACAGACCTTCCAGTTCTCTAACCGAGCTACCATGGCAACACGCTGACAAGAGATGAAATTCTTCAACTTATTTACACTGTTCCTGGTAAACTACAAGGAGATCTCAAATTCATTTTCTGATAACCATCACTTAGTCATTACACATAGCTATCATATCACATTAGCCAGCATTTTACAATCTATAACAAAAATTTATAATCAGTATAAAAGTGAATCACTAAGAAATATTAAATAAAATAACAGACGCAACAGTGCCTTCACCAAGAAGACTTCGACCACGCCACCGATGATGTCCACCGCAGTAGTGGGCGAAACGTCTGGACCCAGTTACTCCAGCAGACCACGGCAAATCAGCCCGGAAGACTCTTTTAGAATTTCGAACACCGGCCGTGAAAGCCTACGCCTACTCAAAATAACATTAGATTAAGTTTAATACCATTCACACAACATGAAAGGGCAACAGCGTAGTGCACCTTCTCCCTGTCCACTTGTTCTGACAGTTACAGTTTTAGCACCTTTCATGGCAAAAGTTGTTACTTGGCACATTAAATGTCAGAGTTTCGTCTATATTTGCTATTTGGCTTAGATCCACTATGCTTTTTTTTTCCCCCTTCTTTCTGCATTGTTAAACAGAGAATGGCTACTGAACTTTTCACCGTTATGTTTGGTTTTGTGTTGCTAAATGCAATGCCAGCATCCATTTTCTCTCAAGTATATTTTACATGGTAAGGAGTTCTTTCTGCCGACAGGCAAAACTTTTTTCTCTAGCTAGAGCACTTGTTGATATGTCAGATCCTCCCGAGTGTTTCCGCTGAATTTCGTTACATATGCCTTACTTCTTCTTTAGGTGTCACAATGTAAAGCTCCTCCTTGCCAGCTGTTCATACTATCTATAAATCCTATATAACTCCTTCAGAATTGGTTTTTCCTCTGCTCTAGTTTTAATCTTTCATAATGATTGAAGGCATTATACATAATTTTTACTTTCTCTACTACGTAAAGTAGAGGAAGTATAGTATTCCACCCAAGAATTCAATGTCAAGATTTCACCAGAGATATATGTTTTGAGATCCCCTGAATTAAAAAAAAGCATTTTTAGAAAAATGTGTGTGTGTGCGTGCACCAGTTTCTCAGTTTGTTGACAACATAACTCAAAAACGAAAAGTCAGTTAAAACCACAGTTGGTATTTAAATTTAATGTTTTTCAAGGATGCAACATGAAGATTTTGAAGAAAATTGCTAAAGTACCCTTTATATGGAAAATTTTTTGAAAACTTTGATTTCCTTGAAAATGGCTAATGATGTTGATTAAAATGCCATATGTTTGAGATATTTTTATGACAAATGAAATGTATATCTTAAATTTTCTGGCTATAGCCCATGTAGTCCTATTTACTCTGGATGACTTTTGCATAACTGGTAAACAGTAAGAGATGGAATAAATCTTACTATACAAGAAGTGTAGTCTTGCTAAAATACACAATTTATATTTCAAATGTATAGAAAAATGTATGAATTGTTTATAGAAGAGAGAGCAGAGAAGGACATGTGAATGTGTTATGTAGTCGGTCTGAGTGGCTCAGTTGGTTCAACGCTGTCCTACTGATCACAAAGTCGTAGGTTCAAATTGGCCCAAGCCAATGGTTTTTAAGTGTGCTTAAATGACAGGTCCATGCCAGTAGATTTACTGGCATGTAAAAGAATTCCTGCAGGACAAAATTCCAGCACACCAGCGATGCTGATGTGATCCTGGCAAATGACAGTGCCGTTAAACAACAAAATAAAAAAAAAATGTGTTATGTAAAAGAAAAAGCTGGTAAGGAAAACCATGTGAATGCAATACTCGGTCCTTCATTTAAAACCTAACAGGTGCACAGCATTTCACCGGTGCACAATTGGGTGTGCCACAGCCAGCTTTGCTTCTATATTATCTCCACATGTAAAGCACATATAACACTCTTACCTTATAAATGATGCTGGAAATGTCCACCCTCGCCTAAACAAGCATTATATTGGGAGAACACATTCCAGCATTCGCCTACCACCTAGTGCTACATAAGGGGAGGGTAATCAGGTAAAGAAAGAACACATTCTGATTCACAAAATTAAGTTGGGCCACTGCAATGTTTCAGATTTCATTTCTAATATTTTGTTTTAATTCTTCCAATGTATGAGGTTTCGTCTCGTAAACCTTGTCTTTCAGTAAAAATCACACACTGTTAGATTAGGGGAGTAAGAGCTAATCAGCACTAATCACTATCTTCAAATACTTCCATAATTTTATTCATGGCCTCAGGGGTCTCCGCCTAGGGATATGTAGACAGTGACCACAAGGTACCCAAGCTGAGCAGAACATTACTTCCACTTACTGGTGTTTTGCTCCTCACTGTCTTTTCCATCTGTCCTTACCTTGGTCATCTCTTGTTCTCTTCCGACTCTGATGCTATTAGGGTTCCTGAGGGCTATGGAGTCTTTATTTTTCCAACCTCTCCATTTCTCTAATTTCTCTATAAAATGTTTGAGGTTATTTTTAGTCACTTATTTACACTTACCTTCACTACTAATCAACCCAGCCACCATGAGTGTCGGCAGACTTTTTTCCAGGGGGGGGGCCACATGTTGGAAATTTGCAATCATAATATTAAATCATTATTTTATTGTCAAAATGTATAATATTTGTTGCAGATAACTGCATTAATTTGTGCTAAATATAAATTGTTCTGTACATCAAAATTAAAATAATAGTTTAATAGTAACTGGCTGCACATTAAGTCCACCAACTTCCAGGGGGGGCCGCGCCCCCCCCCCCCCCTTGCCCCCGTTTTGCGACGCCAATGCCAGCCACAGTTAAAAACATGTCAAAAAATGCAGAAAAGCTCAAGATAATTTTGCAAACCACTACATAAACACCACTCACAAACAACTGGAAATTTAGGAAATTCACGTACCATCCCTGGGTCTTCAAGAAATTTGAAAAAATCTTCAAGAAACTAAATATAAAACTAGCACCGCAAAATCAATACAGTTTAAAAAACCTGCTTAATAAGCCACTAAACAATACCATCCCATACAATAAAAAATCAGGGATTTACCAGATCAACTGTAATAGTTGTGACAAAAGCTACATAGGGAAAACAAAGAGAAATTTGGATATAAGACTTAAGGAACATCAAAGAAACATAAAATTAAAACAAATTGAAAAGTCTGCTGTGGCACATCATTTTTGGACTGAAAACCACAACATCGGCCTTAATATAAAACTGTTAAAATCTATTAATTCACCAATAGAACTGAATATTTGGGAAAAAATATACATCATCAAGAACAGTAATAAAGTTATTAATTTCGAAATACCAGCATTGAATGAAGTGTTAAAGCTCTGCGCCCCTGACACCAGATGGCAGCAGAATAGAGACAGCAGAGAAAAGAAACAAGAGGATAACGTCAGTCACCCAACGGCTGATGATAGGATCGAATGGTCCTGAAAACGTTTCCACTTTAAAAAAGCAGTTTAGTAGTGAAGGTAAGTGTAAATAAGTGACTAAAAATAACCTCAAACATGAAGAATACTTTACTGTAAATAGTGCTTCTATTTTTAATATTCTCTATAAAATCTTAACCCCAACATGCTGACCTGTCATGGCATGTAATACGTCCTCTGATTGGTAATCAGAGGATATGGTCGGTGAATTTATTTTGATAACTCTCCCGGTCAGGTCAGTGAGACCCGTAAACCAACGACAGGTGTGGTCCTCCAGACATTCTGGAGGTTGTGAGAGAGCGATGTGACCGCCAAAACATAAAAATATAGTGCTCTCTAAAAAACGATTACTATTACTGCTATTGCTCTCTTCAATATCATTGTGAAAAATATTGGAGAGCAAGAGGATTAATGACTTCATTTTCAGAAATCCAGCATTAGCTAACAACAATAATTTTATTCATGGACTCTTCTGCTGTATGGGCAGTAGCAGAATCTTACTGAAACCACCCATATGATTTCTCTTCTTCTGTCAGTTCATGACACAATGGGACTAAAACGTCATTTCTGTACTTCTCTGCAGTTACAGTCTGCTCGTAGAATACTAGACCTATTATGCATTAGCACACCAAATTCCAACCCTCTGATCATAATAAGGGATTTCTTGAATGCGATGTGGATTTTCCGAGGCCCAGTACCGATTGTTATAAGTGTTGGCAAGACTATTTAGGTGGAACCACGCCTCGTCAGAAAAGAACAGAAGCTGTGGGTCAATTAAAGTCATTCACCGATGAAAGAAACCATTCACAATAATGATACTGGGTCACCTTGTTTTAAAGCATGGACACTTTAACACTTTTACAGTTTTATTTTTAAGAATATAGTTGCACTATGTGCAGAAGAGTCTGAAATTCTCATCTGTTTTGCTAATTTTGAGATGGATTTAGTTGTGAACATTCAAAACATGCACCTATTTTGCCTAACTTTTCCTCTGTTAAAACTGTATGTTTACTTACGCTTTGGTTTTTTGTTTGTCACAACCAGTGGTTTCAAATTTCTTCACAATCTCGTGAATTATAAATCTGGAAGGAGGCACTTCGCCAGAGAACATATGAATATACACTGTGCAAACATGGCTTGCTGATTTCCATTTATAATAACTTTTGCACACAAAAGATACAGGTTGTGAGGTGAGACATGATTAATTCCATTCAGGGTTGCCAACCCATACAATAATTATGGGGGTGTATGATAATTTTGATACTGCTAAAATATTTTCACTGGTTTGTTACACCAGCAAAATGAAATTAATTACAAATAGCAACAGCACTTTTAGCTTCATGGCCTGTCTCCAACCCTCTAAGGCAACCATTTCATATCCTACTAATCCTTCTACCCTTTATCCTCTTGTTACCAGTGTGATCTCAATGGAGAACTGGTGATCTCAATGAAAAAGGCACTGTTCAGAAAATTGATGATCAATGGAACAAACTCGGAATATGTGATATTCCGTGTGAAATAAAGAACATGCCTGAACCCAGCAGTTTCTGGAGTGCTGTTGAACACATGTCACCTTGGTGGAAATACTGATTTCAAAGAACTGGCGGAGGTTGCATTATCAGTAATTTCATTGCCCCACAGAAACACTTCTTGTGAAAGTTTTTTCCAAACTAGGTTTAATAAAAACCAAAATTAGAAACGATTGGCACTATATACGGTAAATGGGCATATTTGTTCGCCTCAGCTTATGAAATAATGTGGTGGGTCAGAAAATCTGCAAGCCACCGAGATGTTAAAGTTTATCTCAACAACAAATTTGTATAATACTGCAACAGTTGAGGAAGATGAACTTTCAGATGAATAGTGTGCAAAACATAAGTGCTAAAGTTGTAATATTGGTTGAGATCAATCTTGTAAGTGGATACCTAAACATCAATACTATTACATTTTCATAAGTGTTATGTTGATACATTTATTGTTGTAGCACATGGTGTATGATGTACGATAAGTTTGAATCCAAATCTATAATTTTGAGTGGCCAGTACAATAATTTTACTTTTAAACATTGGCAACCCTGATTCCCTTAGATGCGCAGTGGCACTCTTTACCTGAACGGCTAATAGTGGGGGAAGTTGCACAAACCCTTAAAAAAATAAAAGATAATTGTATTTTTAAAAAGTTTACTTACCATCCATGGACTAATAAAAAATGTACAAGGATTTTTAAAGAATATGGAATAAATTTGGTCCCTCAAAATAAATTTAATATACAAAATTTACTTAATTTTTCAAAAAAAGATAAAATACCAAATTATAAAAAATCTGGCATTTATCAATTTAGCTGTTTAGATTGTAATAAAGTTTATATTGGTAAAACTAAACGTCATCTAGAAACCAGAATAAAAGAACATTTTAGAAATATTAAATATAAACAAACTGATAAATCAGCTGTGGCAGATCATTTTTGGTCATTTAATCATGAAATTAATCCAGAAGTTAAATTATTAAAGCAATTAAGTAATCCTATAGATTTAATGGTTTGGGAAAAAGTTTTTATTTTAAAAAACAGGAACCGTGTCATGAACTTCGAATTACCATCTATAGATTGTATTTATAAATTTTTGTTTTCAGAGATTGGTAAATAAAAATAGAATATCAGTATTTGTTTTTCAGGAAAAAATAAAAGATTGTACCTTGGTAACGAATTTGTTTATATGGCTTTGAGAATGAGCTGGACACAGCTTGAAACCCAGGGTCAGCAAAAAAATAACAGCATTACTAAGATAAGTGAAGTTTTAGTTTCTAATCTGTTCTTACTTTAGAATCTTGTTGCTTCACTGTTAATAGCTTCAATTTTTCCTTATTTCTATTTATTTGGAATTCCAATCTGAATTTTTTCTAGGATCATATGGCACCATCAAGCTACATTTTAATTTTTTTCCAGAAATTTAATGTAAAGAGTTTTTATTGTTAATGATGTTTGTAGCATTAATGACTTTGTAAAAATATAAAATATTAAACTAATTATTTTTTGTTTAACGTATAAATGAAGTATATAATAAGATACTTCAATATTCAAAATGAACCACAGATCATATTTATCTGAAAAATAATACCAGAGATATGTATATTTATGTAGAACAATGTGCGTAAAATATCCAAAAATTTAATGTTTCACATTTACCAAAATAATTCATTTACGTACTAACAATAGAATAGGTGTATCATTTGTTCATTCACAGAACAAGTACATTTAATACAATGAAATCGGAGACGTGAAGGCCAAATTTTGTGCGATTTAACATGGAATGACTCATATAGGAAATTGTATGAATTGTATGTTGAAGGGCGAATAGAGAGAGAAGTATGATTGTGTCTAAAAAGAAGAGTAGAGAGAAACCGTGTGAAATGTTCCATTTACATTTCAATCACAGAAAACTGCATGAATTGTATGTTGAAGGGCTAACAGAAAAGGATATGTGAACGTGTTATGTAAAAAAAAAAGCACGTAGAGAAAACCAAGTGAAAGTAATAAATCATACAGCAAAATGGATACCATAAAAACCTATATGAGAAACTACATACATGTGCCAAATTTTGCAGGGATTGGTCAAGCGCTTTTCGAGATTAACTATTACATACATACAAACATCCATTTTGTATACATATAGATATCAATTGTATATGGAATAGTGAGTAAAGAAAGAGATGTGAATGTGTTACCTAAAAGTGAGTAGAGAAAATGGTGTGAATGTAATAGCATTTCTATTTCAAACATATAGAAAATTTTATGACTTGTAGAAGAGGGAATAAAAAAACATTTTTGTGTGTTATATCACATTTTTTCAGGAAAATTGTCTGTAGAAGAATGAGTAGAGAAAGAGATGCAAATGTGTTATCTAAAAGTGAGTAGAGAAAACAGTGTGAATGTAATTGCATTTCTATTTCAAACATACAGAAAATTGTGTGACTTAATTTAGAAGAGGGAATAAAGAAAAACCATTTCTGTGTGTAATGTTGCATTTTTTCAGGAAAATTGTTTATAGTAGAGTGAGTACAGAAAGAGATGTGATTGTGATACCTAAAAGTGATTCGAGAAAACAGTATGAATGTAATATGTGGCATTTCTATTTCAAACATCGGTCTGGGTGGCTCAGTTGGTTATATGCTGGTTTACTGATCTCAAGGTCACGGGTTGAAATCCGGCCCAGACTGATAGTTTTTAAGTGTACTTACAAACGACAGCTCTATGTCAGTAGATTTACTGGCATGTAAAAGAACTGCTGCAGGACAAAATTCCGGCAATTGACCGCATTGTTAAACAAGAAAATAATTTGATTTCAAACATACACAAAATTGTATGACTTTTTGTGGAAGAGGGGAATAAAAAAGGTTTTTTGGTGTAAAATAGCATTTTTTTCAGGTAAGACACCTATACAGATAAACTTAAAAGTAAAACCTTACCTGAAAACAAAATTTGATCCAAATTGTTAGAACTATTTTCAAGATACGCAAAACACACACAAGAATTGCTCTTTAGAAGGGGAAATAAAAATTTTGTTTGTGTAAAATCACATTTTTCCAGGAAAGACACCTATACAGATAAATTTAAAAGGCAAAACCTTATGCGAATACAAAATTTGATCCAAATCAGAGCCGTCCACTCATAATCCATGCTTAGCCGCAATTAAACATAATAGAAGAAGCTAGGCCATGGAATAGATGATCTGGGGCCACTATTCTACAGGACAACCCAATAATTTCCCTCTTAAAAGAAGACTACTTAAAAAGGGTGGTGGGAGGATTACATGCTTTCAACCTGACCATATCTACTCCATACAACAATAATAAGATTAACAATATCCTATCTCACTTATTTAACTAACAAGTCGTGCAACAAATGAGGGCAATATAACACTACACATATGCAACAAGCGATGCTGAGGTTTTAGCAGATATGCAATCTTTACCCTACTTTTATTGACAGACCAAGTATACTAGCTTTGCTGCCACAAAGAATAAGAACAACTACTACTGCCGCTGCTGCTACAAACATACCTAGTAACTGCTCTGAAGCGTTCTTGTCCAGCTGTGTCCCAAATCTGCAACTTTATTTTCTGCCCTGAGACTTCAATAATTCGTGTTCCAAATTCGACTCCAATAGTATGAGGACAATCTGCCATGACTATAAACAAATTGTAGTACAATATTGTATTAAACCAGTTTCTATGTAATGTCAGAAAACTGTACAAAACTTATATTTGACAGTACTTACACTTCTTCTCTGTAAACTGATGAAGCAAACAAGATTTTCCCACTCCCATATCCCCTATGATAATATATTTGAAGATATAGGAGTAATTGTATGGTCCAGCTGACATCGTTTCTGAAACAAATTGTTGCAATATTGGAAAATACAATTCTAATTACTGAAAATGCATCAAAATACAGTATAACGCAAATATTATACACGTGTCAACGTCACATAACAAGTAAAATGTCAAGCTTATCCTATAGTTCAATAACTCAATTCCGCTCTGAACTAGGGGTTCATAACGTTAACTATTTACCTACGTATTTCACTTAGGTTACCTTTGTTTTGGGATGGAGCCCTAGCTTAAGAGACCAAGGTCGGTGGTTAACCTAATTACAAAGATTATTTCCTTCGTTTGAAACAATGTTTTAGACTTTCAAATAAGAACTTCCTATAGGTGACAAAATATGGCCGTAACTGTCATGCAAACTGAGAGCACTATCAGATCAACAAGGGCACCCTTGAGTACAAAGCAAGTGTTAGCCTTCGAAATTTAAATTCAACACCTCCAAACACGCTATACTAATCTATTTTCCTGGTGGCACAGCAAAATGTTTTTGTGATGTCTTCAAATAGTTAGCAACCCAATGCCTTCTAGATACTGCTATCTTCTCGGTCTGTTAGAAGGAAACGCCTATACTAATGACCACGGAACTGTGACACGATCTTACAATAAGGAAATACGAATTTAATGAAACAAGCCAGTTACGTTAAAAATCAGAAGGGGCCCAGCGATTAGTTAAATTTTAATGTTGGATTTACAGGATGAGACACGCAACATAAGGTAGTACGCAAATACCGGCTAGCCCAATTTCGGACCCCTTCATTATAGATTATCATAGTTCATTGACATCCTTAACAAAAACATTTTTATGATGCATTTATGTTTATGTAGATTTGTTCTGTATGGTATACCGGAGGTGAACCTCTGGAGAGGGGTAACGGAGAGATGCCGGGATCGAGGAACTTGATTATTGTTTTTTTCTCCAGGCGGTCTTTTCCATGTCTTTAAATACCAATTAGTTTACATGCACATATAACAATGCACAGTCCCATCTAATAATTAATTTGTGATATAAATTGTTTTTAAATTAAATTAAACTTCTAAGATTTTTTTTTTTTTATTATTATTAAAGGAAACTCTTCTGTACAATTAGGTACAATATGGATCTAAGATATAGTGTGATTTAAAGTATAACACACTATAATTAAAACCATTGCTCACTCGATATAAGAAGCTGATATATTCACATTCCTAATCGGATTCTCGAACGTTTACACTTAAGCAGGTAAGATAAAAAAAAATTGTTTACTAATTGCGTTGTCAGTAGCACCACCGGTGTGCAGGAATTGGTCCTGCAGGAGTTCTTTCACATGCCAAGCGTCAGTAGATTTCTTGGGGTTGTACTTAAGCACTCGCGAACAGTAAGCCAGCGTCTAATCACCCAGACGGACATCAGCAGCATCATAGCCCGAGCATACCATAAAGTCTTAGAGTTGATTTTTGTTTATGGCCGCCCTTTAACTGCTATGGTTCTCAGCGTCCCTCTGGGTGTGAAAGAACGCTCAGAGGACTCTTTATTAGGCTTGAGGTTTTTTATATCCCGTAATCTGCGACGTGACCACTGAATTTGTTTCCCTTCCGAAGAAAATAATGCTAAGGATCTTTATACCCGAAAAAAAGCCTATCGCCCTCCGCGGGTTTGAACCCATGACCTCGGGAACCACAATCAGAGAACCATTAGAGAACGACTTATGCCGGGATTAGGATCTTTTTTTTTTTTTTTTTTTTTTTTTTGTAGTTTTTAACGCCCACTTTTACTACATACTAAATCTCCCCAGAACCAGATTACATTTATCAGAGAGGGTCCCTAGTTATATGGGAGCGAAGTTCTATAATGCTTTACCTGAAAATCTAAAATCATATGAAAATTATAATACCTTTAAAAATAGGATAAAAAATATTTAATAACCAAAGTGTTTTACACAGTTTTGAAGAATACCTAAACTTATAGATATTTTCTATGATGTTTTGATTATACTAATTGTACTTTTAACTTCTTATCTAATTATATTGTATATGCTATGTAATCACTAAATTCCTTTCTATTTATGTTTCTCATGACATGGGCCCTTATAGGTACCTTTTTATATCATCTTATGTATTGACTCATGATATGGTTCAATTGTGTATCCCAGTGTATTGAACTGAATTAATAAATAAATGCAGTAAATACGACACAGGAGGCGGTGACACTGACGATACATGGAATTGATCTAGAGCACCGGTGGAATGAGATGGCGGGAGAACCCGGAAGAAAACCCGCCCCAGCGCCTTTTCGTCCACCACGAATCCCATATGCGGTTTGGGATTAGGAAGAACTTAGCGTAACGTGACTTTATGTGATGGGACGTAAAGTGAAGTAAGAAACTAATAAGGCTATTGGAATGCACCTTAACGCAATGGGAATGATTTTGATTGGCTATTCTCAGAGCTTTAGTTGGGCCGGTACTCTGTACCGGTAGTTGAAGAATTGAACGAAGTGGTTATCGGAAGTTCTGAAACATACATTGCGATGCTCTTACAAGACGATCGGTGTTTACTGTTTGATAAAATTCTAATAATTTACTTATCAGAAAGTAACCTCATAAGTAGAACTGGGATTTTTATTTAGTATCACTTAGTAATATATATATATATATATATAAGAATGTAGTAAAAAGCAGTGTAATATGTAGTGAAACATGCAGAGAGAGGAAAATATGTAATATCAAATATTTAATGTTTTTCTTAGTTATAACACTCACATCGTATTTATACATTATGTTTTTAGCACGGTGAACAATATGTATTTTTCAATGTTTTCTGGAGTCACTTAAAGGCGTTTGTCACTGAGAATGTTCTTATAGACAGGAAAAAGATCTTTCCACGTCACATGATGTAATTGGGGCACATTTTAGGAAAGGAATTTTTCTTGAAGAAATGTCCTCAGGTTGGGTGAATGTAATCTCCATTTAGAATTTTGCATGTTGAATACCCAGGTTTTCTCTTTAACACATTTCGCAATTTACTTAATACACTATACTGCTCGCAAAAGTTAAAGGCATGTGAACGCTGGCCAATGCTCAAGCAGAGCGCTGTTGCCAAGCGTAGTGCGTGTACCGGCAGAGGTTCTGTACATAACACCAGTTTCTCCAGGCACAGCACTTAGTTTTTCAACAGCATCTTCTATGACAGCAATAGAAGCATAGGCAGTCCTGGCATTTCTAAACGTTTGATATCAGCCGAAGTTGATCCTAATGTAGACAACTGAGAAGACCACTTTGGAGTCACTAAAGCCAGCCTGGGATTTACAAACAGATGCAGCACTTTCAGGATCAAAGGAATCTACACCAGTCTTTGTGTCATGCAAATACTCGCTATAGAAATTAACTACTTCTATCCACGTTACCCAACTCGTTAATGCTGGCTCCGGAGGCAGTGACTTCTCCGGTAGTTGCTGCTTGTAAGAAGAGATCACTCTTTCTGGAGATTTTAAAAAATAAAACTTTTTTTTTTTTTAGGGGGGGGGTGGGAGTTGAAGCTATCCTATTCACTTGTGGAAACTTAGCTCTCTAATATCTTCGGCAACACCTGTTGGTCTGGGTGGCTCAGTTGGTTACACGCTACTGATCCCAAGGTCGCGGGTTCAAATCCCACCCAGACTGATGGTTTTTAAGTGTGCTTAAAAACGACAGCTCCATGTCAGTAGATTTACTGGCATGTAAAAGAACTGCGAGACGAAATTCCAGCACACCGGTGACGCTGGTGTGATCCCGGTAATTGACAGCATCGTTAAACAACAAAATATTTATTTGGACAACACGTTGCTGCCCATGAGCCAAGCAGGTAAAATGGAACACATTTGGATAAAACACTTTAAGCACATATGCTGTAGCATCTGAATACATCCAGGACTTTAGTTGGGCCGGTACTCACCGGGAAGTACCGATGGTTATAGAGTACCTGAAGTTTTAAAACCTGCAGGTCTATGGTGCCATGGACTGGCTCTTAAAATACCAGTCATATAGTTGTTTAAACTTTTATACATTCACTGAATCCGTTCAGTAATTGATTGAATATACATTCATACAATAAACCTAATAATTTCGAGACGATAATGTAGAAAGATATTTCTTTTTGTCGCACGTTACAAAAAACAAGAAAGAAGAACGCGCTTCAAGAATTAGGTCGTCTGACGTTAATGATTGTCGTCCACATGCACCAACGTTAAATGTTAATATGTAACAGTCAATACAATACCTCACTGCTTAGCATTGAAATAAAGATTTAATCTATGTTTTGTGCCAAACGAGACGTTCAGCAGAGGAAATTTCCCGGCGTAAAAGAAAAATGACTGCAGGGCAAGATCTCTTCGAGTCTGTTTGGAAAACTTTGAAGGGTTAGCTGAGTACCTGAAATTATAATTTTCCAATTAAAACCCTGAATACATCAATAATACTTTCTCGTCTTGCACACCAATTGGCCACAGAACTTCTAATCCGTCACTGATCTGATAAATCAAGTGATTTGTAAAGTCAAGTTTTTTTTTACAGTAGATCAAACATGGTTTCGAGGCTCTAGCTTTCCCACCACAAGGTTTGCAATAAATCGACCCTTGGCATCAGTTGTTTCATCAACAGCAACCCATATGAAAGCATTCCCTATGTACTCGTTTATGTTGTCCGTTATCTCGTCGTAGCAGACTTGAAGATAATGCTTGCGTAGTGTTGGCTGATGAGGAACATCTTACTTAACATATTTTTTTAGGAGAGATATGAATTCAGGAAGTTCAAGCTTATGACATGGAATATTGGCTGCAATCATCGCATTGCACAAGTTAATAAAATGGGTTACTTGAAGGTGAAGGCGGCATCTGTGTAAAAGTGTTTCTTTCTTCTGTGTAGCAAATTGTTGATGTTTTCTATGTAGAGCTCTTCGTACATGTTGTTCAGGCTGCGACCTCATGGAATATGCGATACGTTTATAACTAAAAGTTATTTCCGGGCTGTTATTCCGTGGTCTGCTGGAGTTAGTTTCCAGACGTTTCGTCCACAACTGCGGCGGATATCTTCAGTGGTGCGGTCGTAGTATCCTCGGAGAAGTTTGCGTAGCGGCTCGGAAATAACTTCTATAGTCTCATGAGATACACTTGTTACATGCTTGACAAAGTACAACTTCACCATCAATTGTAAAAGACTTATCAAATACTATTGATGATTTTAACTTTGAAGCCAGCAACGATGCCATTGGTGCCATATAGACTCCAGCGGAAACTAATGCTGAA
Source organism: Tenodera sinensis (assembly GCA_030765045.1). Classification (NCBI taxonomy): domain Eukaryota; kingdom Metazoa; phylum Arthropoda; class Insecta; order Mantodea; family Mantidae; genus Tenodera; species Tenodera sinensis. The sequence goes on along the minus strand of CM060961.1, from coordinate 87,926,481 downwards.
GTAAGTGTGTCCTTCAATTGTTTTAACGTGTGGCGGTTCCTAGTGGAGGATCCCAGAAACTTTCGAGTGCAGTCTGGTGCAGTTGGTGTTCATTTAACTTCTTAGTTTTATTTCCTATGTTGTTATTCTTTATTTTTCTTAGTGCAAGTCAATAAATGTTTTGGTAACAAGCTCATCTGGTTAAGCTGCATATGTGAATGTGCCCGCGATCATTTCATAATTTGGTTACGTGATATCTTTAATTTCGTACTGTTGGTACGACACATTGCTACCTCCGTACAGTTAGTATGGCCGTATAGCTTCCGATAGAGCTCTTGGCCAAGGAAGAAAACAAACAAGCTCAAAAATAGGTTTTATGAAAAACGCATTAAAAACCACATTGGTGACCTCCGACATGATGAAATTACCGAACGAGATATTTCGAAGTGACTAATAACTAAAAGAAACGCATATTTTAACGGGAAAGTGAAGTAATAAAAGCATGAATAACACCGACAACAGCACTGAAGGACCGCAAACCACAACATCAAACGAAACGGAACTTGCATGTGTTCAGTGAAGATTCCGCCGATCTAGAAAAGAAATATTAAGGTATGGCTTCTTCAAGTTGAAGCTCAATTTATCACGTTAAATATAAAAAGTGAAACAACAAAATTTAACCATGTGATTGCCTCGTTAGAAGCGTATGTCGTGGAATTAATTTCAGACTTTTTGACTCGACCATTATCTACCACGCCGTTCACAGATTTTAAAACTAGACTTATTCAGGAATTTGAAGAGTCAGAAAATAGGAAAGTGACGAAACTATTAACAGAGGTAGAATTAGGCGACAAAAAGCCAACTCAACTCTTGCGAGAGATGTGAAATTTAGCTGGTATGCAAGTTAAAGACGACTTCTTAAAAACCATAACTATGCAGCATGTTCCTGTTATCCACGATCCATATTAGCAACGAGCAAAGATGATCTTGACACCATAGCCACTATGGTTGATAAAATTATTGAATTTTCCCCACCAGGATCGAATATAGTATGTGCTCAAAATATGCAGTCACCATCATTCGCTGTATACAGGAAAATGAACGATACCGGTAACGATCGTATTTCAAGACTGGAAGCACAGATCGCGGAATTGACGTTGAGCATCAATAAGTTAAAAACATTGTCACACTCTTCACTTTCATCACGATCTCACGAATTAGCTCACGAGATAGGTCGAGGTCAGGCCAGCGTTTTAACCCCCATGGAACACTATGTTGGTATCACTTTAAATATCGCCATAGAGCAAAGAAATGTCAGAGCCCATGCTCATACCAACCACCAACCTCCCAGCATTCTACAAAGCAGTCAAAATCAAACGCTCCGCACTAGCGGCGAAAGGTGATGAAAGCCACTTTTCTCGCCGTCTATTTTGTACAGACAGAAACAGAGGGTGCAGATACTTAGTGGACACCGGAGCCGACATATCAGTAACTCCCCCTTCAGATGGTGATCGTCGCAAGTAAGCAGAACGTATACTTTACGCAGCAAACGGCACCTGTATGAATACTTATGGAGAGCGTTTATTAGGACTCAACCTTGGTCTACAGCGAAATTTTACATGGAACTTCCTGTTTGCAGAAGTACAATCCCCAATCATTGGATCAGACTTCATTCACCATTACAATCTCTTAGGAGATCTAGAGAGCAGGCGACTCATTGATTCCATGACTTCAGCAGCAACATTTGGCACACTGATTCAGAAATCAGGCATAGAATCAGTTCGAATTATGCCACCAGACCATAAACATGCCGACATTCTAAAAAGATTTCCCAACTTTGCTTAATGATAACATTCATTTCAACATTCAAGATACAACCGTTTACCATACCATTATCACTAAGGGACATCCGGTAGCGAGACGAGCACGACGATTACCTCCAGAAAAACAGGGGACAGCAAAAGCAGAGTTCCAGCAGATGATTAACATGGAAATCTGCCAACCGTCAAAGAGTGCTTGGGCGAGTCCCCTCCATTTAGTACATCACCAAGCCGAACTGATACCCTATACCTAATCTTCAAGATTTCAACAGCCAATTGGATGGGAAACGAATATTTTCAAAGATAGATCTCGTCAGAGCCTATCACCACTTACCTGTACATCCAGATGATATAGCCATAACAGCAGTAATAACTCCACTTGGGTTGTTCGAATTCTTACGTCTTCCACTCGGACTTAGAGATGCAGCCCAGACTTTTTAACGATACATCGACACTATCACACCGGTCACACTTAGATTGCGGAATTGGAAACACGAGTCAGTAGTCGCAGTAGTCTCCTGCCCGAACAAGAGATGGCGCTGGTGGCCCTGCTAGACCCGAAGAAAAATCTGATTGGCTGATTCAAGTTTTGTAACGAAAGAAACGTTCTGGAAGCCTGAGCCATATTGCCTGTTGGTAAAATAAGTTTTTCGTCGCAAAATGATCTTCGACAGAGAGGTAATTAAACATTTGCATTATTTATACTTAATATATGTGTGTTTAGTATTGGTATTTTCTATTAATGATGGTGAAATACGTAGCAATTAGGTGTAAGATGCTTTTAACAGGTTATTGTTAGTGGAAGTGTTGTCATGCTGTGTATTATTGATAATTATATTAATTTTTATTTAATTTTCAGCCACGCAGAAAGTGGGATATGCATACGATATATTCCTTGCAGCATTGCGGTGTAAATCTCCAGTGGAAACTAAAGTTGGAATCTGAAGGTACGTTATTTATTTTCAATAAGTTTTAAGAGCTACTTACTGTACCAGTGATATTGGATGAAGGTAGTGTATTTGCCAAAACGTTTATCATAGCTTTTCGCGCACATATGGCAGTTACTTGCATCCATTTGTAGCACAAGTTGTAAAATACATAAATGACCTTCCCTTTGATGTGGAATAGTAATCAAAATTGCAGGATATTATAAGAAATGTGTATTTTAAAAAAATTACACATTGGTTGTTGTGCAAAGTAATAGGCACATGCTGATTTGACTAAGATGAGGTTTTGTGAAATATGTATACGAGAAGTCAAGGAATGGTATAGAGCGTTCAAGCAATAGCGAAGTAGTGCATAAATGCATGAAATAGCATGAGAATAGGGATACAACCTAGAAAATATATTAGTGATCCATTAGAAACAAATGAATTCCAATGCACAATATGAACCTCGGCTTTGCTAACGATATGCTGATGGATAATATGCATTCTAGTTCTGGTTTCCATTACCGTGTAGTTGTTAACCAGGCTTAATTCATACCAGTATTTGTACATTAAACATTTTCTAATAAATATAATACCCTTTTCTTTATATTCTTTAGTTCTCTTAAGTAACACCACTTCACATATCTTAAATTATAATAATAAGCAAATGCAGCAATAACACAACCACATCAGAAAATACAAATGGATGCAACAAACTGGATAATAGAAATCGTGCTCATCATAACCTATTTCAACAAATACAGAATTGTCATATGAAACAATGAACAGTCATTGACATTGCCTTCAAGAGTTGAGTGTTCTGTTATTTGTCGAACCAAAGCAAATTTACATAAATGAATTTATAAGTACATTAACATACAAGTATATTAACATATGATTGATATTTTAATGAATGCCTATAAAACAAGATAATCATACTCGTTATATCTAACTCTCAAGTGGTATTTGCCAGACCCTTAACCGATTTATGTGTTAAATAGAGCATATTGATATTATAATAATGTGTTGGCTAAAGTTGTCACGAGAGTGATAAAAATTACAAACCTTCTACTTTTGGGAGAAAAGTTCTTACTTTCTAGATAATCATATTTACAACTCCTGAAATTTATTATAATTAAGCTTAGTAGGTGAGCTACCAAAAGAATGAAGGTGTGCACGTCTTGTCTGAGCAGCAGACGGACAGAACCGGTTCTGCACAATGTGCACTATGTCACATGACCACTACAAGTGCAGATAACTTGATTCGTCTTTAATGTAGCTCGACTACTTAGACCAATTATAGTCCATCTAAAATTATCTATATTTTAAATGTAAACAGGTTAATGGCCTAGCCCTTCTTTACCCAGGTCACTTTCATTATTTAGACTTTAGTTACACATAAATACTGCTATTCGTTGCATTGTTTTTGTTTATTTCTAGGATATGCACGGTGGAAAGTTGGAGTTGACGGTATTCCTGTGATTGTGGGTGTATAACTTCGCAAGCTGTGCCTTTTTGGTCTCCAGTGCTGGTGCTGAATATAGAGTGAAATGGTGTGAAAGTGTTAAATGAAGTGAAACTGTTAGAGGACATTTGTTGCCATGCTAATAATGATCTAGTGAATGACAAAACAGGTGTTCGCATATGGAGCAATACAGTGTTGTATATAATGTATGCAGAAACCCTTTGTGAGGTTATTTGTGCTTGTTACACAAATATGTCAAATTGTGTTATGCTATCGGAATGCTAGAAGGAATAAATAAGTGTCAAACATGTGTAATTGTTCCCATTTCCCTGTCAAATACCACATCCTAATGTTTGGTTACAAGTTTACACAAAAAATTTGTGGCAGCTCATTAAAATATAAAATATTTTACTTTATGCCATGCAGAGTAATTAGTGGCAACGTCAGAATTGAAAAAGACACATTTTGTTGTTAATATTAAGAAAACTAGTCATTTGAACCTGCAACAATTACAGAACTCATTAATACTTCATAAAAGCTATTGATGTACAGACTATTGGACAATTTTAATAAAAAGGAGTTATAACAAATAAACTGTTTTTATACCTGCTTACTTGTCAGTCTTAGCTGATTATATGTCCTAATGCCATATTGCTTCCGATGACGCCCAAAGTTTAATACGCGTGCTTCCATAGCTGTGATTGCAGTTTTTAAGAGTGCCGCATTTATTAAAGCAAAGGTTAATATGCAGCAATCTTAAAAACTAATGACAACTAAGGAAGCTCACGTGTTAAACTTGACGCGCCAGTGTAGCAATATGGCGTTAGGGCATATGATCAGCTGAGGCTGACAGGTGAGCAGGTATGAAAAATACAGCCGTAAGAGCTATCGGTAGCGTGAGGAATCGGGAGCGCGATTTCTCATACTTTAGTTCAATACTGCCCCACTTGGAGCGATTTTTTGTTGACACATTTTTACTTTCTCTACTGGTAAGTAGGGGAAGTATTGTATTCCACCCAAAAATTCGAAGTCAAGATTTCACCGGAAATACATGTTTTGAGGCCCCCTGAATCCAAAAAAAGCATTTTTAGAAAAAGGTCCGTGTGTGTGTCTGTGTGTCTATCAGTCTGTCAGTCTGTCAGTCTGTGGACAGCATAGCTCAAAAACGAAAAGTCGGTTAAAAACCAAAGTTGGTATTTAAGTTTAATGTCGTTCAAGGATGTGACAAAAAAGATTTTGAAGAAAATAGCCCCACCCTAAACTACCCTTTACATGGAAATTTTTTCGAAAATTTTGATTTTCTTGAAAATGGCTCTAACGATTTTGATTAAAATGTCATATGTTTGAGATATTTTTATGACAAATGAAATTTATATCTTGAATTTCCTAGCTATAGCCCCTGTAGTCGTATTTACTCTGGACGACTTTTGCATAACTGGTAAACCGTTAGAGATAGACCAAATTACACTATACAAAAAATGTAGATCTTGCTAAAATACACAATTTATGTCTCAATAAATTTTCTTGTAGGGTGAACCATTTCGGAGATATACCTTGTTATGTGGGTGAGTTTCGGAAAACTTGGAACTTTCGTGAAATGGGTCAGCGTAGTTCATTTTTTTATATGTTACGTGTGCAAAGAGAACGGAATCTCAAAGCTTTAAAAGATCTGACTATCGCACAAAGCCTACTGTATTCCAATATTCCCCTTGCACCTACAAGGAGATAAGCAATAAGATAATTTGTACAAATGTTTATTTTAACTAACACGAAGAAAATATAGGAATAAGAGTTTGTAAGAATGGTTAGTACAAGAGTAGAGAAAGTCATGTGAGTGCAACACATCAGATTTTTAACACATAGTTTCTGTTCTTCCTACTAGAGTGTTCTGTGGACACTATACTGAGAGACTTCGAAAAAAAACTATTTTGTTGTTTAACGACGCTGTCAATTGCCAGGATCACATCAGCGTCGCCGGTGTGCAGCAATTTTGTCCCGCAGGAGTTCTTTTACATGCCAGTAAATCTACTGACATGGAGCTGTCGTTTTTAAGCACACTTAAAAACCATCGACCTGGGCCGGGTTTGAACCCGCGACCTTGGGATCTGAGAGACCTCGAGTTCGTCTACTGCTACACAGAAGTGTAGTAGCATCACAAGATGAAGCAGAGCACAAGAAACACCTTCATCTGCTATTTGAGCGCTTGAGTAAATTCAGCATTAGATACCCGGAGAAAAGCCGCGCCATACTTTTCACCAAACGCTTCTATCCCGCCAACTTCCCCACATTTACTTACCTTCGCCGAAGGATAGAGTGGGTGGATTCCCTTACCTACCTGGGAGTGAAGCTTGATAAGGGCCTAACTTTTCGGGAACACATCAACGACCTATCAGCGCGGACCAGCGGGGCAATTGCCTCACTGTACCCCATGCTGCGGTCGGGGATGCCAATTCCCTTAAAGCTACGCCTCTTTCGGGCTCTCATCATCCCTATCCTCCTGTACGCCTGCGAAATCTGGGGCATGGCTGCAGATACCCATCTCCTGCGTCTACAACGTATACAGAATAGAGGTCTTCGGGTAATCTATTCTGTATGCCGTAGATTCCCTACGAGACTACTGCACGAAGCCTCGTCCCTCCCGTACGTGGAGGACGAAATTAGGCGCCGGGCAACCAAATTTTACGGCCAGTTTCCACAACATCGGAGCGCCCTGGTAGGTCTCTTGGGGACTACATCCCTAGAGAACGCACGCTTGTGCGACATCGGGTTCCCCGCATGGCTTGCGGGCACCCCGGTAACACAGGAGCTACCCCATCAACAGCGCAAGCTGAGCTCCTTACAGTCCTTCCAAGAGTAGATTGGAAGTCAACATTTTCGCCAAATATCCATATTTGGACCACCCATCAGCAGTGCCTAACGGTAGTTGCACACTTGAACTATCACCCTACGAGGAGCATAAACCTATGCTACCTCCTAGCAACCCACAATCCCCATTCTTCACCAGCCATCCTACAACATCCTAATCCCGTCATACAGTGGTTAAGCCCTAAAAGGGCAGGTACACGAATGACACACCTCGGGCTGTTCTCAGCCTGCCATCTGGTAGTCTAGTCAGCATTAGAATTAACCTGATCAAATGTATTTTCAGTTCCACAGAAGTACCATTCCTGGAACATGTGATATCTGAAAAAGGAATTAGTCCGCTACCTGGACGAGTACACATCATTGTCAACTATCAGCTGCCTGCTACAATTAAGGAACTGCATAGATTTCTTGGCCTCATTAACCTTTATAGAAGAGCACTCCCAGACTCGTCGAGCAAACAAGCCGAGCTTTGTAACCTTCTCCATGGTGCCAAGAAGAACAATAACAAAAGGATTGAGTGGACCCAAAGTTTCCGACAGGCTTTTGATCTCCTAAAAGACAACCTAGCAAACTTAGCACTTCTGGCTCATCCATCTTCAAATATACCTTTAATTTTGATGGTTCATGCATCAGAATTTGCTATCGGTGTATCTTAATAACAAATCAAAGACGATAACTTACAACCATTAGTTTTCTTCACCAGGAAACTTACAAGCGCACAGAATAACTAATTAACCTATGACAGAGAACTCCTAGCAGCCTATTCTGCTGTGAAGTACTTTTAGTATATGCTAGAAGGACGTAACTTTCCTATCTATACTGATCACAAACCATTCACCTTCACGTTTAAACGACGTCCAGAGAAATCTATTATAATCTTTATTATAATCTAACTGGATCGCCTCCTTTTGTTCAATGCCATATTATGTGTCATTCTGGCTCTCAATTGGGATACGATCAGTTACAGGAATCACCTAGCGTAAAAGGAAATTGACTACAGAACCACACCCGTTCGAGCCAACCTGGAAAAATTTTAAAAGTTAGTGGAGTACCGGTGGTTTTAATTTTCTAACAAATGCAGGTTATTTTTCTATTCGGCAGACATGAAGGATATTGGAAGTAGCTCTGTTTTTCTAATCAGAGGTTATGTTTTCCAAAACTGAAAAGAAAGAGAACACCAAAATGTGAAGTAAAACTTTTTAAACGACGAATTAAGTACTAAGGAGATTCGATAACTAATGCAAGGAATTGTAGGTGCTGCACCTTACATTTTTTTCTTTTATAATGCCCAAATATGCGTATGTTGTAAAGAAAACGTTAAATGAACACAATCATTTGTGTTTTGGCTGCACTTTTTTGCATCTTTTTCCAATCCCAGCACCTTTTTACACCTTTTCCAAACATTTTTGTCCACTACACCGCATTTTAATCCCAAAATATATTTATACCTTTCAAGGGTTCGTAACCATGCCCGGTATCAGTCGTGCGACAACAATTTTATTATACTTCAGTGTAGTGTTATTAGTTTGCACCTCAATGCATCACAGTTATGCGGAACTATTGTTTAAGGAAGGGCGATGGTTGAGTGCAAGAAGAAATGTTTCAGTTAAAAATATTATTTGACTAGTGCGGTCTGCCATTTTCCAGTAAGTTTTGCAGAATGCCGAAAACGAAAGTGAACGCCTACAAAGTACCTGAAGTTGTTAAACAGTTTAGTACGGATGGAATTCAAAGTGACGGATCTGTCTTGAGATGCAGTGTTTGCGACATTCCAATTACAATTGATGAAAAACACCAATGCCATTGTGTTAAGCAGCATATAGACAGTGCAAAACGCTCAAGGAACTAAAGTGCAGTAAGGGTAGAGGGCATCAAAAGTTTATTGGCGAGGCGCTGGCTTCTTGAGGGCCATTAAATAAAAATGAATTTTTCAGTGATACAGCAAAGACATTTGCGGCATATGGTATTCCTCTTTCCAAGCTCAAGAGCCCTATTATGAAAGCATATTATGAAAAATATACTGGTAAGTCTGTCACAGATGAGAGTACCTTAAGAAAATCATATCTTCAACCCCTGCATGAAGAAAAATTCACACAGATCAGGCAAGCAGTAGGTGAACATTCAGTATGTTTTATATTAGATGAAACCACTGATGGACAGATGAGATGTGTTCTTAATATTTTAGTAGCACCCCTAAATGGAAAGCAAGAGAAACCCGTGTTGTTGAAAACCTACTTTCTGAAGGAAAAAAAACAGATTGCTAATGTAATGCATAGTTAAAACTGTGCATATTGTGTGCTGTGGTCTGAGGACATTCAATACGATCGAGTGTGGCTAGTACTTAAAGACAAAAGCACTTACATGTTACTGGTCATTTCTAACCTCAAGCCTATGTACTCTAAAACACGTTACCTGCATTACACCGAATTTTTGAGGCAATAAAAGAAGAATGTTCATCTGCAAATTAATTTCTGTCCTGCATCAAGAAATTTCTGAAAAAAGCTCCAGCTAGGACACAGAAGTACGTAGGAGGTACAGGACTTCCTCTTCTAATTTCTGCAATTCTCACTAGGTGGGGTACTTGGTTGAAGGCTGCAGTGTTTGTTGTTGGTTTAAGGCTATATGCAATTTCTTAAGTGAAATACCAGATGATTCTATTCTTCTGCTGTAAAAAAAGCTGGAGAACTAGCAAGTAAACATGAATTGTAAGATGAACTTCTTTCTCTGTATGGCTACTCTTTTTTGATAACGGCCATTATAAGACTGGAGGAGCAGTGTCCTGAGAAAGATTCACATTCACAATGGGCAACTTTTATGGACGGAAAGACAGCACTTCAGCGGGTTGGAAAGCAGAAGCTAGAACAGAGCTTAACCAAAAACCCTGATATAGAAGATTTTGCAACGAACAAGGATTTTAATTACAGACTGCTAACAAAATATGCACCACTTGTGCCTATTGACTTTTTAACATACAAATACTTACTCAGTGACCGAAGGTAGACTGAAAAAAAAAAACTTTGAGCTGCTAAACAGCATCTGCTTCAATAGTTTTTTGGACTTGTGACAGTGGATTTTGTGTCTTTGTCCTTAGTTATTTTATGTAATTGCCTAACTGGTTTTTTGTGTTGAGTGAAAATTAAAATGGAAAATTTGCACCTTTTTACCTGAATTAAACCACCCTTTTTGCACCTTTTTAATAATAATTTTGCCCCTAAAATTCCTAGCAATGTCCATAACGTATTTTAGCAGTGAAACAAAACAAACAGAGAAACAGTTTTGACACAAGTAGTTACATAGAGAAGCGCAATTTATTCCTGAATGGCACTGCTCATCGATTGGTTCAAATTGGTCACGTGATCTCCAAACTTGATGTAATGTGAAGGAAAAGTTTGGCATTGCCAAACTCTTACGTTCCATTGCATTCAGCTAAGTCGTGGCTACCAGTCACGTTAAGTTGAACCTAAATAGCTGCATTTAATATAATGTGTTAGACTTTCCCGTTACGTCCCGTCGCGTTAAGTCACGTTATGTTAAGTCCATCGTGATCTCGGAATTGGTCTTGGAAACTGGGATTGCTGTATATTGTGTAAACGAGTTATTAATCACGAAATATAATCATATTGTGGAATGTGCAGATCACGAGCATATTGTGTTAGCTTAGCAACAGTAATCATGTTAAGACAACATTCATTTGAATATTCTTTAGCAATATACGAGTACAATGAAAGCAACATTAAATTATATATTTGGAGCTAACGGCAGCTTATAAACATTGGGGGATTGATAATACGTAGAATATCAAAGTGACGAAATCCGGCTGTGTTAGAGTTAGTTAAGCATTATTAATGGATCCCAAAATCCCAAGAGTACTAATGCATAATTGGTCAAATATTAACCGTGCAAAGAAAACTTGTAAACTTCGCTCACGTGTGCTAATTTCAATTCAATTACTACAGTGGAGGCAATATTTAAAAACTCTGATGCGTCACACTATATGACTTTACTCTCGTACTAACCATTCTTACAATCTAATATATCTTCTTCGTGTTAGTTGAGATAAACATTTGCAGAAATTGTCTTATTGCTTCTTTCCTTGTAGGTGCGAGGGGTATATGGGAATGCAGTAAGCTTTGAGCGATAGTCAAATGTTTTAAAGCTTTCAAACTCCGTTCTCTTTGCACGGTTAATATATGAAAAAGGAATGAACAGCGAAGTTCCATTTGACAGAAGTATAAGTCCTCCAAAACTAACACAAATAACAAGGAATATCCCTGAAATGGTTCACTCTACAAAAAAAAATTATTTGGAAATTATAAATTAGCAAGATCTACATGTTTTTTATGGTAATATTTTGTCTATCTCTTACGGTTTGGGAGTAAATACGACTACATGGGCTATCAAGATATAAATTTCATTTATCATAAAAATATTTTAAACATATGGCATTTTAATAAACATCGTTCAAGAAAACCAAAATTTTCGAAACATTTTCCATGTAAAGGGTAGTTTAGGGTGAAACAATGTTCTTCAAAATCTTCGTGTCACACCCTTAAAGACATTAAACAATACCAACTTTGGTTTTTAACCGACCTTTCGTTTTTGAGTCATACTGTCCACAGCCTTACAGACCCACACAGACATACACACGGACCTTTTTCTGAAAATGCTTTTTTATTCAGGGAGCCTCAAAACATATATTTCCGGTGAAATCTCAACATCGAACTTTTGGATGGAACACAGCACTTCCTTTACTATACGTAGTAGAGAAAGTAAGAATTGACTGGTATGACAAATGAAAAGAAAAAGGAAGGCCGAAATAACAACATTGAATCCCGGAATGCAGCAGATGAAGACAACAATGGAATGGGGAATGCAGGAGATGTACACATGGGAAAGCTGAATTGAAAAACAATTTCCGGAATGGAAAATATGAAAACCGAGGTGACCGAGACAAAGACCGAGCTATTGGCGAAGTTAGACCAGTTGCCGACTGGTCGACGTGAGGGAAGACGTGGAACATTTAATTCAACGTGTTAATGCCCTGCAGGACGTCGGGGAATATCTTAGCGCCCTAGAAGACAGGTTAGACAGCAGCACCACACAACCGAACACCTGGGTGGAACAAATGGGTGAACATCTTAAAAACTCTTAAAGGTCGAGACGCTAGTACGCGACATCATCCGCGTACGTTAAGTCACCCAGGTACGATGATAGACACAAACCGTAAATCTGTTGGCATAAATGAAGAATAATTACCATCTGAAGGTTATTTAGTCTCAGGACATAAAGTACTTGCAATAGTAAGTCACCATTGTGGTAACTGTCTCTGATGTGAGACTGCATTTGTGGGGAAAAATACGAACTGGTTTGAGAATTCAATGTCATTCTGGCAGGCTGTCACAGTAGCTTAATAGTTAGAGCACCCGCCTAGTAAGCGGAGGGGCTGTGGTTCAAATCCCAGCTGTGGCATTGGATTTTTAAGTTCCAGTTCTACCTCTCAAACATTGCCCACGCACGGTCTGTGTGTTTATAAACACCAACAGTAAGTTTATTAGCATTAATAATAATAATAATAATGATGATAATCATCATCATCATCATCATCATCATCATCATCATCATCATCATCATCATCATAATAATAATAATAATAATAATAATAATAATAATAATAATAATAATAATAATAATAATAATAATAATAATAATAATAATAATAATAATAATAATAATAATAATAATAGCGCCAGTAGCTGATAGGCGATATCAGTTGCTCCGACAGTCCATCTGTTGGTTACTAAGAGCCATCTTGCCTTACGGAGTTCGTTATCTATATGCATATTACAAACCAGTTTATTCTCTACCGTTATACCAAGCTACTTATTGATACAAGTAATCCAAAATAGTATTTCTCAATCTGAGATCCTTAAGCCCCCTCATATCCTTCATCTTTGTAAACGTTTATTACGATGGCAACATGTTTATTGCGATAGACAGTCCTTTCTGTACGCATCACTCGTTAATTCTCACCGCTTGGCTGATGTCTGAGATAATACCGGGAAACTTCCCAAAAATGATTAGAGCTATTTGCCCAGCATAGCCCTGTACGTAGTATCCCTCCTGGTAAGCTGCTTGAGCAAACGATCTACCGCATGGCTCCACACTAATGAAGAAAATGCCTCCCAGGCAGCGGACAACCCGTTCGGCAGTGACCTCCCAGGTCTCCCCACGAAGACAAGCTCGATTCAGTCATCCGCAAGGTATGCAATAAACCCATAGTTGACTTATAGGACTTGTTATCAAATACTCCTTTTATATCCAATAGAGTACCAAGTGCAATTCCCACCCTAACTATTGAGACTTCAAGCCTACACACCAAGTTATGCAAGGCTGTTATATACGACCTACATGGACGGCTGATAGGCATGTTGATTACTGTGGAGGTGATTAACAAGTATCCTGTCCCTTATAAATCTTGCAGTTGACCGTTCCACAGTTTTCAAAAGAAACGATACAGGACTGATTGGCCTGTATGCTTTAGAGTCTGTATAATCGTTACGCTATCTCTAGGGAATAAACACTACTCTGGTGTTTTTGTAGTGTTTAACGTCCGCTTTTACTACTAAGGCACCGCAGGCGACTACTCTGGTGTCTCTCCAGGTATGAGCTATAAAGCTGTAAGCAATACTAACTCTGAACAGACTACCGAGTAGGGCATACAATGATTCAGGTTTCATTTGTGATAATACAAACTGGAAGGAATTCACCCTCCCCTGGATTCTTATACGGGAAACATTAATCAAGTGCACATACAATTTTCCGTACTTTAACACCTTGCGTGCGAGCTCCCAAATTGTCTTTTAATGTCTTTGGTAGAAGCATGTCAAAATTGATCGGATTCGCACCTACTGTCATTACTTTTACGCCCAGAGAAGCGTACGTTAAGTAGTTCATCCAGCATCTCTTCCGCCTGTGGTAGTAAAACCTTCTGAGGATTTATAAATTGTACCCACAGAATTTTTAAAATCCCGGCCAAAGCCCTCTGTAACGTGGCTGTCTCCTTCGGGTTTAACATATCCTGACAGAAGATTTGCCATGGGGACCTTTTGGTCTTGCGTATGCTTTTATTATAGTATGTAGAATTCGATTCAGTCCCCATTTACTTTCGCCTTGTTGTAGAGAGGTACTTACTTTCTCTCATTTCCAAGTTCCTCTGTCCATCATGTTGCTTTCCTAGGTTTCATCCTAGTTTGAATAGGACAATTATTAGTATAACTAATAAGTAGGGCCTCCACAAATAGATAGGCCACCCTGTCATCTCCAAAACTATTTGCCTGATCACCTGTAAGAGCTTCCTTATAGGATTCCCGGAAGGTACTCAGGGGCACTGAAAGCACTGGCGTTGGTTTCAATCACAACATTAAGTGCTAAGTAATTGTAATCTAAGAGTGAGAATACCTCAAGGACTTCCCAGTGCTCAATTCCAGTTATGGTATTCTCGGTGCGAAAAGATATGTCGACGACCTCCTCTCTTATCCCATTGGAAAAGGTGGGCTTGTTACTAACATTCATAGTATACCCGTTACAAACAAGAAGATAATCTAGTAGGTACTCACCTCTAGTTGCTGTAGTGTTTAACGCCCACGTTTACTACTACGGCACCGCAGGCGGTGACACTGATGATACGTGGAATGAAGATGGAGCACCGGTGGAATGAGATGGTGGGGGAAACCGGAGCACCCGGAGAAAACCCGCCCTGACGCCGCTTCATCCACCACGAATACCATATGCGAACCCGGGCCGCCTAGGTGGTAGGCAAGCGCACTAACCGCTCGGCCACGGTGCCGCACTCACCTCTATAGTTAACACTTCTGCTACCCCTTATTTCATTATAGTAGTTGATGTCACATTCAAAGATGATCTGTTTGCTCTCTCTTGACAATATTACACCAATTACTCTAGTTCCCCAGGGGGTGGGTTCCCGCCATCATAAGGAATGTATACCGAGCCCAACGTTAGGCCTTTTTCCCTCCACAGATGTGGTCAATTATCAATGTTGAAATATCCCTAGAACAAAATTATTGAAGGGGAAACCACTGAATTCCACGGCTGACAAAAATTCACGATCTAACACGGTTCTCCTTGCTACAGTAAATTAGCTTACCTAACATCCACCATGTCCTGCAATACGACCACATGAAGGTTGTTGTATTAGACCTAGTCTATATTTCCCCTTTAAGAAGATTTTACAAAAGGCAGATGTTGCTGTCTTTTTGTTACAGATTTAACTGAAGGCATTTAGGAATCGTAAATAACGCCTTCCATGGTCTTAAAATGTACCCTTTCATCCCTATAATAAGCCTAATGCCTTCCTGTGGTTTAAGTAGTAGTACGTTCGTCTCAGCCATATTGATATTTTAATTTGCACAGGAGAGGATGAGTGCATCCCTCCTTACGTATGTTCCTCTGAATTGAGGAAAACTCCCATCTTCAAGACTGCCAAAGGCGTCTGTTATTACAATCTCCTGGAGTTTGTCAATTTGTCAACTGCCATCTAAATCGGTGTACGTATTTCATAAATGTTGGCCGCGTGCAGGCAGATGCTTCTCCATCCTCCTATCTTCCTCCAGCTTTCTGAGTCTTTATTGTCCCGGAGGTGAAAGGAGTTGATTCGTCGGAACGGCTGTTTTGTGGTTGTCTTCGTGTTTTCCGCCATTTCCTTAGGATGTTCTTAGCTTTGCGCTTGACTGTGCCCCTTATTTGCAGGTTCGCACGCCTTGCTTTTAGCTTGGAGTTTCTGGTTTAGGGCTTGCTTCCTTTGATCCCCAGATCTTTTGGGTTTAACCTTAAGATTATCAATTTTTCCCCACGATTTGCTCTAAGCATTGTGATGCCATCTGAGCGAGATATTCTTGCGCCGAGGTAGTGTATCCTTCCTTGCCCGCTGTTTAAAAAAAAAGAAAGACAAACAATTTCTATGTGAGTGGTTTATGCTGAAAGGGCGTCGTGGCAGAGCGGTTAGATCTTTCGCCCACCACCTAGGTGGCCCGGTTTGGACCCCAGGGACCCGCATGTAGTAATTGTAATGGACGAACTGACGCCTGGGCGGGTTTTCTCCGGCTTCTCTGGTTTCCCCGCCACTCATTCCACCAATTGCTATATCATGCGTGTATCGGTCTGGCTGGCTCAGTTGGTTAGACGCTGGCCTACCGATTACAAGGTCACGGGTTCAAATACGGTCCACACCGATTGTTTTTAAGCGTGCTTATTAACGACAGCTTCACGTCAGTAGATTTACTGGCATGTAAAAGAACTGTGGCACACCGGTGACGTTGATGTGATCCCGGCAATTGACAGCGTCGTTAAACAACAAAATAATTTAAATTCCATCATCCGCATTGAAATCATCGATTTCGCCTGGATATCATATCCTCTTCCTCACTCTCACACCAGTGCTGGACTGACAAGTCACATTTAAGTCTTCACGCTTTCTGGTCCACAGGTTCCTCCGTTACCCGACAGGCATCTGACCCTAGGCAGTGGCTTGTAAGAGCTAGGCGGCTTACGTCTTACATAAGGTAAGGGTAATGAGGTAAAGAAGGTTTATTGTGAAAGGGCTGCCTCCTCTGTAGGTTTGGGTTTAGTAGCTGAGTTAGCTTGTGGGGTAAGTTGAAAGCAAGTTTACGAGACAAATCCTCATGCACTGGAAGAACTAAAACAAAATATTAGAAATGAAATCGGAAATATTACACTGGCCCACTTAATCGTGTGACTTAGAATGTGCTTTCCTGATATAATGCTTGAAATTATATTCAGCCGAGGGTGGAGGACGTTTCCAGCATCTTCTATAAGGTAAGAACGTTATACATGCTTTACACAAGGAGTTTAAGTAGGAACAAAGCTGACTGTGGCACACCCAATCACGCACAGGCAAAATGTCATGTGCCCGTTAGATTTTAAATGAATCTTCTTTGCAGGAATCCGATTTATTGTTTTTTATTGTGCTAAGGACATAAATATTGCGGTACTATTTAAAATCTATTACCTGATAGAAAGGAAATTATCCTCACTAATCCTTTTCATCAGCGGCGTATATTGTGGGCTATTAAAGCTACAAGCGAAGTCCATATCTAAAGTAAACTAGAAATTAATAAGTAATATAAATAAGTGCAAAGTGCAATGCTAGCCTATTTCCTTCATAAAGAATTAGCGCGTCGGATGGAATATTCTCTACCATTGGACAAAGGGGAGAACATGGCTTCGGATACTTGCTGCCGCAGCCTTCGTCTTCGCCAAGAATAGGCATACCAAGGCTTCGAAATCCCGTGTCGCTAAACTCACACGAACGTCTCCGAAATGTGCCTTCTGAGCCCGATTGGCTTGGAGGTAGCAAGAACGCCGCTTTTAATATTGCGCTGTTGTTACGGTCCTCAACACTGTATTAGTATTATTTCATAGCGTAGAGTGTACCAAGACAGTTGTTATTAATTCGTCGAAATGGATGAACAATGTGAAAGAATATAATTCGTAAAACGACCATACTTGCAGTTGAAATACGAGGATAAGTTAGTGATAGTAAAACAGGAACTACTGCAGCTGTTCCACATCTACAGTGAGCAGAAGGAACGAAATAATTCTTAGAAAATATATTTTAACATAAACAATTATGATAACTATGTGATGTTCATGGGCATTAAATAAATTTTATTGCTTGTTTGCAACTGAGTAAACGCCCTGAAATACGACGGGTTTTGCAATTTTAGCGTATTTAATCACAGCTTTATATAAACACAAGAGTTCCACAGTTAGAAACATATGATTTGCATATGGTCAGAAACCATGAGCGTTGTTAACGAAGAGAACGAAGAAAGGCTTAGAAGGAGAAATTGTCGTGAAGATGAAACCTATTCCTCGTACTTAAGGATTTTCTGTAGAGTTCTGGACCCGTTAATAGCTCAAACTAAATTCCGAGTTGAATCACAGAAACAGTTGAAACTTCTGGTCTTACTGGATTCTAAACATTTTGTGAATTACGATGAGTTTTCCTATAAATATGTTATGCGAACCGAGAGAACCACATGTTTTCTATTTCGACCTTTGAAAAACGAACTGAAAGTGTTATATTCACTTCCAAATTTTCTAACAAATGCGTTCAAATCATTGCAAATGATCAAATGGACTTCATGTTATGTACAGTGAAGTTTATGAACTATGAGAACTGATTTTAACATTTCCTTCTACTACTGCAAACGCAGAAAGAAGTTTTTCAGCCTTGAAACGAATGTAATTATATTTACGGGCAACACAAGTGCATATTGGTCTGAGCAAATTGGCTCTTCTATCGATGGAAAAGTACATATTGTTTCACTGAGAAGACACTACGAGAAATTGTTTGTTGATAGTGTGACAACGCAGTTTACTGGTAAAGACGGCTGGAATGCATGTATAGGCAGGTATTGTAAAATTGTTCCTGTTACTTTTATAATAATTAACAATTATTGTTGTTTAGCTTGTTTCACCTGGGTTCGAACCTGGGCCGCTGTGACGAGAGGCGAATGGTCTAACCACTCGGCCACAGTGATGATAGACCTAGTGATAGCCCAAGTCAAAATCCCAGCATATGACACTGCTTTTCATAGTTATCACGGTTACGTGCAAGAAAACCCTATTATTTTCTATAAGTCGTGTATTTTTCCAATTTCTTGTTGTTGTTGTTGTTTTCTAGTGCCTTGCCTCTGGCAATGAAGCCATTAGCATTCGTGCCTTCCAATACTTTTGAACTGTAGTTTCTTCTGATCTTAATGCTTCACAGGTCTTCAATTTCTATTTGCTTTAAATCTTGTATTTTCTGTAAATTATGTACCAGGTACTGCGGCTGGTACTCCTAGGTCTTACACAGATTGCCTCGTGGGTGTTAAAGAAATAATCACCACAGTTATTGTGAAACCTGTTTATTCCAGTCCACATTAAGTGCTCCTCTTCATACCATATACCCTTTGTTGTCCTTTGTCACTGACTTTCTCTCGCGGTTCTGGCCGGCGCTGATGATAATGTTGTAGGGGTGTGTAAGTCTGCTGTAAGAGTTGTCGGACAGTTGCAAGAGTTGTGGGGGTGTTGTAAGACGGCTGAAGAGTTGCAAGACTGCTGTAAGCTGTAACACGGTTGGAGAGTTGTTAGACTGTGAGACTAAAATGCGTGTTGGCTGGTTTTATAACCTTTTCATTTCCCCTGGCTCTACTCTTACCTTCTGACCACGCGGTTGCCGTCATTGGTGGATATTTATATTGTACACGCGGCTCCCGAATTTCCACCTATAGGCATGCCTTGCCGTGGCGGGAGTTCCAGGAGGGGTTTTCGACTCACTGCACAGGGCGTCCCTATTAGCCTAACAAAAGGTTCAAAAGGATTTTTCGCCTTTTGTTCAGTATTGTCTGCGTCTTCACACTTATGATTGTTTTTTCCTGAGTTGGAGCAAACTCTAGCTGATACACAGTTAGCTACACGGACTGATCGGTTGGCGAACATTTTATTTAAGAACTTGCTTTAGCAATCGGATTGACTTATCCCGCTACAGTACCAAAGACTATAATTTTTAAAGGCCTTACGCTTAGCAAACTAAATTAAATAAAGAATTTAAATCAATAAATCAAGGTTTAAATCAAAAACTCAATCCTAAAAGCGTATTTCATAAATTTTCACAAGTACGCATTCTGAAGACGATATTTCCTCCTCTTATTGAAGTTTCGGAGGTCTGGTTGTTGAGCCCTCTCTTCGTTTTTTAAAATTTGCCACTAGACCTTTAACATATTTTTCGGCGTGTTTTTTTAGCTGATATCTGTCGTGTATATTGCATACAACTTTTTCGCCTTTGCGTAACGAATGTATCGTGTTTCAGGATTTACAGTTTATTGATTATTGTTGGTGAAATTACAGTCATTGCTTTGTACATTTCATTTTCTATTACATCTAGTTCTATACTCATTGCTTTCTTCATTTAACTGCTGTTTTATAATCATAACGCATTTCATTTTCACATACTCTAGCTTCTTTGTCGACTTCACATGTGGTGCAGTTTCTACGTTATACATTATTTCACAATTTAGTTTCCCATTCTAAATTGTTCTCTACTTCTGCCATTTCCGTACTCTTACTCTTTTATATTCTTTCTCGTTTTCGTTCTATTTGCTGTACTAGCACATTTTTACTTTAAGTTATCCAAGTTTTCCTCTCTTTTGGCTTTTCTACCATCTACTTCTATTTTCTGTTCCAATTCTTTCAATCTTTTCCCCCTATAACTCCTCAGGCCTTTTATAACTTGTCATATTTCATTTTTTTAAATCCAATTCGTGATGGTTCTGTACAATTCAAACATTTCCATACGTCTTGTCTTTTAGCATATCGTCGCTGAATTTTGCTGCTTCTGCCTCTTTTAGTGAGCCTTCTATTTCTGTTCCTATATTCTCCTTGTTAATCATCCCATTTCTTTCCCGTCTCGGAGTCTCATGAAAAAGAAAAGATAAACTGGAACTGTTGCGTTCCTTTGTTGAAAAGTTCTTGGAGCCAACAGGTTGAATACTAAGTTGTGTTCCCTAGGAAACGTTGAAAATCCAACGCTCGAATTTAGCTGCTCTCTAAATCATTTTGTTGCTTAACGATGCTATCAATTGTCAGCATCACATCAGTGTCGCCGCTATGCCGGAATTAGCTGCTCTCGGGACGAGATGTTCGGGTCAAAGCGTCCTTGGGACGTAGCTCGCAGGTATCCACGGATCAAGGCAATTTTTAAAAAATATCCTTGCCCTCTTCTAATTTATTTATATTATCTTTTTTTTTTCGAGCCCCACGTTGGGCGCCATATGTAGCTTTTATAGTTGCTTGCGTGCAAGAGCGAAGAATGGTTTCAAGGTTCTATTTAGCGGGTAACAGTTTTACAAAATGTCATGGGCAAGGATTTTCTTTAAATATGGGCAAGGATTTTCTTTAAATAAAGTTCAAATTTCTACAATATTTCTTTTTTTAACCTTAATGAATGTTTTAAACAATAAATTCTTTATTAACAAGTTCTTGAAACTATTGTCCAAAACTACACAGATAATTCCTTTACGGTAAAGTTTTTCTAATTGTTACTCGGCCGAATATTCGATGCGCGTAATTCCCACGACAAACTATTATTTCTGTTTTTCTTAGGTGAACTTATATCTACGAAAACGATTACGCACCGTTTCCTTTACGTGCCATCGCTCGCGGATTATTCGTTCTTTCTATTCTTATTTCAGAATTATTTATGCGTTTCTATTGGCGACTCTTTATTACCAAGGATTACGCAGAAATACAATATAAGAGTATCATAAAATGAGCATGCACGACTCGCCGATTTCATGCAAACTAAGTCGATCTTGCTATTTTATTATAGCGGCAAATCAGTCGATGTCATCATAAAAGGGATGACGTTCCTAAGATCAGCTAGTAAGTCCTCAATGGAAATTGCCAATGATTAAAGTCGTTCTTCTGAAGTGGTTTTACACAAGAAAAGCTTCTTTCAATGGATACACCGGTTGAGGGAGTTGTTAGAGCCAGGGAGAAAGGTTTGCATGTTTTCTTCAAACACATCTAGATTTTTCTGCAATGAGTACAGCATTTCTTGGTGTAAAATCCTTATAGGTTAAATGACCTGTGTAAAACAAGCACAGTTCATTTTTAAGGCGTTGCGTCTTGCTCAGTAATTGAGGGTAACACTGGCAGAGAGTGCTTGAAGGAAAGTTGACAGAATGATTTTGAAATTTTGACTAGTCCACAAAACACAGGAACTGGATTTCTTACAGTCTTAAATCAATTGCTTATTTGCATAGATGCGTTGTCAAAAATGTTACAGTAAAGGAGCTTATAGTTATGAAAAGCATCAACTGATTCTCTTGCAGTACTCAAGATTGCTGAGCAGTGATACTTTGTTAAACAGGTTCATTGCATCTCCTTTTTAAGTCACTGGCATTTTTAATTTTTGTCGCACAGTAGTTAATGTCGAGTGATATTTTCCTGTAGGATATCAAATAAAATGTCTGAAAATATCATCAAATACAACTACCAGAATGGTAAATTGAAAATTTTTTATTTTGTTAAGAAACCCTTTGCTAGATGCGATTGTTGTGTTATCTGAATCTACAAAAATTGATTAGGACTTCAAACATACGTTTCAGCTTTCCCAAATTTTGAACCATTACATGGATGACCTGCGAGTTGGAACTCCACATTGTCTCAGTTAATGTTAGTATTCTTATGTTCAAGATGGAATCCAACATATACTACTGTTTTGCCAAACAATAAAAAATTATGGTATACCACTAACATTCACAAAAAATATGCAACACTTAGAAACGGCTCTACAGCTTTGTTTTAAAATCAAATTTAAACAGTGAACCAAATAATGTACAAAAACTGCATTAGTAGCATTATCCTTGATCAAATTATGTAAGCTTTCACGGCCGGTGTCATTAAATAGAAAATGATTATCTGAGCTTGTGGGCCATGATCAAGTGGAAAATCTCCTTCCAGATATTTACCACTAGATCACGGCCAACAAGCCTAGATAATAATTTTATATTTAGCATTATTCTTGTTTTTGTTTGTTTTGAAGTCAATTCAAATGTCCAGATATAACGCTCCTCGTAGCATTGTGCAACTAATTTATGAAATTCAAGGATACCATGCAGCAAAAGGAACAATACTTCTGTGGACCTGTCAGCACCCACATCACGAAATCCCAAAAGTCGTTCAACCCATTTACTCTCTGTATTCACATTATCTTATGACGATATAGCACTGAGAGTGTTGACAAATATCTGTAATGTCAACTTCAACAGAAAAAAAGAAATCTGACACATTAGTTTCATTTTTAATTAGGCCCTGCAAGTATTCTGAAATACATCCAATCAAGTCTGAGGTTATTTTGAGTAACCTTTTTACACTCACCTTCACTTAAATTGTGTTAAAAATAGAAAATGTTTTCAAGACTGTTCGGTCCCACCATCAGCCGTTGATGACTGACGCTATCATCTTTTTCCCTCTCTCTGCTGCTATCTGGTGTTAGGGGTGCAGAGCTATAACACTTCATTTAAAGCTGGGATTTCGAAGATAATCACTTTATTGTTGTTTCTGATTCTGTACATTTTCCCCAAATGTTTGGTTCTATTGGTGAATTTAGAGATTTGAACAGTTTTATATTGAGGTCAATGTGTGGTTTTCATTTCAAAAGTGGTGTGCCACAGCGGACTTCTCCTTTTGTTTTAATTTTATGTTCTTCTGGTGTTCCTTTAGTCCGATATCCAAATTTCTTTTAGTTTTTCCTATATAGCTTTTTTGCAACTATTGCAGTTGATTTGGTAAATTCCAGATTTTAGATTGTAAGGGATGGTATTGTTAAGTGGCTTGTTCAGGAGCTTTTTAAAACTATTTGTTTTGTGGTGCCAGTTTTATGTTCCGTTTTTTGAAGATTCTTTCTAATTTCCTGAAGGCCCAGGGACGGTAGGTGAATTTTCTAAATTTCCAATTGTTATTTGTGAGTGGTGTAACGTAGTGGTTTGCAAAATTATCTTGAGGTTTTTCTGCATTTTTTGACATGTTCCTAATACTGGCTGGGTTGAATCCATTTAGTACTGCTGTTTCTTGTATATGATATTCTTTCAGATATTCCTCTTTACTTAAAGGAACATTATATAACTGGTGAATTAAGCTAAATGCTGCTAGTTGGTGTGAAATTGGATTGTAACTAGTTTTCTTAATGTTGTTGTTGTTGTTGTTAGCTAATGCTGGATTTCTGACAATGAAGTCATTAATCCTCTTGCTCTCCAATATTTTTCACTGATGGATGGGGCACTAGAAGTGGCCGGGCATATTTGAAGGTGGTCTCGATCCATTTCCTCTTGCAGATCACATAGAGGACAGAGTGGTGAAGAATATATCCCAATTCTAGTTTTCTTAATGTAATTATCCACATATGTAGGCTTTCTATATATTCCAAATTTTATACCATCTCTAGTAATTTTGAGGTCCAGAAAAGGCAATGCGTTGATGTTTTCTATTTCAATTGCAAACTTCATATGGTTGTGCTGTAGGTTTAGTAATTTTGGAGAGTCTTCTTTTTGTTTCTGGGGGATTATTATTCAACAGACAGCATATGGGAAATAACAGTTTCTTGTAAGATCATGAGAATCACTTAATATATCATATTTGGAAAACCTCCACCATAACACCAGAGATTTCTGGCATCATTATATGATTTACACAAAACCTTGATTCACCACCTGGAGACTAAACAGCTCAAGTGGTTGATGAAAGTGAAAATGCACTGAAGAAAGGGAATACAGTTTTGTCAGCAAAAACAGCTATGGCTAAAAAATTTTGGGACTCCCAGGGAATTGTTGATTCACTGTTTGGAGAAGGGTAAAACAACGAGTTGCTGCTATTATGCTATTTTACTAGTTTGTAAAGTAGAGGAGTTGAAGCAAAAGGGTGCTCCTTCACTAGGATTAAGAACTGCCGAAAATGTGTAAGGTGACTTTGAATTAGTTTCCCACCCATAGTCTGATATTTTTCTTTTTCCCAACCTCAAAACCTGGGGGGAAGACATTTTCATTAAATGAGCATGTTTTTTGTGCTGTAAATGATACTATGCACAGTTAGACTGTGAGGGAATAATACATAATCTGAGGGGATAAAACAAAAATGGAATCTTGTTGGATCAAGTGTATTGAGGTCAGTGTTTGAAATAAAATGTTGGTATTCCAAGTCTTTTTACCCTCATCAATCTGCTCTTGTGTAACTTTATATTATTATACATCTTATTTTTAAAAACACAGAAATGTGCTGTTCATTATGAAGCTTTTTTTACACATTAGCAATTGAATTAGGCTTTCCTTCAGTCTTCTTTTTTTTAAATTATGTTTTCCTTAATTTCAAATAAAGCTTTGATACATAATAAAAAAAAAGAGCAAAATTCACCATAATATATTGACATTTAAGATTACAGATGCAGAAAGCAAATAAAAAAACAAACAAGCTGACAATTTTTCAGAGTGCAGCTCCATAAGTACAACATAAGTACAACTTAAGTTTGTTACACCTAATAATACAGTTGCTCAAGTCCGGCAAACCTGAAGCATCAGGGCTGAGGAGTTACTCGAATGTAAGGCTTCCCTGATGGAACTTTGGTTACAGAAAACCCTTTATGAAACAATGCTGCTGCTTCTTCCTCTTTTAAAGTTGGCAGCACCATGCAGTCTCCTCCATGCTGAAATTAGGTTTGTTTAAATATGATTAAAATGAAGAGTAATTCTTGTATTCTAAATCAGGGTTGCAAAGCACGTCACTGGAAGTGTGAATTTACCATCCCTCTTGGCCCCACTACTGTCTTTCAACAACCACGTAAGAGCAGCTAAACCAGTTCTTCCTGGCTATAGTCGCATATCAGTGTAAAAGAGAACAGTGGTGGCTGCACATGCGGCATGAGTGAACGATGAAGGTTTAATCAGGTCTGGGAGAACATTATTCATTTTTGCTTGCCATAGATAAAATTACTGATATTAAAGCTCTATTTATACCAGGTGCGTCAGCCGCTCCTTATTTTTTTGGAAGGTAGCCCACCCATCCAACGGCATGTGCACCTTAGTCCAGTTTTGCACTTACTAAAATGTATTGCTTAACGTTCTTAAAGAGAGGAATGTGCAAAGTTGAGAGCAACAGTGGTTTAAGGGACAGAACGCCCTCGCTAAAGTACACCTCAAAAACATACGACTCGTTTACTGAGAGCAAATTCCGGTTTACAGCCAATTTTACAAACTTTTTATTAGAGTATACATAGCAACGTAATTCAGTAAATGCCTCGGAAAAATTGGACCTATCATATGGGTACACTAACAAAGAAAATGGTGGATTCCTGTACTTAGAGCAGGGGTTGGCTGCCAAATATTACGAAAAATTTAGAGACACGTCTCATCCATCATGGACTGTACAGTCAAAACGGACATATTATTAAATAACAGTTTATTTACATTTTTGCGTGAACTACGCCTCGTGCATTTCAATTAATATGCATAACATCTTTTACCATTTAAGTAATAATATTTAAATGCTCAGCAAATGATTAAATCTGTCTTAAAAGGCTAAATCGAGCCCGAAAACTTGCGAGGTGGCAATGCCAGGCACGCAAGTCCTACTATTGAACGCGTTAGGCGCTTTCAGTTAGGTCTCGAAATAGCTGAATAGGATTGTGACGGTTCCTCTGCGCTAAGCCCCAATGTCGTAGGTTCGAGTCTCAGTAGTGTATATACTTTTTTTTTATGTTCATCAAAACTTGGAAACCGAATTCACAATAATCTAATTATAAAGTCCCTGAGCGTTTAGGACATTATAATTTAAATCGTTTTTGGTTGTCTGCATTTTGTTATTGAACAGGTGTAATGACTTCTGCATCATTGGACTGGCATGATGTATTGTGTTGTGAATGCCGACCCCTGCGTTCTCCACACGTATGCTGTCGCACAATATTTTGTGCCAGTCTTTCATTATGTATTTGACAGACGAGTACGTATATATGCTTTTGATCTATGGAGAAGTAAGAACAAATACACTGGAGAAAATATCTCGGGAGAGATATCCGAATAGGCAACAACCAACAGCAAACAGCTTCCGGAATGTTGAAAGGCATCTGTGTATAACAGCAAGCATCACTTGCAAGAATGCCTCCTCATAGACACGCACCAGCAACATCGGATGTTAATGCAAAAGCAGTTTTGAATGGCACCCAGAACAATCCGCATACTAGTACATGGGTAGCTGCTCAGGAGGTGAACATCAGCCAGTCTTCTGTAGTGCAAATATTGAACACTAATAAGTTCCATTCTTATCGTTTGCACCTACACCAAGCACTTCACGGGAGAGATTTCGAAGCTGGAGTGATCTTTTGTGAATGGTCGCTGGAGAGAGTAGCAAGTGATGTGGGATTCGCATCCAGGATATTGTTTTCTGACGAATCAAGATTCCACAACAATGGAACTGGAAATCGTCACAATATGCGCTATTGGAGTGTTGATAGTCCTCACTGGGTATGGGAGGCAGCATTCTAAGAGCAGTGGGGTGTAAATGTCTGTTGTGGAATCTTGGGAGACCACCTAGTTGAACCATTATTCTTCGAGGGGAATGTAACAGGAGCACGCTACCTGGAATTCCTCTGTAGCTCACCCCTTATTATTAGGGAATGTGCCACTGCAGCAGCGAATGATGATGTGGTTTCAACACTATGACACTCCTCCGTATCGCTCGAGGATCGTCTGCAGTCATTTGAATGCTGCACATCCTGGTTATTGGATAGGAAGACAAGGACCAGTCCCCTGGCCTGCCAGATCACCTGATCTGACACCCCTTGACTTCTTTCTCTGGGGTTATTTAAAAGAATGCATTTATGCAGAGGAGCTGGACAATCCAGAAAACCTTCATCAGTGTATTACAGTGGCTTGTAGATCTGTTCAACCCTATGTATAAATGATCCTTATTTTAATTGCATCTATCTATAGGTACGCTTAAATAGCTACCTAATTGTAGTTCACCAGTAAAGAAACATCAAACAATGCCATTAAACATAAAGCAATAAAAATGAATATAATAACCGTTTTCAGAGTAATAATTTGTAAATTGTGAGGATTGCACGGTAAAAAAATTAGTACATGCAGGTGATTCGAACCATCTTCACAGCAGACGGATTACTTCGGAGTGTTGCGCTCGTTCCAATTGAGCTACCTAGTAACGTGTAAGGTAAACATTCCGTTTAAGATTTAATACTCGCTGGTTTGCAGAAGTGCAAACGTCAGCTGTCTAATTATGAATATATTAAAAGCTGATGTGATAACATCTATATTAGTACTAATTTCATCGAGTGTTAAACATTCATGTTAAATACACGGGTAGAACCTAGTAATGGGGTCGATGTTTTCATGTTGGAATATAAAATGCGGATTGCATAAAACTCGAGAATAAGGGGCAGCTGACTCACCTGGTATATGAGCTTTTGGTGGCCTAAGATGAACTGCAATTGGAATTCATTAACCTTCAAAGCAACACGTTTCGCAGTTCAGGAAAACTTGGTTTGGATTTGTACACATTACTTCCAAAAATGTTTCCCAAGCTGTGCCTTTTTACAAGTAAATTACTGGCTATGTTTGGTATTACTTATCAATGTGAACAACTGTTTAGTGTATTGACATTGAACAAGATCCTACTACGCATAAACATCTTCAATGTGTTGTATGTTTAAGTTCATCTAGTTTGCAGATGGACATTGAAATGCTAATATTTAAAAAGAAACCAGCAAGGATACCAATCGTGTAAATTACATACCGTTATGACTACACCACTATCTAATAAAATGTACATTGAAACAATTTCAATAAACTTTTTATATAAATTGTAATGCTTCTTTTTGAGAATACAGTATAGAAGCTTTTAAATGTCTTTAGTAGTATAAGGGAACTGCATAACTGTTGTGTAACAAAACAACACAAAGGTCAATTCTATAACATTGCTTTTGTCAACTTAAGGTTGACTAGAGCTATCACACCAGTAATGTGGTGAGAGCTGTTTGTCACACAATGCCAATATGAGCCATCTACGTACCATTTATATTCTCTAGTGTCATTAACCCTCTTTGTGCTTTCGTAACCTACTCATGAGTTCAGAAGTATTCATTTGATTATTTAGGAACAGACGTTTCACCCAAAACCCGAATGGCCACTGCTCCAGCATATGTCGCCTATTTGTTTACCTCCAAGACAGAAAGAGTACAGTAGGGGTAAAGCATTTCACACTTCCAGTGCTCATCTTGTTCTAAATTATATTGGGTACAACACTATGGCACATCACATTACTAAACAAAACTATAAAACTATGGCTAGTTCATAACCACCCGGTAATAAATGCGAGAACAGAAACAACAAAGGGAAGTAAGGCAGCACTCAACATTTTGGTTCACAACAGCCTGATAACAAGAGCAGGAAGGTATACTATTGATAAGAATATCTATATAAAATGGAGGTCAATATTGCTCATAGGATTTCATTCCTTTCTAACTGACCGATCTAGCATGTTATGCTCAGCAATGATGAGAAAACTTGGCCAGGTCTTCTTTTGCATTCCTGGGAAAGAAGCCTTCCCGTCGGTTGCGAGCGTTCGCTTTCGAGCACACGTATTTTAACTTTCTCACTCAGATTATTGTTACTGTTAGTGGCAGTTGTGAACCAGTTTTTAGTGATTCGAAATGTTCCATAAAAATAAAAATGCATGTAAAAATTTTAATAGTATCCACATTTTCAAAGTCTGTAAAGCATCCACGATTTTCTGCAGTACTTTTTAAGTATGATTTCCATTTATTAAGCTAGTCAATGAAAACTGATTGTTCTAACCCACACAAACCACCTGTAGGTAAACTTTGAAAGGTAGAATTAGAACTGAAAAATTCAATGCCACAGCTGGGATTTGAAATACAAATCTTCCACTCTACACACAGCTGCTCTTAACCGTTGAGGTACAGTAGCACTATACCAGAAGGGCTTAAATTCCCCAACTGATTTGCACTGTAGATCATAAGAGAATCTTAAATTCAAGACCAATACCCCAATGGCGACACAATTGTAAGTACTTAAGTACTGTCAATTAAGGTTTTTATATAATAGTTTCCATTTATCAGGCTAATCAATGAAAATTTATTTTTCTAACACACACAAACCATGTGTAGGCAAACTTTAAAAGACGTGAATTTGTGGCCATCATCAACATTCATTCCCATTTAGTTGTTTTGTAATCATGATACAATAGACAAGAGAACACATCTGGTCCAGCTGCCATTTTCAACTCAAGACATTTGGTTCGGATAATGCTGTCTTAGCATGAGTTGGTTATACAATATGAATAAATTACAATTTGTTAAAAATACAAGTGCCATATTTTAACAAAATTAACACTTTCAACAGTAATTATTGCATATGACACTTTATGTAACTATCAATCAAATTTTAACAGAAAGGAATGCTGAACATAATCATGAAAAAGATACATACCAACAAGGTCAAATAGACACATGTCTACTTCTTTCAATCTGAGTTCTTAATTACCCATTAAAAATAGCTTACCTTCCAATCCACAGGAGTTGCTACTTTTTTATTTTCTGTTAACTGAAGAGAATCTATTGCCCGGAGTATTTCGCTGAAATAAAAATTAAAAGTTGAACCTCTGATAAACAGACATTTTACAAAGGGTTAAAACTTATCCAATGGTGTAACATTCAGATTTAAAATGGACAGAATTTTAATAGTTAATACAACGTGAAGGGGGAAAAAAAATAAATGGTTCATTAGTATAAGAAATTAAGAAGGTTTGACACGTGTGGATGAGGATAAACTGGTAAAGAAGATACATGAAGGACTCCAGTGGGATGTAGGAGGGGAAGACCCTAATTAACAGGAAATCAGGAATAACATTAACAATGAAAGAAAGGAGATTAGAAGATGTATCCTGGGAACACAGAGAAGAGAGGAGAAAAATTATAGTTCCTAAATGAGTGCAAGAAGATGTCAAAGACACTAAAACTGAATGAATGAATGAATGAATGAATGAATGAATGAATCAATCAATCAATCAATCAATCAATGAATCAATCAATCAATACAACATTGCGCTCTACTTTCTGGAGCACATTTCTTCATTTAAAACTCTGATGTACTGTGCTCACTGACTTTCTCTACCCAAGTACAAACTATTCTTACAAATGCCTGTTCCTCTGTCTACAGTGTGTGCACAATGTCTGTATACCCCTGTACTAAATTTAAAACTATGTGACTAAATATGTTTTTTTGAGGTTGGCATATATTCATATTATTCTCCTGTCAGATGCCCGTTGTTGACCACTTTGATTGTTCGATTACTGTCCCTCTTATGACAACAAATCAACAAATCTTATGAACCAAACTAATTGATGCCGAGATATTGAAAAAGAATGGCTGATACCAGTGATTACACAATTGAGGAACGCTTAGTGTCCGCTGTTTGGGTTCATGAGCATGAAATTAATGGCAAATCAACGAAAAACGTCATGGACAATTTCGTTGCATGGTTTGTTGTTTGTTGTTTGTAGTGTTTAACGCCCGCTTTTACTACTACGGCACCGCAGGCGGTGACACTGATGATACATGGAATGAAGATGGAGCACCGGTGGAATGAGATGGCGGGGGAAACCGGAGTACCCGGAGAAAACCCGCCCTGACGCCGCTTCGTCCACCACGAATACCACATGCGGGTCCCTGGGATCGAACCCGGGCCGCCTAGGTGGTAGGCGAGCGCGCTAACCGCTCGGCCACGGCGCCGCCGTTGCATGGTTTGAGAAAGCAGCACCGACGAAGACAACGTTGTTAGCATGGGAATGGAAAACACTTTTAATGGGCAGCATTCGTGACGCGACGAGAAGTGGAAGACCATCCACCAGACTTGGACTTTGTGTTGATGTGGAAAAATTTATCCAACAATCTCTGGTTAAATCCTTATAGAAACGTGCGGCAGAGTTAGGGGTGCCGGAATCAACCATGACAAAACACATTAAAGTGGATCTGAAAATGAAGTGTTGGTGTCCATTGAATGTGAATGAATCATCAGAGGCTGATTTGGAGACACATGTTAATGCTTGTGGTCAGATGCTGCAACAATTCCATAGAATGTCTGAGAAGGCAAAAGTCATGTTCACAGACGATGCAATTGCATGCAAACTTTTAAACTAATTTTTCCTCACTTTAGTTTTTGCTACACTTTTATTCAAATAAACTTGCATCCACAAATTAGAGCCTGCCTCTGCAGTGTGATAACGTGCCTGCCTCACATACAAGAAGCCCTGAGTTCGAATCTCTGTTAGGGTTAGTTATCCAGATAAGGTTTTTTTTCCATGGTTTTCCCTTATCCTGAGTAGACGAATGTCTGGTAGCCTTAAGCTCTATGGGCCTCAGGCTCAGTTTTGCATAATTTCATTAATTCATTCTTCATCCGATATGACATCATGGAGGACGCTAATATAAAAAATCCACAAATTAAGTGCTAGAAGGCTGAAATTTGTACTGTATAGTCTATAAAAGAAGAACCCCTTCTAAGAAATAAATAAATAAATAAAACATTTATGCATGGGACACAGGATTAACTTAGTACTTTTTGAGATATAAAATAAAATGTGTGTAGTGATTGCAAAAGTTTTGGGAGTTTTTGCTATGGAATTAATATTTTTCCCCCCAAACGATATATTACAAAGACATCAGTTAGGTTTTTCTAAATAGGTTTAGGTTAAAAAAAAATAATAAAATTACTAAATAACCCTTTTTTAAAAAATAATTTTCAAAACAAAATTCATAATTGAGAAACTGACATGCAAAACTATGCTATGAGGGTAACTACGGGGTTCACAGCTTTTTGTTTTAGCTATTAGAAAAGTACATTTGAAAATATTATATCTCAGTTCTAACCATGGCTTTGACTGGCAATGTAGCTAACACATTAGCACGTGTAGGCAGTGTACGGGCTTCAGAAATTACTTCAGATAAAGTGGAGGACGTTCGGCTATATGACAGTGACTTTGATACTGACAGCCAGTTTTCAGATTTTGAGGATGGCGTCGAGGATATAGGTGGCAGTGAGGAAGTCAGTGGGGTAGTCAATATGACTCCGAAACAACTAGACATATCTTCACGAGCACAGCCTCTGGTGTACAACCCCAGGTTCAGCTGACTTCTGACAGTCAACCAATTGACATTTTCACAAAATATTTTACTGCTGACTTAGTGTCTCTCATTGTTACAGAAACAAATGCATATGCGAGTAAGGCGAAGGAAGACCTGACTTCCAAAGGCAATTTAGGGCCTAAGAGTAGAATTCAGAAGTGGACAGAAGTAACACTGAATGAGATTTACAGGCTAATTGGTCTAATTACGCTCAAGGGGTTATTCGTAAACCAACTTTAGACATGTACTGGTCTACAGATGACATGCTAGCTACTCCATTTTTTGGGAGATGCATGTCAAATAACAGGTTTACTTCCATTATGCAGTTCCTTCATTTCACCAGCACAGAAAATGTAAATGATAAACTACGCAAAATTAGGACGGTTTTGGAATATATTATTTCAAAATTCAAAGAAAATTACGTGCCTGGTGGTCACTTTTGACGAAAGTTTGATGCTTTGGAATTCCGCTTAGGTTGGAAGCAATACATCAAAACAAAGAGGGCCAGATTTGGCATAAAGAGTTTTGATCTTTGTGAAAGTAAAACAGGATATCCTAATAGCTGCATTTATACTGGTCAAGGAACTGATAATACCGGAGACAACGATTTGGGGTTATCTGCCTCCATAGTAATGCACCTGATGGAACCTATACTTGACCAGGGTATGACTGTATATTTAGATAATTGGTACAGCGCCCTAAATTATACATAGCCTTACACAAAAGGAAAACAAATGTAATTGGAACAGTACGTTCAAATCGTATTGGTTTGCTGAAGAATGTGAATACAAAGACTAAGAGGAGAAATGCAGGTGCATCAGCTCCCACCATTGACCTACATTACTTGGCAAGATAGGAGGGTGGTTGTGGCATTGTCCAATTGCAGCCCTAAGATTTTGATGATTGACACTGGAGAAGTAGATGCCCGCACCAAAATGTCAATTTTCAAGCCTGATGTTATTCAGGAATACAATATGCATATGGGTGGTATAGATCTAGTAGATAAGGTATTGCAATCATATCCCTCTTTACAAAAAACAGTTATATGGTATAAAAAGGTATATTTGCATCAGCTGGATATCAACATATACAATTGTTTAGTAATTTGGAGAACTCTAAACCCACACAAGACAATGACCTACCTGGACTTCCGCATAGCAATAGCTCATAGCCTAATTGAGTGTTATAACATTCGGAGGCCTCTTCATACAGGGGGTAAGAAATCTACAACCCCTGCACCCCTCAGACTTGAAGGAAAACACTTTCCTAAAAGGATACCACCGACTGCAAAATAGCTGCGTCCATTTTGAAGGTGTCTGGTGTGCCGCAAAAAAGGAGTTTGTAAAGAGACTTAACACGATATGCCGTGAATGTGATGTGCCCTTATGTATCTATCCTTTTTTTGAGATGTATCATTCAAAAATGAACCAGGTAAGATTTTATTTATTCTAGAATTTATTTAAACTTATTATAAAAGACAAAAATTAAAATAATTAGGGTTAAATAAGCATTAAACGCATGCATGCACAAGACGTCATATGATGTCCATATAAGTTCTCCTGCATTTTAAAATTGACGTCCTATGACGTCCATATCCACGAAAAGGTTAAGTACTTAACTGGTGGGCTTTTTGTTTTTATTATAGTTTACATATGTAAGGCCAATCAATCATAATTGATTGTTCTAACACACACAAACCATGTATACGCAAACTTTGAACAATAGAATCAGAATGAAAAAATTGGCTGCCATAGTACTTTTTGAGTACTTCACAAATGTCATCATTTTGAGTATATTGTTTCTTTCTCAGACTCAAGTTCCCTTTCAATTCAAATTTGTTTTTGAATTACAGAAAGCTTCCTTTACAACAGTCCACAATATTGTTATTGTTTTGGCCTCTTACAATTTGTTTAGAATAGTCTCCATTTTTAATGTTCGCTTTAAATTATTTCTTTGTTGCATGTTTTATATTTTTTAATTACTTCAAGGTGTGGGTTATTTACCCTGTGTTTCCCAACTCTCCATATTATCGACCTCATCAAACGTCAAGTTCAAAGGTCAGTCAACACGTGCTTAATCAAGCATGAAAGGTAAGACACACCAGTTGTGCGTATAAAATAGAACCGAGCACTTTGCAAGGGGAAGGGTTCAACTCCTGCAATGGCTGCACCAATACTACAGTGAAGTTCATCTGAACCATGTCTGACATTGAAACAACGCAGTCATTTTTGGTGAACCATGGTGTAATATCAAATTCTATCAATACCTGGTGGAATTCATGTTTAAGAGAGCATATCCAGGCCATTGCAACAGAATGCATGCATTCTTCAAAGCAGCTAGAAAACTCTACCCTCCGCACCACTTATAAACAGTAAGACTTTATATCAGTATAGTTGAAAATGTTTTCAATTTTAACAAAGGCAGCTCAACCCTTATTTTCAGAGAACAAAATGTAGCATATTCATGCTCATGCCGTACTTCTCTGCCAGCTCCTAACACAGTATCTTAAGCACTAACGTCAATTTATATACACACACAACCCGAGCAAAATTTCAATAATACCCTGACATCCCACTCATATAGACGCACTAACCTAACACGAGCAAAATTTCGATAACACAGGACCCTGTCACCCCGCTCATATTGACACACTAATCTAACCTAACAAGAGCAAAATTTTGATAATACAGGATCCTGCTCATATAGACACACTAATCTAACCTAACCTAGCACGAGCAGAATTTCGATAACATAGGACCCTGCCAGGCGTTCATAATCGATCGGCTATTAAATAAATAATAAACCAATAAATAAGCTCAACTGTTCACAATACCATTTCACAATGGTAAATTCATAAAATATCAGAAAAGTTAAGTAGAGCACAAAAGCCGTAAACATATTAAACCTACTCAATATTTTCTGTATAACATTCAAAAAATTGTAAATACCTTATGGCTTTTGGAACTCTAACGTCAAAATATTGGTAAGCAAAAAGGAGAACGATTTCGTTACTAACTCCTCAACATTACATACACACATATATTTTCTGTACATTCAAACAGAAATCTCCAGTGGCTTACACATCACTTTCTTCAGTAACTGCACAATAATGCCGACGTCTGAAACACGTGATGAGGTAGTCTCCAAATACAGATTTATGACTTTCTTCCACTACAACAGTTTCAGCGCCTTCCGCTATCCACAAAATCAAACTTTTTCTTTAAAAACATAGTGTTTATGCAATAATTTCATTGTAAATATATTAATAAATCATTTTAAAATATACTTGTTTATAAAGACTTATTTGCTAAATATCTACCACATAAGTAAAATAAAACTGCTGCATCATATGTACGGAATTTCCTCATAAATCAAAAACAAAGCTTGACCGCCAAATAAAACTTTCAAAATCGTAATCAGGAATAAAAACTCTATCCATTGCACTATATTTCATTCATTTTCTTGAGCGGCCAATTTTGTAAACAATTACCAAAGCCACTGATTTGTATGCACCATTTACATTTATTTTTAAAATGGGTTTTAGCTATTCAATTTTGGCACAAACAATAACATGGCTAGAAAAAAGAGATAAGAGTATACATGTGGTTATCAAAAAGATTAAAGGTATAGAGGAACAGTTGCAAAAATGTGTGGGAAAAATTGATCAAGAATTATTATTTATTTATGCCAACAAACTTACTGTTGGTGTTTTTAAACACACAAGCCGTGTGTGGGCAAAGTTTAAGAGGTAGAACTGGAACTTAAAAATTCAGTGCCACTGAATTTTTAAGTTCCAGTTCTACCTCTTAAATTGATCAAGAAGTTTGTGAGAAAATAAAAAATTTATTAGAAAAGAACATTGGGTATCAGTTGTGTAAAACTAAGAAATTTCTGCATGGTGAACATTTTGACTTAAGTTGTTTTGAAGGTTTTTCACCAGGGTATGCACCCATGACATCACCTGAAGTAGAGAGGAGTTTTTCAAAGTAAAGGAGTGTTCTTCAAGACAACCGACAATCCTTCAAGCCCAAGAACCTATGAATGACAATGAGTCTTTATTGCAATGTTGAATAAAGGTGTGCCTAAATATATACATTTTTCTAATTATAATAATTAATAAAAAATTATATACATTTTTTAAATGTTGAGCATTAAAATTACATAAAACTTATGGTCATTTTTAAAAATTTTAATGTCATTTTCCCCAAAATTTAAAGGCATTTAATTGGTCATTTTTCTATGATTTTTGGTCATCAACTTCGAGCCCTACTGATCAAACATGAGGTAAAGAATATGGGTAGGCACCTGGATAACAATTGCACATACATTTTGTTTAAACATGTTGGAGTGGAATGTAAATTTACATTATAAATTATGCTTTCCTAAAGGTTTAGCAACTACTAGTATCACATTCTTAAGTTCAATACGGCATAACGGTATTACTAACGCAAGAGGTGTTTCACACAAGAATAACATAACCTTTGGAATGTTCAATGCAGATAACCTAACCTCCAGCCATTAGCTGCCAGACTCAGAGCGAATGCTTCATACATACGTCTTACCGACAATATGAAAACTACATGTGTTCACCACTTGTGTAAGTGTTAGAAACAAACTACCTTACTTTGAAAGGTAGAACTGGAACTTAAAAAATTCAATGCCACAGCTGGGATTTGAATCACAGACCCTCTACTTACTAGGTAGGTGCTCTAACCATTAAGCTACTGTGGTTTACCGGGAGAAATACGAACTGGTTTGAGAACTCAATGTCATTCTGTCACAGTAGCTTAATGAGCTATGCATCAGTGATTCAAAGTCAAGGAATGGATTACCAAAGGTTGCAAGAGAGTTTACAATACATGATTATAGGGCTGACTACTATTTAGTGAGAAAAGCTCAGAAAGCATAAATAGAGAGATGCCATTTTGTATTTGATGTATGAAATAATGATAAAAGACAGAGATGTAACAATATTAAACGAATAGCTTCTGCAATTTGTTGCAATCATATTTGTAAAGAGTAAGATAATTTGTTATATAATTTTTTCACTACAGTAAAGTTGATTCTGATGAAAACTGAATTTTAATTGAAAATAAACTAGCCTTCACCAACTTTATCTGCAAACCCGTTAACAACCCAGAGATAAAGAAGTCATCTCTACCCACTTCTTGTAAGAAAACTGCCACAACCTTCTGAAACAACTGATGTTAGATTGCAAGAAAATTGCCATATAAGTAGATACTGTCTTCTACAGTTAATGGATCAATAAACTATTGAACATTCTAAATCGTAAGTAAATGCAAGAACATTATATGACTTTATTTAACAAGAGAAGCAGCAAAACGACAGCCTACATAGTTGGCTTACTAATTATTTTAGCACAAGTATGATTTCACTGCAAAACGACAGAGCCCATGTAGTTAGTGTATGTATTTATCTTATCACCCATAAGATAAAATGTGCTGCAACAAACAACTCAATGTACCACACCCTGATTTTGTTGACAAAACTATCTCATATTTTCTGCAAGTCAAAATGGAGGACAACCGCAATAGAAGTAACCTTTTCTCTAAAATGAACAAAATATTATCATCAGCATAAATTTCAGAAAATAAGAATAGTACAAAATAAAGTCATGGGCACATTACAAACATATTGAAGCAGGAATGTTGGCAACGTCCATCTATAATATATGTCTCAGAGTTGCATCACAGACTGATTTTTAACAGAAAAATAACCTGTCCTATTTTTAAGCACATAATTCACACTCAGGACATGGTGTGGGCCAAAAAGTAATGGGAAATATTTTTTTTTTTTTTTCGGACACCATGATTTCCTTTTATTCAAATTTAATTACAAGCTTTCAAAATAATCTCCTTCTGACATTACACACTTGTTCCAACGTTCTATCCACTTTTCAAAACACTCAGAGAAGCCCTTGTTTCACGTCCTGTTCAGTATACCCAAAATAACACTGTTTAGTTCTGCATCGCTTTGAAAATGGCACCCACAAAGATGTTTTTTCACTTGTGGAAACAGGTAGAAATCGCAGGGTGCTAGATCTGGCAAAAATCGTGGGTGGGGCATGATTTTGATACCTAGTTGAGTGATTGCCTCTGGTGTTGCTATGGCTCAATAAGCAAGGGTATTTTCTTGATAGAGGATCCATCCGTTGGCAGCAAGTTCTGGTATTTTGGCAGCTATTTTCCTCTTGAGTGATCCTTTAAGGATGTTACTGTAGTACTGAGCAGTTACTGTGGTCTGTTTAGGAACCACATGGTCATAAATTACCCCAATTTTGTCAAAAAACACAAGATGCATGACTTTCCTTGCATTTGGTTGCACCTTTGCTTTTTTTTTTACCTTGGGCTGTCGGGATGTTTCCATCGTGCACTTTGTTGTTTGGTTTCCAGATCATAGTGGTGAAACCAGCTCTCATCACAAGTTACAACCTGGTCCAGAAAGTTGGATTCCCTCCGACACCTTGTGATCCACTGCTGCCCGGTCATGACCCGATGACACATTTGTTCCTAAATTAAGAACAAATTAGAAACTAAAAACTTCACTTATCTCAGTATTATTTGCTGACCCTGGGTTTCAAGCTGTTTCTTTGAGAATGAGCTGGACACAGCTTGAAACCCAAGGTCAGCAAATAATACTGAGATAAGTGAAGTTTTTAGTTTCTAATTTGTTCTTACTTTAGAATCTTGTTGCTTCACTGTTAATAGCTTCAATTTTTCCTTATTTAACATTTGTTCCTGTTTAAGCACTCGTGGAATTCATTTTGCCGCCACTTTTCTGTAGCCCAAATCATTACAAATTATGTCTTCAACTGACCCATAGGAAATGTGCATAATGTCTGCTATATTCGCTATCGTTAATCGTCTGTCTTCTTGCAACAGGACAACAATTGTGTTGCAGTTCACCTCAGTTTTTGAAGTGGAGGGCTGTCCTGAACGTGGAGCAACTTCAAGATTTTTTTCACCATCTTGAAATTTTTTATGCCATTCAAAAACATGTGTTTTTGATAAAGATTGGTCTCCATATGCTTCCTGTATCATTTGCAGCACTTCAGTTCCAGATTTTTTTGGCAGAACAGAAAACCAAACTGCTGCTCGTTGTTCTAACTTGAAATCCATGTCCGGTCACTGAAACAAGTGCTTACACAATGGCTCTCTCAGACAAACTGAACAGCACACGGACAGTGTGGCACCTATCCCAGTGTCAGTCAAGGTTAGACCTCTCTGTTACCACAATTGGTGAATTTTGACGAGCGTGTGTTTAAACAGAAAAAAAAAATTCCGTTACTTTTTGATACACCCTCGTACATGTAGTTATAGATACACATACTTGAAAAGTGAAGGTGCTTAAATGGGACAGTGGGTGGTCCCAACAACTTTAACACCACTCTTATTGACTCAGGATAGCTTTGCACCTACCTAGGACTTGCTGACATTAAGTATTTCTGATGAAACAACATTTTTAGCAATACACAATCTTAACTAAAATGCAATCAGATTGATTATAAGTTCTTTGTCAAACAAAGATTCTAGTAATGAAGAGATTCTAGAATAGAAGTACAACACTTTCCAAGATAAAAGTATAATTCTGTACATACATCAATCATCAATAATTTATACAGGATTAGTTTTTATTCACTTGTGTCTGAGGACGACATATGTATGAAAAAATTAGGAGCAAACTGTATGATGAAAGTATTAATGGCAACAATCCACTGTTTATAGGTCCAAGATTCAACTTATAGTTTAAAAATCCATTAATGACACAATAGTGTAGTAAATCGGTCTTGCAACTCATTCCAGAGGCAAATGAACACTTTAGTTTTTTTTTTAATTATTTATTAACGTCCTTCAACCTAATGTCCTATCGGACGGTAAATGAATGAAATGGCTGAAATGATGCTCACATGAGCCCGAGGTCCATAGAACTTTAAGTTACCCAACATTCGTCTCTCGGGATAAGGGAAAACCTCGGGAAAAAAAACCTTACCCAGATAACTTACCCTAAGCGAGATTTGAATTTGCGACCTCTTGAACGTGAAGCAGACATGCTAACCATCACGCTACCGAGGCGGGTTGAACACTATAGTACCTCCAAAACCTAGAAATGCATTTTTGCAACCCAGTATGACCCTGTTCCATTTTGCTAATGACTACATAATGTGCAGATGAAAGTACACTAACTTTAGTTTCCTCCTGTATTTGAGTTTCCTTTAGTTTGATTACAAGCCATAATTGATGTATTCATTAATTTCATCTCATTCCACCCACTATGGAATCACACCCCACAAGGGATAAAGCGGACTCACTGTCTTACTCTCCCCAAAGTTTCCTTATAAACCTAGTCTTGCTCGACTGACTAGGGATGGTGGATTAATTCATATCCTCCCATTTATCAGTATTACTGAGGTCAAAGCAATACACTGATAGATGCTAAGATGCACCGCTCCCAAAACAAGTAGTAAAGAAAAGCCAAGCTCCCTTAACTACCAAAGAAATTCAGTTTTATATATGGATGCTCTTTACTACAATGGTTCTCAGGATTCCATTCTACATTAGGCATGAAAGACCTCTCAATTTGATCAGAAATCTCCTTATTATACTGGTTTCAGCGAAAGAATTGGTTGTGATGTAAGCAGAAGCATGTGTACCAATAGAATTAAAGTGTATGTTCATTGGCTGATGCCATGTATTACAAGGTACATCAGCTGCAAACTAGTTTGCTCAATACTAACAAAAACTACTGGATCTTCTCTGTATTATACAATAATGGTATGTTTACCATGTTATTGTACCACGTAGAACTGCAACAAAATTAATCTATTAATCAGAAAATGAGTGAAGAACATGTGCAGACTGCCTTCTGCTGCTCAGCTTTGGTAGCAGGAAGGTGAGTGTTTTTCTAGATTCTGTATTTTCTAGGCAAAACTTGGTAAATGAAGGCCACACAACTTCACATGAATGGGTAGACACCACCATAAAAAGACTGGTAAAGGAAGATGCCCTATAGTGCTATACATTGGAAGTGACAATGGCTTTTTATCGGGAGGTGAATTGGTCATGGAATCTAAGACTGGCGACTATCATGAAGAGATGACAGGTGAAG
Organism: Tenodera sinensis; assembly: GCA_030765045.1. Classification (NCBI taxonomy): domain Eukaryota; kingdom Metazoa; phylum Arthropoda; class Insecta; order Mantodea; family Mantidae; genus Tenodera; species Tenodera sinensis. The sequence continues at coordinate 87,884,504 of CM060961.1, read as the reverse complement.
TTTTCACAGCATGGTTTAAATGAATCATGCCCTTACTTGAACCTAACAGAGTAGTAATAATGGATAATGCATCTTACCATAGTGTAAAACTGGATCGCATTCCCAACAGATCATGATTAAAGCATGACATCACCTGAATGGAGGGAAAATGCTTATTATTTGACAAGATCATAGTTAAAGGTGAGCTAATACGCATTATCAGCAATGCAAAGAAGGGGAAAGTTTAAGATAGTTTGTTATAGACACCCTGACAAAAGAAGCAGGACATACGGTGCTGAGACTACCTCCATACCACTGTGTCTTAAATCGGATTGAACTGGAGTCATATTAAAGGTCATGCTGCACGGAACAAGACTTTTAAACTTGGTGACGTAAGGACATTGTTATTAGATGGCTTGCAGTTGGTAACAGCTCATATGTAGTGGGGCTTCATACATCATGTTGAGGGAAGGGGAGAAATTTTGGAAAGCGGATTCTCTTCATGATGTAATTGTTGATCGTCTCATTGTCAACCCAGGAGAATCTGATAGCAGTACAGAGGAAGATCATTCAGATAAAGGGAGAGGGGAACAGGACTCCGATCTAGATGGAACACAACCTCTTTCAGATTCAGATTAGGTATGTTAAAGCTTCTTTTCTATAGCAATATTATATTTATATTTACTATTATGTTTTTAGTTCGAAATACTACACATAATTGTTATCTAATCAGTAGTGTGCTTTAAACTATCACGTGAAGGATTGGTGGGTCGAAGACAGGCGATGATAGTTGCAGGCTCCACGTGGTTCCCTCTCTTAGCAACATGTGGTTACAAAAGTAGTGTCGTTACTGCTCCAATCAGAGCAAGAAAGCAGAGGGATAAATTTTTAGGCATTATTTATTCACGACCAATTCTTTCACTGAAACCAGTATAGGCTTGAAGTTTTTTTATGTGCTATAAATCTATGACATAGGACCACTGGCTTTACTTCCCTTCTGAAGGAGGCCATGCTAAGAATTTTTATGTCCAAAAAAGTCCACTACCCTTTGCCAGGTTTGAACTTGCAAGCTTGGAAATCAGAGGGCAATGTTACTCCTAGACCATGGAGGAGGATTCTCAACTACCAGGACATCTCTTTACCATGACAGACGTCTCCATGCATGTCCTGTACATGGCAGGGCTTTTTAATTGGTTCCCTCATCACTAAGAGGAACTGATACAAATGAAATCAGGGTGGCTCAAAATCTCAGGTGTGCCAAGCCCATTTCTATAAATGCAGGCCCTTGAAGAGAAAATTACAAATAGTTAAGAATGATCAGGAGGAATTCTAGAAGGAAAGGCATTTCAAGAAAAAGTAATATATAAGCTAAATACAAATAAGGTAAGGACAGTACAATAAAAAGTATGACAATTACCAATACACTAATAATCCACAGGTAAGCAACTTCAGCAAAACTAATATTTAGAGGAAATAAGTAAGAATTCTAGTTTATATCAAATTGCATACAATATCCAATTATGTATCTAAATGTTTTGCTGAACTAAACTGTCATCTTAAAAACACTTGGGTGTGCAAGTACCTGGTACACATTCCTGGGTTAATTCCAACACATGTACCCAACGCCCACACACCTTCCAACTTTTAAGAAAGCTTCATGAGCACCTTTTCTTTTCTTCCTCTCCATTTTGTTTTTATTTATTAATTTATCGTTTTATTTTTACTTACTCAAAATTGCGGCCTGTTGTGGCTGGATACAGCATTGAAAGCCGCAGCTTCTTATCAGGTCCAATAACAAATACTGCTCTGCATGTTAATGGTAAGCCATCACTGTTCTTCTCTTGAGGATCTAGCATGCCCAATTTAACTGCCAGTGCTCGATTCTCATCTGCAATTATTGGGAACGGGAAGCCTTCTCCATGATAGCCAGCATAACTTTTTATATCCTATATAACAAAATTTAATATTTGTACTTCTGTACAGTTGCATATGTTGTACAGATTATATCAGTCACTTAATCTTTCACTTCTAAGAAGTGAAGCTTACATTCAAATTTCTTCACAATTATTTACTAACATTAACTTTTATTTACCTATATGCAGATATGGTTTGTGTCACTGAACTATACCAACCTACCCACCCTATCTTACCATCCTACTCCATTTGATCTATGAGGGTAGTTCCATATATTCCTGGCCTAACCATTTTGTAGGTATCATAAACAAAAACTATATTTCACTTTGCAATATAGTCATCCATTATTACAACACATTTCTCACATCTTTGAAGTAACATTGCAATCCCTCCTCTAAAATTGTCAGAAGTCTTATCTGCAAAATGGGTATAAAGAGCATCCACCACTTCTTTGTCACACTTAAATTTCCCTCCTCGAAGGTCCTTCTTGAGCTTTGGGTAGAGGAAATATACTCATTGGGAGCTAGATTAGGGTGTATGGTTGTTCTCCTTGAAGTCACACTTCCTCAAAGCTTCCTTTGCAACAAGAGCTATGTGCACAGGCACATTATCATCAACAAAGTGCCCATCTCTACTCAGCCTTTCCTCACCTATTCTCTTTGATGGAAACATGTACTCCATGCAGTAGACCAGCATAGTGCTCCCTATTTACTGTGGTGTTCCTCTCTTTGAAGTCAATGAAGAGTATTCCTTCAGTCACAAAAGATGGTAGCCATGATTTTCTTGGTTGGCTGAGTGACCTTGGATTTTAGAGATGGTGATTTGCCAGGTTTACACCACTACATTGATTCTCTTTTGGACAAGGGATCATAGTTTCATCTCTTATGAGGCCAGATTGAAAAGTAATGCAGTCATTTTTTACAAAACAAGCTTAATCACAAATGAACTTTCATCTTTTACCTACTTTTTGACACAGTCACCAACTTTCTCAACACTTTTCTCCCATCATGGTACCAGTTTCAATATGCCCTGTTTATAGAAGCCTATTTCACTTCTGCATCTGTCATAGTGTTGGGTGGCCAGGAATTTCTTCATGGGACCAAGCAGATGAAAGTACAACGGTGCAAAGGTTTGGACTGTATGGTGGATGCTGGAGCACCTCCTAACCAAATTTGGCAATTTCCTGGCAAACAGCAGCAGCAACATGCGGGCAAGCATTGTCATGAAGTTTCACATCATCAGCATTCATGTTGTGGCATTTGTCAAGAAGGGCACAATGCAACTTCATCAAAGTTTTAATGTAGGCTGCAGCATTCACAGTTGTTCTATGTTCAGCAAAATCCATCAATAAAACACCATACATATCCCAGAGCACTGTCACAAGCGCTTTCACACTTTGAATTGTTTCTTTACTGGGGTACAAGCTTGTTTTCACTATAGAGACCTGCTTTGTTTTGGACGTGTAGTGGTATACCCACGACTCATCACCAGTGATGATTCCTTTCAGAAAGTCATGCCCCTTTACAGTGTGCTGCGTTAAGTGATCCAAGCTTGTCATCATTCGCTGGCCCTTGTGGTTGTCTGTCATGTTCTTAGGCACCCAGCGTGCACTAACTTTGCAAATTTCAACGTGTAATGAATATCATGCACTGCACCATAAGAAATTTTGAACTGCTGCAATAAGGTTTGCAGTTGCATACGCTAGTCGTTCAAAATTGCCATCTCAATGGCTGGCATTCTATTGGGTTGCAGCTCTTACTGGCCACCCGGAGCGTGACAAATCACTAAGGCTCACATGGCCCGCTGGAGACATTGCTGCAGCATCCCCATATGTTCCATACATGTCCCTGTGAATTTCACTCAGGTTATGCTCTTTGGCTCATAAAAATCTAACTATACCTCACTGCTCTTCATATGTGGGCAACAGTAACATACGTACCATCTTTGTTGCATAGTTCACACTTCTCTCGCTAGAGTCATATAAGAAAAAAAAATACTGTCTGTAGTGAAAACTAAACTATACTATATAAAATGTCAACATTCCAATACCAAAGCAAAAAAAAAAATTAATGTGTGTTACTTTCAATCTGCCCTCATATAACTAAAGTTTACAGAACTTCTCTCTCGTCACAGCAAAGCTCCAAAAATGCCTGACAACAGATGACACTGCTTTTTGACTGAGAAAGAAGCATAGGCACCCATTTTTGCACTAACCTTATACAAGTTTACATGCTCATGAATAATTCAAAGGACTGTTGTTTTAGAAATAGCCCACGTTGCTGCTATTTCTATAACTTTGAGCTGATACGTCTTCCATAATTTCTCCTTCCAAAAGAGCAATGTTTCCAGGAATGAGCACTTCCAATGACCAAACTACATGCTCTTCATCTTCAATGATTCTCGAACCATCCAAAAAAGTTTGGCCCATTCTTTCATGGTAGCATATGAGGGGGATGCTGCTCCATATACACAGTCCAATCACAGTTTAATTTCATTTGGTGTATGTCATTCTTTTGCGAAGAACATAACAACAGCTCCAAACTCAATTTTGGATATGTAAGGAGACATAGACATCTTCATGCAACTATATTTGAACAACTGACAACTGAAGACAGTGGAGCATAAGTTACAGTGGCAATTATTTACTCAACAGATAAGATAGGACACCACAATGGATTTTGTGCAGGTGATAATCTTATCGGCAAGGCCGGAAACTTATGGACATACCCTCATATCAATCAAATAGTCTCATAGGATAAATACTTACTGGAATCCAGTTGTTGTGGTTCTGAACTGAATCACATGATAAGGCAATCATTTTTACTTCCCGCTTTTCAAATTCATGAGCTAAATTTGCTGCTCTTGCAAGTTCTGTGGTGCACACTGGAGTAAAATCAGCAGGATGTGAAAACAAAATACCCCATCTAAAAAAAATGAAGACATACATGTATAATAATTTTTATTTGCTGACAATAAAAATAAACCCTTTTAGAATCTTCCAAAAATAATTAATTGAATTTCTTATTCTGCTTATAGTCAAAGGAACTGTTTAATTTCTCTTCCTAGGACTTCTCCATCAAACCTGTTACAAGACAGAATAAGAAGGCACAGAGTAAGGTAGTTTCATGGTAACATGTGAGGGTCACCCAGCAGAGTTCAAATCCTGCCAGGACTGTTCTCTCTGATTGAGATATTTATTCCAGGTTTTCCTCAGTTCCTCAAAGCTGGCAAGTGCTGAGGAGGTACTCAAAAGTTAGGCCTTGAATGTTTCCTCCCTAAATATAATTTAATTTCTTGTAATATCAATGCCCATTGCCTATGATGTATTAGTCAGAATGGACGATAAATACTGTTTGAAAAAAAGAGCATGGGGGGGGGGGGGGGGGGGGGGAGGAGGGCGGAGAAGGCAGAAAAAGAAAGCTTTACTGCTGAAGTTAGAACTTGTGAATTCTATAAAACAACTTGCAAACTTGCATAACGGCCAAATGCAAAAAGCTAAGTAAATGATGTATAAGCAAGTCAAACACAGGTGCACATTCCGCTAAAACAAATAAAATGTAACATGTGTTCTACTGCACCAGTAGTGTCTGTCAGTACCTCAGCCAGGGTCACTAGCAGGCCCAGTGAGCCACGGAGCTGTGTTAAAAACTGGCAATGAACTAAAACATGCTGCACCGTCAAAGGCGCATGACAATGAGGAAAGAGCGGTGCAGTGTCAGAAGATAAAAGGTGACCATGGCTAAAACAGAAGTGCCTGATACGCATTCTGGCTAAAATCACTTCCTCGCAACGAGAGGTGCATGAGGAAGTCCTCCAGGCGACAGGGAGAGGCTTCACCTCCCAAAGTTTGTTCCCAATCACCATTCCACCAGGAAAGGATGACACAATATAAAACTGTGCTAAAATCAACAGAGGAAACACAAGAGCTAAAATGCTTGGAAGCTAAAACAGCTACCTTAGCAGCAGCATCGACAGCTTTGTTTCCTTGCAGGCCCACGTGTCCAGGTACCCATACAAAGGAGACATAAGTGCCAGCACTTGCGAGGGTGTGAAGGCAGTCCTGGATACGCTGTACCAGTGGATGATAATTGTACAGTGTCCGTAGGCTCTGAAGGGCACTCAAAGAATCCAAACAAATAACCCAGTTATGTAACGCTTGCCGATGAATATATAAAAGTGCTTGGTAAATGCCAAAAAGCTCTACTATAAAAATCGAGCACTGCGGTAAAAGCTGAAGTCTAAAGCTCTGACGATCATGAATAAATGCACATCCTATTCCCCAATCGCTCTTTGAGCCACCAGTGTATATAAAACTACCAGATCCTAACTGCCTGAAGATCTAAAAAGGCAGAATGAAGAACTGAATCTGGCATCGATGACTTGCATGGACAGAAAAACCCAGATTAACCTGTATCTTGGAGTGGAGCCATGGGGGAAATTGTGTTACACCTTTGAGAAGTGTTGCTGGTAAATCTACATCCAACAGCCGAAGCACACAGTGAAACCAAACATCAGGAGGAAGGAGGGCCAGGGAGCTCAATGAGTATTGACGGTCCAGAGAATCATTAACAAACAAAATAAATGATGGATGTTCCGGCAAACTTGAAAGGCTGCAGGTATAGCTAGAAAGAAGAACATTGTGCTGATAAGAAAGTGGAGGTTTGGCAGCTTCTGCACACAGGCTGATAACTGGACTCGGGAAAGTGCCAATACTCAACCGGATACCACGGTGATATATAGGATCAAGATGTTTCAAAATCGAAGGGCGACCCAACAAATACACAATATAACCGTAGTCAAGTTTAGATCAGGCCAAAGAGTGATACAACCTTAAAAGAACGGTCCGATTAGCTCCTCATGATGTGCCATTTAAAACACATAAAACACTGAGAGAACGGTCACACCTGGCCTTCAAATAAGAGATATGAGAGGCTCAGCTAAGGTTCCTGTTAAAGACCAATCCCAAAAATTCTGGTTCTCCCAAAAGGGAGAACATCTGGACAAAGGTGAAAAGAAGGTGGAAGAAATGCCTTCTGGCGCCAGAAGTTAGCACAGATGGTTTTCTCAGTGGAGAACTTAAAGGTATTTTCGACACTCCATATGAAGAGACAGTCAGGACAGAGTTGGAGGTGCTATTCTAAGAGATGAGTCTGCCAAGAACTACAATTAATGGCAAAATCATCCACAAAAAGGGAAGATGAAACACCAGTAGGAACACACTCCGCAATGGGACTGATTGCAATGGCAAATAGAGTGAACTTGAGTACCAAGCCCAGCAGTATTCAGTTCTCTTGAATAAAAACCGAGCTCACCTGTACCCGAAAGACTATCCTGCATAAATTCTGGAATAAAAAGTGGAAGTTGACCACAAATGCCCCATTTATGGAGGGTACAAAGAATTCCATACCTCCAGCAAGTGTCATACACCTTCTCCAAGTCAAAAAATACAGCAACTGTTTGACTTTTCCTCAAAAAAAAAACCATCCATGATGTGTGTGGATGATACTGAGTGGTTGACCATTCAACAAAACCAACGAAAACTGCACTGAACATGAAACAGCAGATGTAGAGATTCAAGCCTCCAAGTCAATGGCCTGTTGATCATGAACTCTATCACCTTGCAGATGACACTGGAAACGGAGATTGGACAATAACTGGAAGGCGATCCTTCCCAGGTTTTAAAATAGGATTGGTGGTGGCTTTGCACCAAGCAGATGGAAAATTAGAGGTGCACCAGATATAGCTATACACCTGCAAGAGGAAGTTTTCCAGTCAGAAACAGGTGTTGCAGCATGGAAATGTGAATACCATCTGGCCCAGGTGCAGAGTCTCAAAGAGGTCACGGTCCACTCCTGCTCTGGCATGGTGAAAAAGGCGTTATAGCACTTGCGGCTGGATGAATGGAAGGAAAGTCCATGCAACTCAACCCAGTTCTTGATGGGCAAAAAGTCCTGGTTGTAACATAATGAGCTGGAACACCAGCAAAAGCACTACCAGAGCTTCAACAACGGCTCTAGGGCAAACCATGGTGCCATTGTTACTCCGAAGACCAGGCACTGGAACACACTTTGCTGGCCACAAGGCGAAGCTTGTCCCAAATGACAATGATGGTGTAAAGTGATTAAAGGACTCCACAAAGCAGAGCCAGGATGTCCTCTTACTGGGACGAGCATTGGCACGTAAGCACTTGAAGGTGACCAGATTATCAAGTGTAGGGCTGTGCCGAAATACCCGTAGCGCAGCCCTCCGTAAACAAATTGCCACCTGACATTCGTCAGTGCACCAAGGGACAGATAAACGCATCAGTTGTGCAGATGACCAAGGAATAGCTTGTTTGGCAGCGGAAATTATCATGGAAGGTGATCCACCAACTGGTCATCATCTCCAAATGGAATCTCATCAAAAACAGCTAAGGTAGTGTTAAGGTTCCAGCTTGTACTGCGAATATGCCAGCAGGATACACGTGATGATACGTAACATGAGTGCAGGCTGATGAGGCAAGGAAAATGATTGATGGAGATGTCAGAGACAACGTTCTACTCAAGACAGGATGCACAGTGTGCCGAGCAAACAGACAGGTGAAGGTGAGAGAGAATACCAGTAGAATCTGTAGGTTCACCAGTATTAAGAACTATAAACTGTTCTTGAGCAAAAAACTCTACAAGGTATGTCCCCCTTATGCAAGCCCGAGATGATCCCCAATGGGGGTCTGTAGCAGATTCACTGCTCCTTTTCTGGTCGACCTCTTGGCTTGAAGTAATCTCGTCGATGCAGCTGAGGAGGTGTCAATTTCTCAGGGTCTCAGCCTCAACGAGAGATGTTGGTCTTTGGGAGAGGAGTGGTGTGTTGGACGGTGATGAGAAGGAATGGGTTTTATACGGGGTTCCTCGGAAGAAAAACACAAGATGCACTTCCCCTATTGGCACTTCGAGTTACAGGAAACTCTGCAAGTTCTATCTTCCACCCGTTAACTATATTATGATCACCTACTGTGCCGAATGAATCCCAATTCCAATATACATAATATACAATCACTGGACGTGTAGCGACTCAGTAACACTTGACAAGACACTTCCTAATAACATGGCATCTATTCCGTGACCCGTAGACACAACCTTCCCTTGCACCTGGTAGCACAGAACTGTCGAGTTTCTCACCAACGCTTTTCTCCTGATTGGCTATTCTTATTGGGCTTTGATGTTCATTTGTTTTCTCTTTAAACCTTTAAATTTTAGCAACGGTTTGAAAATTCGTTTGGAGACTCGCGGTACTTTAGGAAGGCATCAATAATAATAGAATCCCAAAGTTTTATTGCCTCACGCCAAAATTGTACCAACGGCTGCATGAATTATTTTGTTTTCTTGGCGGGAAACTTGCAGATTTCCCTGCGTAACCGTGCCTGTGTTTATTTATTAACTTTTATGAAACTTATAACATAAATATAATTCTACAATTAGTTTGATATAATTTTCAAGGAAATTGCGACCAAAACATGGATAATTAATTAACTATTTCCTTAATTATGACAAATTAAAGTTCCATTTCTGGACACCCATTGTAAGGCGGAAATACCGCTACAGGTCATAGACATTAAAGTCTCCCAACAAATCATAGGGTGCTGGGACACACGATTAGAGAGGTTCCCAATGGCAAAGGCTGAACAAGTGGCAGATACACAGAACAGAGTGTGAAGGATAAACCAGGGAAACTAAGGGTGACAGCAAGGAGATCGAATTGCACTGGGAGGAAACTAGGAAAGGCAAACGTGTCCTGCTGGCAAATTTTGGTCTCCTGCAAGCAAAAAATCCTGGGTGACAGTGATTAAGTGAGCAGTTCCTGTTCGGCCTTATGTGTTCGCACACCACATGTATTCCACTGCAGAATGGACATCCTGAAGTGGTTGGGAGAAGCTGTTGCCCATGTTGACTTGACCAGCAGCAGCAGTGGTTTCAACTTGCCCTTTTGGTTACGCATATGGCTTGGTTATGTTTATGGTGCAGATGGTTCAAGCTCCATAGGCTCCCTAGAGGTATGAGGGTCAGTGTCATCAGATATCGAAGACAGAGCAACATAACAGTTGCCCATTGATATGGGTGGAGGAGAATCCGCTTCATGCAACTGCGACTCCTGGCATCTGGAGAGCGGGATCACCTAGGGATGAAGGAGAAGTGGCTGTGAAGGCACACTTTCCACTGGAAGAGGTCGTAGGTTCTTTAAGAAAATCTGTATGCTTTGGTTGAACTTTGAACTTCCGAGTGTTGCTAGTAGGAGGAAGCAGCGTGGAGCTGGCGGAATCAGAAGCTGGTAATGTAGTACAAGGCAGAGCAACGGTTGTGGTGGCAACAGAAGAAGTTTGAGTGCTCATGTCCCACTTTGGCACTGAGGTGGAAAGTACTGAACTAAATGTGCCAAACTTCAGGGGAGAAGGCTGGGGAGCAAGGTGACATTTGCGGGCTTCGAAGAAAGAAAGCCTCTCCTTCACCCACAGCTCTTGAATGACCTTTTTGTCCTGGTAACGAGGACAGTCGCTCACTCGATGTGCAACTCGACAGTTTACACAGCTAGGAGCAGATGGACAAGCTCCATTGTGAGCATCCTTACCACAGCTCACACACATAGCAATCGAGGCCTTACAGGATCTGTCTTAGTGTGCCCATAGTGTTGACACTGAAAGGAATGCATAAGGCGTGGGATATACAGGCAAACCGGGATAACCTCATATCTTGCCTTGATCTTCTGAGGCAGGTCAAGTTGACTGAAAGTTAGAAATAGCATGCGGGTTGACACCTGGATTCTGTCATGCTTTGCTCACACACGGTAAACCTCCATGATGCCCTGGTCAGACAAGTAACCCTGTTTCTCCTTCTCCGGCATACCATCCAACAGGGAGATGATGATGCCCTTGGAGGAGTTTGGTCTTCAATAACTTATCAAATTGTGTAGATGTGTAGGTTTCAACAAGAAGGGATCCTGATCTCAAAAAGATACACGATTTAACAGGTCTGGCTATTTTATCAAGACCCAATTGCATAACAAAAGGATTCACCTTTATAAAGACTGAACCTCTTCCACTCTCTGAATTACTAGGTATCAAGCATAGGACCCTATTGTATCTCCTTTCATTCCTAAATGTGGCATTTGCGTTTTGGTGTGTTATGTGCCATAAAAAATATGATAAATTTCATCCCCCAGTGCTCGGCACCAACCATGGAACCTAATAAAGGGTCATCCAACTGGGATGGCAATAGCGAGTCTGCTGTCCCACTCACCCTGGAGTTCAGTGCAATACCTAGTCCTGGCTGATTGACCAGGGGTGGATTAGCCCCTAGCCTCCCGTTAGGTGAAGCAGAGACCAAGTGGTGTATTGGAAATGTGCACCCTCCTCGAATTTAGAAAAAAACTGGACCAGGCTCAGATACGTATGCCTCAATCAACCAGAACAATCCTTTCCACCGACACAGGTCTCCATGCACGGCCTACACATGGGTGAACATTTTGACTGACTCCTTCACCACGAAGAGGAGCCCACTCCGAGGGAGTTAGTTGGCTTGGGACACCATCAGGTGCGCCATACCTACCATAGATGGCCCCTGGGGTGGGGGGTCAACTGCTTGTGGTGCTGTACGTAGTCAGAAGGAGCGTCAAACGCTACTTTCATTTTTGTCCAAGTACTCTTTAAACTGCAATAACTTCTTCATGAATAGACATAGAGGATGCATATTTTTACTTTCTCTACTGGTAAGTAGGAGAAGTATTGTATTCCACCCAAAAATTCGATGTCGAGATTTCACCAGAAATATAGGTTTTGAGACCCCCTGAATCCAAAAAAAGCATTTTTAGAAAAAGGTCTGTGTGTGTGTCTGTGTGTCAGTCTGTGGACAGCATAACTCAAAAACGAAAAGTCGGTTAAAAACCAAAGTTGGTATTCAAGTTTAATGTCTTTCAAGGATGCGACACGAACATTTTGAAGAAAATAACCCCACCCTAAACTACCCTTTACATGGAAAATTTTTCGAAAATTTTGATTTTCTTGAAAATGACTAACGATTTTGATTAACATATCATATGTTTGAGATATTTTGATGACAAATGAAATGTATATCTTGAATTTTCTGGCTATAGCCCCTGTAGTCGCATTTACTCTGGACGACTTTTGCATAACTGGTAAACCGTTAGAGATAGACCAAATTATACTGTACAAAAAATGTAGATCTTACTAAAATACACAATTTATGTCTCAAATTTTCTTGTAGGGTGAACCATTTCGGAGATACTCATTGTTATTTGAATCAGTTTCGGAAAACTTGGAACTTTCTTGAAATGGGTCATCGTTCATTTTTTTATATGTTAAGTGTGCAAAGACAACAGAATCTCAAACATTTGACTATCGCACAAAGCCTACTGTATTCTAACATTCCCCTTGCACCTACAAGGAAATAAGCAATAAGATAATTTGTACAAATGTTTATCTCAACTAACAAGAAAAAAGATATAGGAATAAGAGTTTGTAAGAATGGTTACTACAAGAGTAGAGAAAGTCATGTGAGTGCAGCACATCAGATTTTTTTAGAAGTACTTGTGTTGAGTAGTCAAAAGCTTTCATGGCCAGAGTTAGAATTGAAGCTAGAGATTTCTTCCAGGCTTAAAAGCTGTGGTCTGCTGCAGTTTAGAGGTCCAGACATTTCCTCCACACCTGCGGTGGACATCATCAGTGGTGTAGTCTGAGTCTTCTCGGTAAAGGTTCAGTTCTTCGCCGAAAAGATTCAGACCACGCCACCGATGATGTCCACAGCTTGTGTGGACGAAACGTCTGGACCTCTGAACTCCAGCAGACCACGGCTTTCAAGCCCGGAAAAAATCTCTAGCTTTAGTACTTGAGTTATTACACAGTACAAACAAAACACCAAAACAATTTGCAAAATCATCCTTTATACAGCAATTAAAACATAAGCAACTTTACTTTAACTGCATGTAAAATATTGGTTTTAAATTAGTTTTTCACAAAATCATATAAAAGAAAATAGCAGGCTAGTATTTATAAGATTAGTGAAATGTATTAGGGATAAAGTATGCTCCTTAGAAAAAATTAACCTAACAAATTACACTAATACAAGTATTTTTCCTCTGGTATTGTCATTTTTGTGGAAATTTGAATATCAGAAGAATGACTTATTGCTATAAAACAAGACTATAAATAAATATAACACATGTAAATAATTTGTGCTCTTTCAACCTGGTATAGCATATGGTACAATAATCAACTTAACAATTAATATTTTGTGTCCAAGTAAACAACTAATCCAATTAGATGTTGTATACTTCATGAATAATCTGCTTACAATGATCAACAATGGTTCATGGCATAAACCAATCAGTACTGTAATCTGCGCCAATTGAGAAAAGGATTGACATTCCGCAGAGAGAGAGAGAGAAGAAACATTGCCACTTATCGCAACCACATGGAGAGCACATCAGGACTATGTGTACCCAAGAGGTTGGACCGCACTTGGAATGTAGAGAAGGCATTACTTATATTCGTATTCAAAGACAATAGTAAAATAGTGAATCTACATGCAAAGGATAGAACATGCAAGTATATATCAGTGTAAGATTTACATTAACAAGAGACATACCTGTGAAATATTGATGTTTATTCTAATGTAAAAATGCTGCTGGTATCCGAATCACTTGCATCATTGCTGTTGTTGCTGGAATTCCCCCATGGATATGACAAGCCTTTCTATCCTTTCTTCCAAAACTCCTTCATATCCCCATTCTGCACTTGTTACGCTCCTTGTATGGGTGACCATTTTTACTTTATCTACTATATATAGTAATACTTTCTAGTAAGTAGAGGAAGTATTCTATTCCACCCAAAAAGTGTGTGTGTGTGTGTGTGTGTGTGTGTGTGTGTGTGTGTGTGTGTGTGTGTGTGTGTGTGTGTGTGTGTGTGTGTGTGTGTGTGTGTGTGTGTGTGTGTGTGTGTGTGTGTGTGTGTGTGTGTGTGTGTGTGTGTGTGTGTGTGTGTGTGTGTGTGTGTGTGTGTGTGTGTGTGTGTGTGTGTGTGTGTGTGTGTGTGTGTGTGTGTGTGTGTGTGTGTGTGTGTGTGTGTGTGTGTGTGTGTGTGTGTGTGTGTGTGTGTGTGTGTGTGTGTGTGTGTGTGTGTGTGTGTGTGTGTGTGTGTGTGTGTGTGTGTGTGTGTGTGTGTGTGTGTGTGTGTGTGTGTGTGTGTGTGTGTGTGTGTGTGTGTGTGTGTGTGTGTGTGTGTGTGTGTGTGTGTGTGTGTGTGTGTGTGTGTGTGTGTGTGTGTGTGTGTGTGTGTGTGTGTGTGTGTGTGTGTGTGTGTGT